>JAAGKR010000193.1:0-207755 GCA_011419295.1 Clarias macrocephalus | reverse complement strand
AGTTTTACAAGCTACGTCATAAAAAGTTTGCAAATATGTCATACTTCCAGTAGAAACCTTGAAGCCATCACTAGGAAAGATGGTGTACAGAAAAAAAATATTCAGCTTTACTACAATTTACTAATATAGATATTGTGTGTCTGTGTGTGTACATATGGGCATTTTTTAAATAATTTTTTTTTCTTTTTAATTACTAATAATTTGTACTATGTTATGAGAGAAACACACACCATGGTAGGATTACTTGCAGTTTTCTTGTTAATGTGTTATATAAGTGTACAGTGTAAATAAAAAAATTAAATATTAGTAACCGTAAAAAAAAAAATGTAAAAAAAAAAAAAAAAAATATATATATATATATATATATATATATATATATATATATATATTTTTTTTTACAGTATTTTACTGGTTGCCCTTAATACTTACAACAATTTAGTCATTTTACAGTTATAAACATATACTGTAAAGGGCTTAGGAGTGTGCAGTATAGGGTGACGTATCCTTTTCTAAGCACTAAATAGGCATTGTGATCAACTGAATTTCATTTAATTTTAACCAACTATAGAAACATGACTGAGCAAAAAATTTCAAAATGGGTCATACAGACAAAGCAATGTCACAGATACACATGATCACATGTTTTTAATATTGTATCAGGTGTTTCTATGACCATACTACTACTACTACTACTAATAATAATAATAATTAAATACCTTTCAAAAAATGTGATGTCATTCATGTTATAAGTGTATATGTTATTACATGTTGTACATGTTATTTAGTGTGCAAAAGTCTTCAGCCACACCCGTCTCCTCTCACCCTTGCAGCCCCACCCATTTTATTAATGTTTTGCACCCAAATAACCAGAATAGTTTTTTTTAGGAGTTTTAATTTTGTTTCTTTGTGCTTCTCTTTGCACTGACACACAGCTACACGCTCTACTCTGTTCAAGAGCAGCAGGTTTCTGATTGCAGACATCTGAACTGAATTTAGTTGAATTGTGTGAAATGTGGTGTATCGCTCACGAGTGCTCTCTCTCTCTCTCTCTCTCTCTCTCTCTCTCTCTCCCATGTTGCCAA
The DNA here is from genome assembly GCA_011419295.1 of Clarias macrocephalus. Classification (NCBI taxonomy): domain Eukaryota; kingdom Metazoa; phylum Chordata; class Actinopteri; order Siluriformes; family Clariidae; genus Clarias; species Clarias macrocephalus. Next base: position 206,673 of record JAAGKR010000193.1, on the reverse strand, counting down.
GCGCTTGTATTTTGTGAGCATTGCCTTTTGGTTATTGATCTCATTCCTTGTCACCCTTTATTATTTTAAAATTAATCCGTAAAAAAAAAAAAAAATGTCTGCATATTGCTTTTTGTCTTGCATGTGCCATTACATCATTCGTACTTGGGTGACGCCTGACACTAACCTTGTATAGTCCAGATGCTTATCACTTTCTCAAGTGTTTTAAATTGGACGGTATTTTTGCAAGAGATTACAAATCCTGGCATTTCATATCGAATGTATTCTTGCTTGTCCTGTGGTCAGCTGATTTCTGACTTCTAGAAGATCGCTTAAAAACGCGATAACAAGGATGGGTTTCCGTTTGTAGTTTAAAAAGCTTCAGTGACTGCATGAGGCTTGGAAGTAGCCCCTTCATCTTCCTAGTTGGTGATATTACCATGTGCTTTCAACTGAATATGTCAATCATGGTGTGTTTGAAAAAAATTCACGCATGTTAAGTCATAAAGCAGCGTGTTATTCCCTTATTAGTTATGCAAACAAAAAAAAAATAGCAACGGTTTTCATGGCGATTTTTTTTTTTTAACCACAGTCTTTGGAAATTACAAATTCGATTTTTTCTTTTATTTATATATAGCATAAGCATAATGATTGATTATTATTATTGTGTCTTCATGGAGAAGTGCATATTAGAAGTGCCTGGCGTGAATATTCCAACAGTCCACTCAGCCTGCATTGCGCGAGCAGGACAGCTCGAAAACACGTGCAACAGGGAATAAAGCAAATGTCAGGCTGATAGACAGGAAGGTTGGAGGGGCTGGAGAGCAGATTCATAAATGTCAGAGCACATTCATTGCTCACATATCCTGCCCTCTAACTCTTACTCTAATGCTCACTTTATCATTAGATAGACACTTGCACATTTCTTTAATGTCTTCCGGTCATTTCTATACTAAGAGGAAAGAGAGCTACTGTAGATTTAATTAAAAACACACACACACAGACAAACCAGCTTCTCCACTCAGGCCTAGCAATGATTAGTCATTAGTTGTGTACACTGTCTTAAATGTTTTGACACATGCACATTTCTTTATTGCTTTCCCACAGATTGCTCGATTCAGTCAAACACACATGCAAAGATGTATGATTGTGTGATGGTTTCTTCCTTTTGTTTTTGTCCATGTCCTACACCTCAAGCCTCTTTGTCCAACCATATCTTTCATGTATAAGTGCATGCCTTATAGACAGCCCTTAATGTCTGGTTTCAACTTCTGGTGTCTTTATTGGTACTTTTTCATTTTAATGATAATTTGAAGCCACAGACTACTATGCACACACATTCACACGAAACCCATCCACCTTTCAACACCTATTGGAAGGATGGAGTAAACTGGAGAGCCCCAGAAGAAACGCTTACAAACAATATGAGCCTCCACAGAGCAGCCTAAGCACAAGATCAAACCAGCAAAGTGTCAATTTTGCACACTGCACCATCATGGAGTACAGTATACACGGTGTGCCCGACTTCTGAACGAGTATCATGTTCGTAAGTCGGATTCGTTCTTATGTGCGTCTTCTACGCCTTTGACACGAATATACAATGTAAAGCATTTTACTTATAGGTCACAAGACCCAGACTTATGAACATCCGAGTTACAAATTTTTGTAGAAAAAATCGCAGAAGTAGCTCAATAAAAAACATTTACGTTTGTGATTGTAGCGTGTCAAAATGTGGAAAAGTTCAATGGGTAGAAATACTTTCACAAAGCATGATATGTGAAGTTTTTAACTGATATGAAATCAAATCCTTTGAAGCTTTGTATATCATTTACGTATCGCTAGACCTGTGTGATTTAATCGATGGGAAATTTTTTGAATCACCCACACTTTAAAATAATTTATGGAAATTTTAAATGGTCTAAAATCGCGGAATTCCTGAAAAAATATGACGCAAATACTCATGTTATGTGAGAGCATAACAGTTTCTTCATCTTTTGAGTTTTTGGGTGGTTGGTGCCACACTTCTTCTACTCAACTACAGTGTGGAGAAAAAAGGACTGTTGGTTTGTATGGAACATGACATTTAAACAATGAACAATGCAATCTTTCAGATACTCTTTTTTGTAATTGTTATTTGAAAGATTGTAAGAATTACAACTGCTTGAGAAAAGTCAGACAATAAACATTAGTTTTGCTGAATCAGATTGAAAACTGTAATTCCCAAAAATCGAATCGAACTGAATTGACAGTTCTAAGTGACACGGATATTTCAATTCAATGTATTTCGTTTCTTTTCTTTTTTCAAAAAAAGTAAACACAACTTCCAAAAAAAAAAAAAAAAAGTGAGAGAGAAAACTAAAGTGCAAAGTGGATTTTAGACATTTACTGAGATTTTTCTAACCAAACAAAAAATGCTACATGAAAGCTTATTAGTTTGTTCTGTTTGAAGAACCACAAAGCAGAGCTGCAAAGAGTCCATCAGGCAAGCCGGAGCTCTCTCGAAGAATTAAGGATCAAAGTAAGAGCTGAAATAATTCTGCCACAAAACAACCTCTCCAGCATCAAACAGCAGAAAAACACAGGCTTAATGGGCCACGGGAGCGCGCCGGGCAAGGTAGGTCTTCATTACTGAAACTGCTTCAAGTAATTAATGCATTAAAAAAGCTCCTGCTTTAATATACATATAGGAAATATAGGATTCTATCATTTATTGTCTTTATCTCACCAAAATAATTTCTCTACTATAGGTGTGTTCAAGTCAAACAGGGACTTTTCGGTTGTGAGAGTTGCACTTATCCCAAAGCTTCACTAGTGTCTAGATGCATCAAGAAGTTTTCTCACTATGCCATGCTTAGAGCAAGTTAAGGACTTTATGGGGGGCATTGCAGTTTTCTCCGCACCACCTCGGCCAGGATAGTCATGCATGGACATAGAGTATGGCCCTCAAATGTTTGAAGAGTCCCCGTTAGACCTGAACACCCCTCCTGTATTTGCTCCAGACTCCCTTACACACTGCCTTTGTGTGCCTGTTTTGGTTAAACTTCAGTAGATTTAAATAAATGTGATTGACATGAAACGCACAGCAAAACAAAAAGCAAATGATTTTGCTTAGTTAAATTGTAATCATAAGCCAAGCTATAATGCATTTTTGCATGGTTAAACATTTAAGAAAATGAATTTCCTTCAGATTTACATGTTGAACTTTACATTAGGACACCATAAGGATTTAAGTCTGAGGATGCTTATTATTTCAGGTCTCTGACCTGTAAAGCACCAGTGAATATCACATTTGATGTGTGCAGTTGATGAATATCCATCTTTACAGCGCCTGCAGCAAACTCTTTCTTCAACTTTCATTGGCAAGAGCCCCACATTATCCTCAAGAATATTAGGACAGGAAGAATTGTGCGCCACCTTTTTCACACATAGGTTTTTTGTGCTCTTGCCTTATTGATGGATGAACTGCCTCTTTTAAAGATATTGATTTGGACGGCTGATGGCTGTGCCTGGAAGTGCCTCCTGTTAGTGACTTCCTTTTCAGGGATCTGAAGGGTTCTAAAGCCACGCATGTATTTCAGCCAAGCATAAGCACTCCAACAATAATGGTGTGCCCAATAATGTACAAATACCAGCATGTGGACCCACTGTGAAACCTGGACTTGGCTGTGAAGGAATCGAACAAATCGATCCTACCCATGAATCAGTTGAAAAGATGGGCTGCTCATTTCACTGTCCAACCTAGGTGGATTTGTCCCACTGGGAAACCTTGGGCATGTGAACCATGAAAAGGGGAGAGAAGAATAACTGACGGGTTGTTGAACCACCTCACAGAACACAAGTTGTGACTTGTCTTTATTATGACCTCAAAGCTTCCTCTTCCTTGTTTCCTCGGCTCGTTCTCTTCTTCTAACCAGAAGTTTGGCACATGCACGGGGAGAACTGTTGCCACAAACTGGATTTCACGCTCAAGCAGTTTGACAGGTTGAGGCAGAGAAGTGAAGAAATTGTCTGCAAATACCTTGTAGGTTTGTCCTGCATGAGGTGTTGCTGCAACATTCATCACTACATCTCCTGATAATCCAAGCTTAGACTTGGCATGGTTACTCTTGGAACATGTCAAAGTCATGCCTGATGTTCTTCTTTTTGCCCAAAGCTTTGAGGAAAACCTGGGACATTTGTGTTTGCACAAATATGCATTTGCTGTTTCTTCGCCTTGAAAAGAATCATCATTTCATCCAAAGAGTTCTACTTCCTTTGAACTATCGGTACAATAATGCATCCAACCATGTCCTAATCACCCAAAGATTGGTTCGTCCTTCTTCTGGTCAACTGAAGCAATGAGGTCTTTGACAGAGTGTATGGATGAAAGTAGGACCTTGTCTCGGTTTCCGAGTAAACCCTGACACCATGCACCCATTTACAAGTGCATCCCTATTATATATTCTAGCTTTCTAATAGATATATCAGTAACTATTCCTTGTTTCTGAACACTGAACATTGACCTTCACACTCTGGACACCTCTGAGGACACAAATCTCTGGAAGTGCCGCAGTGGGATTTGTAGTAAACAGTTGGAAGTGGACACAGCACCTGTGAAGGTTGTTTCATGCCTCATGAACTCTCTCTTTAACCGGGGAGCTCTCTGCCTTCTGCGTTCTGCCTGTGCTCTGTTGTACCAGGCATGTACTCACTGTCGCTGCTCACACTTTCAGTCTGGCATTTTGCCTGATTTTAAGGCTACTTAAGCATCCATGCTCACTTGTTGGCATTGTCAGTTGAAAAGTCCCGATCATGACCATCCATGTTTTCTTCTGTTCTCTGACTCAGAACAAAATCTCGAAAGCCCTTATATCTCCATTCAAAATGGCATCCGGTATATCACGGACTGAATCATTCTTGTACTCTGGTAATTTGAGGGAAATAAAAGTATTTTTGTTGTGGTCTTAATTTGATGAATTTACTCATGACTCAGTGATGGAGCCTTTTGTGCAAATAGGTTTCACTTTTGCAACATTAAAAACAAATCCCTTCAAATCACATGTATTATACTTGTTTTCATTTTTTTTAAATGCCCATCACAACATCTTAACAAGGTCAAACTCTACTTAGAAAATTGCTGAAACTGGTCAAAGAGAGAGAGAGAGCTGGGTTGTCAATGGGAGCCAGTAATGTGGTTTGAACTTAGAAGATGATAAGTCTTACAATCTCAATATCTTCCCACCACAAAATGTCACAACTAGGAACTTTGGGCCTATACAGCTACGAACAATTTGGAACTGATCAGTAAATTCGATTCGGGCCTTTTCGGGTGCTGATTAAACATGCGTTTTATGGTGTACAGTGTGGCGCAAAAAGTGAAACGATTCGATGTTTAATGATATTGTCATTATTTTTTTAAAAGGCAATTGCTATAGAACAGTTAAGATTTAGTATGAAGTCCTTTCCATCCATCTAGGAACCTGTGTAGTCTGACTAGGGACTGTGGAGGCCAATGGTGACCACTGTATTCAGTCCCATTTGTATGACCATGGTAGGACCTCGGGTCAACATTCACATGCTAGCTAGCTAGATAGACAAATAGATAAGGTGAGATGCATGTCCATTAGATATAAGTCACATGAGCCATGGAATTCCAGTGCAAATCTAATGAGGAGTATCTAACACTATAAAAAACCGAAAATGTTTCTCTGGGTTATTGACTACATCTGATGGAAGATTGTATATATTAGATATCTTATTGCAGTATTAAATAAGTAAATAGAGTATGTGACCAGTTAAACATTAGCTGAAGTCAGAGACATAGCAGTTCACAAAAGAGTTTTCTTTATTTTGTATGTCTATTTAATTATTATTATTATTATTATTATTATTATTATTATTATTATTATTATGGTGATGATGATGATGATGATGATGAAATAGCAGATTTAAAATTATGCAGTGCACTAAAAATATGAAGTAAAAACTATTTTGAATGCTTAACAGTTTGTTTAAGAAAAAAATGTCTTAAAAGCAACATATTTAATATATTGTGCCAAAACTCTTAACAAAAATAAATATTGAGAATTGTTATGAAAGACTTTTTAATTATACAACATACGGCAAAGACTGCAAAACTGATCAATCTAACCATTAAGTGCAGGAAATGATGGAGGTCGCACAGAACAATTTGCTCACTACTGTATCTTCATGTGCAATGTTCGAGGGTCCCTTTTTGACTAGGAGTCTACAGTACATGTGCATTGAAACATTCACTTTGGGAAACAAACTGATAAAAGTCTTTCCATGTACTTCACTTGACTGAAATGTATTTCCCACACAAGATGGAATTCATTAAATTCGACTTGTCGCTGTTGATCTTTCGGCTGCTCCCATTAGGGGACGGCACAGCGGACCACCCGATCTGCAAGTTTATATTTGTTTATATCAGATGCCTTTCCTGATGCAACGATCGCCATTTTTTATACGGGTTTGGGGCGAGCACTAATGGTGCTCAGCAACCCCAGTATCTCACATGCTGGACAAGGAGCCGACCACTGAGCCTACCATGGCCATTTATTAAAAGTAAAATCGAGTAATTATAAAGAAAAAGGTTTATTGCAGCTTTGGCAACCACAGTGTGTAGGAAAACAGATTATTGTAAACCTTGATTGAGAAGGGATTATTATTATTATTATTGTTATTATTATTATTATTATTATTATTATTGTTATTGTTGTTGTTGTTGTTGTTATTATTGTTATTATTGTTGTTGTATTAAAAAAAGTTTTTAATACATTTTAATTTTATAATAATATATTCTTATGAATATTTTTATAATATGTTTTTTTTTACATTTAAATTGTATAGAACTGCCAGATCACACTTTACATACTCAAGCGTTTTTTAATCTTTCCTCAATTGCTTTTAATACCATTTAATACTTAAATCAGTAGTACTCTTTTATTTCTGAATTAATTAATATGTATGTATCTGTCTGTTTACCTACAGTGTGTATCTGTCTATGTATTGTAGTAATAATAATAATTATTATTATTATTATAATAATTATTATTATTTATTTTATTATTATCACTTTATTAGAGCAAGCAATAAATAACCAATAAACATTTTTTTAGGTCTTAGGCTGTAGTGTGGAGTGCTCTAGATGTTTGTCCTAATTTAACAGTTCTTAACAGATCTTGACTAACATGTATTTAACTTTCAATTATATCTCTGAAAAAAGTGTTTTTTTATTGACTCGTCATTCCAGTATAGTGAGCTTTGCCTTTTATGGAGTTTATTGGGTGTCACCAAATGCAAATCAGCTATGCCATGGTAGTTTAAGGGTACATGGTATTCATCAAGATTCATCTGAATAAAAAGATAATCAGATTCAGATAAGACGTTCCAAAGCCTTTCTGAGTCTGGCAATTTCTTCTTCTTTTTTCTTTTACCTTTATATTTTTGGTTTGGCTTACAGAACCATTTGTGAACCTTATTAAAAGATAGATTAAATAAAGCCTAATGTCTTCACTGCAATACGTTGTTTTTCACTTGCTGTCTCTGTCTCTCTCTCCCCCCTCCCTCTTACCTCTATAGTGAAGGGATCCATCTTGGATGCACGTCCATTAACCACACACTGAAAGGTCGCGTTCTGCCCTGCATTCACCTCCACATCTCCGAGCCTGGTGAAGTGTGGCACTTTATCTGTGAAATGTGGGGGGGAAGAAACATTCAGGAATAGTCATCATTTCTTGTTGAAATTACAAGTAAATTAATATTCAGCTGATTGAGCAGAGTTCCTAAGTCAACAAAGGCATGGTTAATGGGAAATCTGGGTAACTAATCACAAACGTGATTATGCTTTTGGATAAAATTATATTAACATGGTGTAAGTACTGCAATATGACATTGTAACTTTAGCAAATTTACTAAATAACTACTCTACCAATGGATCCGATAAGGTTGTGCTATATTCCATTGTACTCCTCTTACCACGCAGAGCTTTTATGCCATTTTTTTTGTTTTTTAATAAACATACATACGACTCAGGATTGTGCAATATATAGTGACATATCCTTTTTTTTTCAGCACAACATAGGCAATATGATGAACTGACTTTTATTTCATTTTAACCCAACTATACAAACATTACTAAAGAAAAAATTACATAGGCAAAGAAATAGCACAGATACACGTTATCATGTGTTTTTATGGATGTTTCAGGTTGTTTCTATGACAAATTTTTGCCATGTTGTTCCCATATTACAATAGTGGTAAAATTTGCACATTATAAAAGTAATGATAACTTTCGTTCCACCTAACATATCCAAAAACCCAAATGCACACCGGCAAAGATTATGTATATATTCCTATGCTGATTTGCAGTTGCGAATCTGTGCCATAATGAATTTGTATTTGGAACTGAAAACTTTCACCGCAGTAGACATCAGGTTCAGGTCCAGGTTCTTCCTCATAACCATCACACTGCTAAACTCTACCTACACCGTTAAACCACATCTGCCAACTGTATTACTCTGTACTTTATTTTCCCCTATTATTCATATAGTATGCATATAACTGTATATTTGCATATTATACAGTGATACTTCAGCACAAGAACGAAAGAACAAAAATTTAGCAAGAAATTTGCCTCGACATTTAAAGCATTTTCGGCATACGAGGGACCGAGCCAGTCGCACGTACTTGTGGTTACGTGTACATCCGGCTGCACATAATTTCAGTAGCCGGTCAAAACTTTTTTGCGTCGTCAATGGACTGTATTTGGATTTTGTGCAAAGGTTTAGCTAAGACATAGCACCATGGGTGTCAAGAATGTTATCAAGACTAGTAGCAGGAAGAAAACAGAGTCACTTTTAAGTTTTGTTTTTATAGTGACCAAACTAAGAGGAATCAAAGAATTAAGGTTGAATGTAAAATTTCAGATTTTACATTTATTTTCTATGGTAGCCAAGAAGTGCAAAAATAAAATAACAAAAGTGAAAACAAAATTAATTAAAAAACAAAATAACAAAAGCGAAAACAAAATAACAAATTAAAAAACAAAATAACAAAAGCGAAAACAAAATAACAAAACCAAAAATAAAACAACAGAACCAAAAACAAAATAACAAAACTGAAAACAAAGAAAAATCAGAAAACACAAAAACATATCAAGAAACACTATACAGTACCAAATGTGAAAACACAACTGCGATTCAGTTAAACCGGAAAAAGGTAGGTATAGTTTACAAATGAAATTCCTATCGCTGATTGGAAGAGACATCTGTAAAAGATGTCTAGTCCAATCAGCGGTAAGAATCAACAAACCAAACAAACAAAAAGGTAGGTGTGGTTTCATACCGCTGATTGGTCAAGACATCCGTCACTCAAGCAATTAAAAAATTCATACCGCTGATTTGTTTCGGTTTTCTCATTTTGTTTTTGTTATTTTGTTTTCAGGTTGTTATTTAGTTTTTGTTTTGTTTTTGTTTTTTTGGTTGTTATTTTGTTTTCAAATTTTGAATTTTGTTTTTGTTTTTGCTATTTTGTTTACAGTTTTGTTATTTTGTTTTGCACTTTTCGATGACCGTACTTTTCAAAATGTTTTTAGTTGCAAAAATTATGTATCTTGATCTATGGTCATGTGGCTGAGGAACTAAAAAAAAAATTCCAAGCTATGACAATGTTCTCGCTCTTTATACTGTATGTTTATTTTAAATTTGATTTTGTCAAATGTGTTTAAAAAGTCTTGAAACTCATAGGCAATACTGCTTAAACATTGACCAACAGTATAAGATTTAATTAAAAAAAAAGTCATTAATTAAAACAAAAATAAAAACCTAGTGTCTAATGTCCAGCCCTATCTCGTTAACATCATATGCCAACTTTCTTTTAAAATACTGCAGCAAATATTTTAATCCTAACTTTTGAGTCAATTATGATCACTTGATTCGAAATAATGTAACCTTACTGTTTAGCAAATGTTTTTTTCCTTATTATTTTTATCTTCACATATCGTTATGTCTCATTTAATCCTGCCATCTGCTCTGCCTTCTACCATTATAAGCTTAGAGACCTTTTATTTTAGAAAAAAAGCTTTTTTTTCCCTTACAAAATGTCTCAAATTGCCTTGATTGACTGCTTGATTTCTTGCTTTATTAACTGGTTGATTGGTACTTTTTTCAACCTCAATTTTAAGGCATTCAGCTCTAATGACAACATTCATGCAGACCTGTGTACAACTCGAAACCACCAGAATAGAAATGTTGACGTTTATCCGTGACTGCACGAATCTGGGAACAGGGTGATAACAAGCACCCCACACACAGATTGAGGTGAGTAAAGAAAAAACAGGCCCTACTGAATGGACACACAGTGCTATCTCAATTTGTTCCGCATCGGTACCCTGAGTAGTGCCTTATCAAATCTGCCATTGTATAAACTGTTATTGCCATTTTAATAGCTTCTTTTTTTTCTAGAAATTGACTGCTGCATTCAGACTTCGATCAGACTGTATTTATATATCTTCTGTGAGCTATCGTAATGGTTTCTGACAATTTATTACAGCATTTATTATTACTACGGGTTGCAGAGCAGCTCAAATATACCTCCCCCATATTAATGTTGGAGTAATAAATAGACGACCCGTGTGCAACTGTAAAATCTCTGTAGGAGAGAACACCCTTAATAAGCCACACTGTCTCTTAATGGGCATTCGTTCCTGAAAAAGTGCTGTTAATTGTCCACAATGAAACGCTAGTGAGTGGGCTGGTGGCTCAGGTGGTTAAGACTCCAGGTTATTGATTTGAGAGTTTGAGGAGCTGAGGATCTGGGTTCAAGCCCCACCGTGGGTGGTTGCTGCTTCCCAAAAAATTGTAGGGTTTGTGTCAGGAAGGGTCATAAAACCTGCACTAAGTTATGTATGGATCAGATTGTCTGCTTTGGTGGCAGCAGTTTTTGGTGCAGTGGTGGCTGGGTTACTGATTGTAAGGTCGGTGGTTCGAGTCCCAGCTCAGCAAGGCGCTTTGAGCCCCACTTACACAGGGATATGTGATGAAAGAATTTCATTGTGCAATAATGTATATGTGACAAATAAAGGCTTAACTTTATACAACAGTAAATTATAACCAAGTAATCTGATCCATCCAATCAGGTCTGATGTAGATCACAACAGCACTATGACTTTTAACTATATGTACTACTACAGGTGTTCTAACAATTGTTACTTAGTGTCGGTTGCCAGCATGGGCGAAAGTAGGTCACTGTACGGAAAAGAGCAGCTGCCTGCCAAAACCCACACACAAAACACATCTGATAATGTGATGTCATCTTAAACAACACTTTTTGCGTAAGCATCATCCATGTTGTTCGGTTTACGGCCAACACCGAGCTACAAAGGCAATTGAATCTCAAATCCCTCTCTAACCCCTGATCAAGGGTACTACTTGGTGTGACCCTACATAGCGTACTAGATTTCCAATTTAATCCCAGAAACTGATATTATAAAGCAAAATAATTAGAAATATAAAGTAAATCTCGTAAGTTTCTCAGGACTGATCTCCACCTCCCTGGTTTATTCTATTCACTTTTTAAGTACATTGTACTGGAAGAATTTAAGATTACTTTTCAACCATATTAAGTTTTGGCTCGGCCTGTCACTGTTACTTAGTTTCTCCAGTCAACAAACAAAATGGATGCGTTCCCCTTCAGATGCCTTGTATTCTAACAAGATTGCAACTTTCAATCAGTAACACATGGTTTTCATAGATTGGCTAAGTGAGTGCTATCTCGAAAGCGTCTTGTCACTCTCACACCCTGGGGTCCTTTTATTCTTCCATTGAAGTTTTTATCATCTACAAGGTCCTTGACAACACCAGATCATGTTTATTTACTCTTTCAAGATCTTGAACGGTTCAATTGGTTTGAGCACTTGAATTAGCCGTGTGGTGCTTGCTAAAGTTTTATTTTTTTTTTTTTTTGCCCCTTTGCGATACACTGTTTCAGGTTCCGTTGTATTTATCCAGTGCTTTACTGTTCCAAATGAACTGCCGTAAGGGCCTGTTGGAAAAATAAAATATGCTAGTGCGAATGATTTAATTAATTAAATAATCAATCAATCAATGAGAGAAAAGGAAATTGTAGTCAAATATCTTAAACACTTTGGAACAAATAATTACAGCCCAATTGAGTATAAACTTGAAGACTAAATCTAGTCCTGTTGAAAGGATTTTTAGCCCTTTCTTTCTTTTAGGGGTTTACACACAAACACACACACACACACACACACACACACACACACACACACACACACACACACACACACACACACACACACACACACACACATGCACACCTCTGCCCCCAGATTTGTTCCCCATGCAATTATTTTTTTTTCTTAGTGAAAAAATATAATTTTTTTTGCAGATTACAGAAACTACTTTTGAAGTTTATGCAACATGGAAGTGACCAATTTTGCATGAAAATTTTCAAGTTGCTAACCTCAGCTGTTTTGCAGAGATGATTTTATGTGTGGCCATTTTTCAGTGTTATACTGCTGTACTTAAATTCTTCTAGAAGCATACGACCTGTAACAATGGTTGCTTAAAGCATTTTCTGCAAAATTAAAGATTTTTTTCCCCAAAAAAAATATGTAGTGTCCGTAACCATGTCAAATTCATGTTGCAATATCTTAAAAAATTTAACATTTTAGAATAATAAACTTTTTCATGTTTGTCTTTCCATGTGAAATCTAAATTGGCCAATTTTCCCCTGAATGACAATTGAAAGATTTGAATGAAAAAGAAAAGGTTACGGACACTACAGACATAAAAGGGCATGGAATTGTTACTTTTTAGCAAAATAGCAAATGTGTTACTTTTTATCTGATTCAAATATAAATGTGTATGCATATGTACAAAAAAATGAAGCATTAAGTTTTATTGAAAAAAGATTGAATGGTGTTATATGATCCTATTTGGGAGACACCTTTTAGCACCAACCCATGTTTTGGGTGTTCATCATCTACTAAAGGTATGTCAATGTCTTTCACTTTTAGCTCTCTGAATTCTTTAGATGTTCTACCATTGTGACATTAAAGATAATATCACATTTAAGCAGTTAGAGGTTTTAATAACCTCCCCCCCCCTTCCTCATATAGTTTTCTTGTACCATTTATTGTTATTCTTGTTTCTCTTTCAGAAACCCTGTTTTTATGATTCCATCTTTTTTTTATTACACTTACTCATGATTTCCCTGTTTTGTTTCTCAATTATTTATATTTTATTATTATTGCTGCTCATGTTATGTCCCTAGTTGATTCCTATCTCTTTTATTGTTGTTTTAATTTCCTTGGGAAACACACTGAGCAGCAAAAGTTGCTACGGAAAATAAAGCACTTTATGGTTATCAGGGAAGTAATCTTTAATATCAACCTGTTTGCCAAAAAACATTGTTTGGGGTACGATCGAGCTAAGAAGCTACTTAAGAAGCTGCTTCTAAGGCAACCCAAGGATCCCCTTGTGAAATGTCAAAGTTATTATCATCAACAGGGCTGTCTTGGCAGCTTGGTTTTCTCCTATTATAAAATACCTCATCTTTTCTAAACAGGGTGTTATCTAAACTGTCAGCACATTTTTATTTTTATAATCTTTTTTACAGTTTACGCTGAAAATCATCCAACATTACCCTTTTGCTCTGCATCACGCAGGACAAGTAGGCACTGCACTTTTTGCATCCTATTTTTGTCAAATCCTGAGCTGTTCGCTCTCCGCCACTGCTCTTGTAGGGAATTCATCAGCATTTCGCTTCCTGCCCAATGTCCAAGCGACTCCGGATCACAGCCCATCCTTACCAGCTGGTAAATTGATCGATAAATGTTTGAGGAATTTCAGATTGCCTCACTGTCACCTAATCGCTTTTACAACATCATGACTATTGCGTGCCATTAATAGCAATTTAGAAATTGTTTCCTATTTATCAGCACTCACCAGCTGGCAAAGACGGCCAGCCATCTTGACCAGCTTGGCTTGTGTCTGAGCAGCTGGTAGTTGGACCAATCTGGCGGTTCTAGCCCACATCTTCACTACCACCTTCATCTGACCAAGATAACACGATGGAATGAAATAACAGCATGCAAGTAAGTAATTAGGTTTTAATTACATTGATTTAACACAGTACAAACTGCATGCTTTGTTTAAAATGATGTAAATCAGAAATAGCATGGAATAAACGTATTGTAATTACATTATAATGGGAAAAAAATATATGCAAAAGAGAAAACCTTTCAGTATGCTATTCATCAACTACAGTATAAGCTCAGCCTTTTTCATATTTACCCTCTAACATGGTTAAGAATCTGTATAGTTTAGGCCTCTGCACCTGGGTGTAAATATAACAACAACTCATCATCTATACCGCTTTATCCTGTATACAGGGTCACGTTGGGCCTGGAGCCTATCACATTAGACGTAGGGGTGAGAGCAATCCATCACACACTCATTCACACACACTGTGGGCAATTTGGACACGCCTATCAGCCTAATCTTTGACCTGTGGGTGGAAACCCATCAAGCACGGGGAGAACATGCAAACTCCATGCACACAGAGCCGAGGCAGTAATCGAACCCAGAACCTAATTGCCACTAAGCCACCGTGCCACCTCATAACAAAAAATATACACTATATACACATTCCCACTAAATGTGAGGCTGCTGTCTTTACTTTCTGTTAAACAGCCATGCCTGTGTGACCAAACACAGCCACAACCTAATAATAAAACTCACAGATGATACCGTGGTGATTGGACTCGCACACAATAATATCAAGATAACCTACAGGACAGAGATAAGCGGTCTGTTCGTGTTGATGCTTTGTACCGAAGCAGATGCTTACTCTCCCATCCACATCAAAGGTTCAGCCGTGGAAATCGTCAACCGCTTCAGATTCCTGGGCGTGCAGCTGTCAGGCCTTGCGATGTCACCTGCAGTATCATCACAAAAGTACAACAATCTGTTCTGCTTTGTGAAGACTCAAAGGATTCGGAAGAAGTATCTCCACTTTTGGTTGACTTCCATCAGCAAGCGTACTGAAAGAGAAACTGACCAGATGCATCGCGGTGTAATTTGGCGACCTGACTGGGCAAGGCAGGAGATAGTTAAAATGGCTTCCAAATCATGAGTATCGAGCTTCCATCACTTCAGCACATCTTCAACCACCAGATGTCTGGCGGACTAGGGCTCAGTCCATCATCTTGGATGCTGTGCGCCCAGCTCATGTTTTGTTCTGCCCTCTCTCATTTGGCAACCTCTCTTCCAAAGCATCAAGGCGAACACGATTCGCTTCAAAAATAACTTTTTTTTTCACCCTCAGGCCGTTATGATTTTTGACAGCCAAGAATAACTACCCTCTCTGTGCCACTGCACTTAAGTACTATGTATCATATCGACAGCATTACTGTACATCTCTCATTCTCCAATCAGAAATTTCGGATATTTCACATACTTATACAAGGTTTTGTATTAAAATTTATAATTATGTTTTTGCCCTTGCTTAGGCAATTCAGTGTTTCCAATGATTGTGATTTTCAAGGATTTAAAGAACCTGTTAGAACACTAGATCATTATTAATAAATTAATAATTTTGCAGTGTTTGTGCTTCGTGTTTACAGCATGTTATTTTTTTTATTATATATAAAAAATTTTGCATATTATGAGTATAAAAAAACTCCCTTTTTTATATTTCAAGTTTAGCTCTGTTTACAAGAAAGTACCTTTTCTATTATTATCTGCCATCTGTCTCAGACGATCTTTCATGCACAAGTTGCCGAATGGTTTTGACATTTTTGGGGGTTGAGTTTGTTGAAGGTCTTCCTGATCTCTTGTCATCTTCAAGTCGTTGTGATGTTCTTCTGCTCCTGAAGTACTCAAAACACCCTTAACGACTTCTGAATCATGTCAAATGTTTATGTGGCAGATTTGCCCAGTTACAAGTAGAATTTCACATTTGCTCTTTGTTCCATGATGAAATAGCAGACTTTGGAACCTATCAGAATAGTATGTCCCGATGTCTTTTGGCACACTGACTTACTGTATGAATGTCTGTGCACCCTGTGACTTTTACTCCTGCCATCTTAAAACCTTTTGATACCACCTCGTATAATCCCTCTCTACACTAACGCTATTATTGCCATCTCTCCTTCTCTTCTGCTCTCTCCTCTTCTTCTCGCTCTCTTTCCCTCTCCCTGTCTCTCTGTCGAGCTATACATGTCGCTCCTGGGCTGCCAGTGATCCAGACCCCCTCTGGCCCTTTGGACCTGTCTGACTCGTCCTGGTGACCCGCTTCTGGTTGGAGATCTCGTCGCATGGATGCCCCGTGTGGTCTGCCTGGGATGCGTGTGGTGACGGTTCCACTCTAACATGAAGACGGTCCTGGCCTCCAATAAGGAACTGGAATCCATATTAACTTAAACACATCTCCTGTTATACTGAACTTCCAGGCTCACACAGTATGATTGTGTAGATCAATCCCTGCTATCTGTTATCACCCAAATGTGGATGGGTTCCCTGTTGAGTCTGGTTCCCCTCAAGGTTTCTTCCTATTGCCATCTTAGGGAGTTTTTCCTTGCCACTGTCGTTCTCGGCTTGCTCATCAGGGACCATCTTATCATTTTGATTCATACACATTCGCATTTCATACAAACTTAAATAATTATTTTGTGTAAAGCTGCTTTGCGACAATGTCAGTTGCTAAAAGCGCTATACAAATAAAATTGAATTGAATCGAAAACTTATCCCAGTGTTTCATTAGTGCCTGAATACCATCAAGGTAGAAAGTTTCCTCAGTACACCATTATCAGCGACATTATCGGACTGCGTGCTTCACGTCTGATAATGATCTCCCAGGAGCTCCTTTATTGGCCAAAACATGTGGAAATAGCTTGGATTGATGTCAGGACTGTATGGGCGACGTGGCAACTCCCAAGTGAGTTCCCTCCCTATGGCGTTCTTTAAAATGCTTTCCTGTGGCTAAGAGTTTCATCACCGTATTGTGCTTGAAGTCTTCTCTAAATGTAAAAAAACACATTGGTTTTATGCCTTCAGTCACGAGAAGTCCCAGTTTCACTTGAACACACCTCATATATACTGTAGATGCTTATAGCACTCTTTATGTACGGTATATGACAGTAAAACCTGAAACAAGCTGTGTCTCATAGAACATTAGATTACCGTGGGATATTTTTTAGGTGTGGCGGATCACGTTGATACTACTCGATGTAATGGATGGATTCTTTCATAGATCATTGTTCATGCTGCGAGGCATGTTTTGACCACGCTACAAAGAGAACATTTTTCCATGCAACAGAGCTTTACATGCAGCCTGCAGGGAAGACCAGTAACTGCATATATTTAAATGGGCTTAATGGAGTGGTTAACCCTGCAAGGCAAGGCTTCGACCACTGCTGTGGTTGTCGTTCTCCTCCTTCTGCAATATTCGGTACATGTCTCTGAATTGTGATTTTAGTCTGTATGTTGTCAAGTCTGTTTTAGTATTTTAATGAAATCCCCCGGTAATGGGGGCTGCACTGTGGATTAGTGGTTAGCCTTGTCGCCTTGCACCTCCATGGTTGGGGTTCGATTCCCACCTTAAGCTCTGTGTGCATGGAATTTGCATGTTCTCCCTGTGCTCGGTGGGTTTCCTCGGGGTGCTCCGGTTTCCTCCTACAGTCCAAAGACATCCAGATTAGGCTAACTACACTAGCATTTCTAAATTGAACATAGTGTGTGATTGTGTGTATGTGTGCCTTGGCCAGGGTGTACCCCAGGGATGGACTCTAGGCCCCCTGCGACCCTGTACACAGGATAAAGTGGTATAGATGATAAGAATCATCATTTTTGAAACAAAAATAATTACTAATAATGCTATGTTTATGTTAAACTAAATAGAATTAAATAGAATGGCATACATTTACCAGCTTAATTTAATATAGTAACATGAATATACTAATATATAAAAGCAAGATGAGACCACTTTTTTAGTGTAGTCACCCTTTAAATGGTAAATGTGTTCTCAAATTTAATAGAGTGCCATGTGGTCACCAAAATATTAAGTGTAAAAAAAACATAGAATGCCTAATAACTAAGAAAATACAGAACAACAAAACCACTCCAGGTCACACGTAATATAATTTATGACTGGAAAGTTGGAAATCTTACGGAACATTAGCCACTTAAGCTGGCGACCGTCTCTGGTGTGGTTTGTTCTCAGGATGAATTTGCACATTTGCTTTTCTCACCATCACCAACAGTTATTTAAGATTTAGTTTCTACCAAGTTTTTTTTTTCTTTAGGGTTTCATTTCTTCCCAGATTTTTATTTGTATTCCTAACTTTCATTTTCGGCTTTAAGCACGTAAACACTTACATGAGATACATCAGCTAAACTAACCATGCAAAATATGTTTAATAGCACTTTTAAGAAGGTCTGCTTTGAGATGCATGATCTATAGGTTATTTCCTAATTTCTGTCAGACTCTAGAACTCGTCTGTGCTCTGTCAAAGACCATGGAGTACCCACTACATCCTGAAAATATTGGAGAGTGCAGTGGGAACAGGATCAAAATGGAAAAATGTGCATGTATCAATTTTATACTACTTCCTTGCCACGTCCTTGTCATGTCCTCTATATGTCTATCATTGTCTCACTCATTCTCTATATCTCTTACCCTGTACCGGGTCATGGGAGGCCTGGGGCCTATCCGAGGGTCCACCATAGACAAGGAGCCAATCCATCGCAGGGCACACACTCAGACACACACTTACCATGCTGCCTACTGTCATGTTGTCACAAATTTTCAGTCATGCCCATAATCATGTGCTCACCACGTCCTATGAGACTGAACTAAATTATTACAATGTCTTTAAGAGGTATATATATAATACTACAATTGAACCATACTGAAAAATAAGGATGTCTCCATGTATTTACATCATAGAAGTTTTAAGAAAGACTCTCCACAGCCTCAGCTTACCAAGCGATCCAGTTCCTGAATCGCCTGCAGCAGTCACTCTTGAGAAGATAAGAGAGGAAACAGAAGCATGGTATTGGGGAAGGCATATAGAGCTAAAGGCTATCTCATACAGAATGGCCACCCCATCCATTATACTGGTGAAGTTTCACTCCGTGGACTACAAATTCAACAACACCAGACTACAGAGATCCGCACAGGTTGACATGAGAGACGGCTCTGTTTATTTTCCCAGAAATATATCCTGACAAACAGTATCCTTAAAGCACCCTGCTACAAATGTCCCTCTAAATTCATGAAGAAACTGTTGGATAGAGCAAATTTATTTGAAATGTTTGACTGGCACCTTGTCCATGGTGTACGCCACCTTGTGCTCCTGGGATTGGATCCAGGCTTCGCGTGACCCTGAACAGGATCAGTGGTATAGGGCATGAGTGAGTGAGTACAGTAGCTCCGAATTATGCATGCCAGATACTTTAAGATTCCATATCTTCCTTCTTAGCATGCCAAGTAAAACCTACCCTCACCCAGCTAAGCAAGCTGTTTTTACACACACTCAAATAATCAAATAACAGTGCAGGAAGTAATATTACATACTTCCTGTTTGTCCGAAATCACTCTTCCATCAAAGAATTTGGGGTTTTTCCTAAATTGGTCTGGCTGTCATCTAACGGGAAAAAGAGATGGATGAAGGTGCATTCCTTGAACTAGTACGTGAATCAGATCAATGCCCCGCAGCCTCTCTGCTCCAGTAAATTTTTTAGTAGCGTTTTGGTTCCTAGAGGATGTGCAGTTCTCTCCTTTAATATTTGTAACAACTGCTGCATTTGTTTTCTTATTAAACTTTTGAAAAACAGTTTTGTTTGAAGTTGATTAAGGAAGACGATCCGCCTCAGATCTACCGGAATCATTGTTAGGAAATTATTTGAAAGATGATGGATGGTGTTACCGTGAACCTGAATACAGGATAAAGCGGTATAGACAATGAGTGAGTTTAAAATGTGCTAAGTACAAATGTAAATTCATATTAGTAGTAGTAGTAGTAGTAGTAGTAGTAGGTGTGGCCCCACCAATGTGAAACAACCCACAAGTGTATTAAACCACATAAAAATCCATAGCTTTTAATTTGTGGGGCTATTACAGAGTAAATTTCATTGGTGAGAAGTTCTTACAAAAGCTTTTGAAAGCTGAAGATGTTCACCTTCCCACAAATGCAATAAATCCCTGCAAATGTAATAACATAGGAAATTATATATTATATTTGAAATAGGCAATTGCTATTACTGTATGTCTGTGTGAAATTTCTTACATTTGTGGGATTATTACAACACATTAAAAGTTGCAAAGTTGTATTATGTTTGTGGTTTATTACATTTGTTGGCTGTTATTACGTTGGCAGATGTTAAAAGGCCTCATCACAGTAATGCGACAGCGCTGGTTAAAGTGGTAAATGACCTGCTACTGACATCTGATCAGCATGTGTCTTTCTCGACTATGGCAGAAATATTACTGATGACTTTTCTCTTCTCTATTACTGATGACAAAAGAAAAGGTTTATGCTCCACAAGGTAGGCCTACTGTTTTTTTTCCTTATACAGTACATGCTACCTTTGGGTACAATTGTACATTAACATGGTGTTGCCTTCCTTGCCGCTTCGATAAAGTAATAAATTTGAGGAATGTATAAAGGACCTTAGACTATGGATGCCTCCTGTTAAGTTGTGACAAGATTCACAATTTACTCGAGCCACATTCATCTAGGAATAGGCTTTCTGGTTATATTCCAACCCATGGCCTGTTAGTTGCATCATGCGACATGGTAAACAACCTTAAATGATTATTAAATCTCATCTTCTATTTAAATTACGCATCGAAAATATTACTGGATACTCTTTATTCATCTCCAAACATCGCTAAGAATATGATATCTCATGATGTGGAAAACCTGTTGTAATGACTTGCTATCTGACTTGATATGTCTCGTTGCATCAGTTTACTGTATAGTTAGTTAGTCGAGAATGCACTAGTCCTCACTTACTCACTCACTCACTCTCACTCATCGTCTATACACCTTTAATCCTGTATACGGGGTCGCAGGAGAACCTGGAGCCTATCCCAGGAGACTTAGGGCACGAGGAGGGGTACACCCTGGACATGGTGCCAATCCATCGCAGGACACACACACACTCGTTTACACGCTACGGGCAATTTGTGTTTGGGCAGCAAGTTAAGGTAGCCAGTGTAGTTGCCTGGATGTTTTTGGAAAATGGCCGAAAGCACAGAACCCAGTGAAACCCACGTATATGAAATACACATAAAATAAAGATGATACTATAATAATTAAAACTTTTTCTGTTTCTAGTAAGGACTAGGGTGAACAATCAGTGTAATCTGTATGTCTTTAGACTGTGGGAGAAAACCAGAGTACCTGGATGAAACCCACCAAGCACAAGGAGAACATGCAAACATGCAAAGGGAATCGAACCTGGACCCTGTAGGTGCGAGGCAACAGTGCTGACCACTAATGTACCGCACCACCCTAGTCCTTAATAGCTGGCTACCTTAAATTGCTGCCCAAACCCAATACTTTCCCACACCAACACTACCACAACTGGTCTAATTAGTTTGGACTCATGTGTATTGCCTCATCCTGAGTAAGACATCCCTTAACAAATTATCCAGGTCATTTTATACCAGGATTCTCTTTCTTCTTTTCAATATGATTCAATACACAGCTTGATATGGTACAGTTAATAAATCAAGCCAAAAAAAAAAAAAAAAGATGGTGTAAGCTTGCTGTTGCAAAGAAGACCACACTATTTATATATTATTATACTGTTTATTTCTAAGAGCATCATTATTTTCTATCTATAGTACACTGCAATAAATAAATAAATAAATAAAATAAAATAAAATAAAATAAAATAAGCTAGACTGCATGGAATCTTATGACGTTCTTACACCACAGCAGCACTTGGCTAGACAAGCCTCTCTCATGAACTATAAAATCACTATAAAAATGCTTTGGTTTGCCGAGAGGTTTATGAGGGTTCCTAAACGCGGTTGAAAAACTGTAAAGCATGCTTTTGATGACTGTTTAAAGGGGCAGTCTAAGTCTCGGTCAGCTTCATTACATCATCATTTCCCCATCTCTATATCGTAATCACAGGCCGAATGATCCTTCTAAGACAGATTCAACTAATCAAAGACCAGCAGGACAAAGGATTAAATTTTTTAATTTTGAGACCGTTAATGCTTATGTGCAAAAATGGTTGCAATGCCTCCTGTTGTTCTTTTCTCATTTCCAATTTCCATGTTCATTCCTCTTTTTTTGTTCATTCGTGACATTACTTGCACCAGCTGCACACCACCGGCGGCTACGAAGCAATTACATCTGTAGTTACATTTAATTCTTATACCCCTGAGAAAAGTTGCTTGTTTTATGTACTGTATAGTGGCTATAAACCTATATTAAATTCTAACTTCTAGCTTGTCATGTTACACAGACAGAGTCAACTGTGGGAGGAAACTAGAGTACCAGGAAGAAACCCACAAAGCACAGAGAGAACATGCAAACTCCACTCACACGGGGTCGAGGCAGGACTCGAATTCACTAGAGCTTAATTTCTCAATGCATGATGAAAATTAAATATGTTGACATTTTGTGGACATTTTGCTCAAAACACTTTTTTTCACTTCAAAATGTTGTGTTTGTGTGTGTGTGGATCACATACTACAGATCAATCAGGCAAGCAAGGAACAAGGCTCATCGGAAATTCTGGGGAGGTGGGAGGGGCTTTCTCCTCCTCTCTGTTTTTTTTTTTCATCATGATCAGAAATTCTCAAAGACATCCTTTCAAAGCTAGCAGATGAAAAATCATCACCCCCAGAGAAATATCCTCTGTGATCCATTTGACGAAAAAAAAAAACGTTCTTCAAATATTACCATATTTCCTATAAATGGATTTTGTCATGTTCAGCACCAAGTTTTCAGTGTTGCCATCGTGTCCCACATGCTAAGTTTAAATCAACCTGAAGTAAATTATTCAAACAGAAGCAATGTTTAACTTTTATTCTTTGATTAAAAGTTCTCCTTGACCAATATAATAACCAATATGAGTCAAGCAAAAGAAAACGTATACACACTTCTGGAAAAGAGAAATTGGCTTCTGCATTTGTCTAAAGTTAAATCTCACGGGTCACTCAACAGAGCCAATTTCTTCAACACAATCACTTTCTTTAAATACACAGACGATTCAGAAACTACAGTAATGCAGAATATGGTTGCCAAATCCTCACGATCCACACATGAAAACATTATTTCAAAAAAGGCACGTAGACAATGAAAACTGAACCATCAAAGATGTATGAACAGATCAATGTACTGTATGTTTATTTTTCCTGCAGGAAGTTTAAAACCAGTTTGTCTCATATGTTCCGAAACTGTGGTGCCAGTCAAAGCAGTAATGTGAAGTGCCACTATAAGATAAAACACCAGTTGTTGGACCAAACATATCCACAGCAGTGTGAGGTGAGGGCGTGTAAAATATCCAAACTCAGAGCACATTGTTATGAACAATGTCGTACGTGGGCTTCAACCTGAAATAATAATATCCCTGATTTCATTAAGGCTTATTTTTAGCTTCAAACCGTAAAAATTCAAGCGCATAAGAAGCAGACCGATTTCAAAGAAGATGATTGCATATTTTGGACGCCTTCAGCATTGCTTCACAATGTAGAAAGAAATAAAAGTTAGAAGGCGTGTCCAAATATTTGACTAATAGTATATATAGCAGTATTATCTCATATATTGGTAGTATGCAGTATGACAATGATGATTTTTAAGATGCAAAAACATTTTAACCACAAAGTGGATGATTTTAAGACATTTTAAACTGTTCGATTCAGCAACAAGTAGGTAAAAACTTCCCCAACAAGTTCATGATCTGGTCATTTATGATCTAGCTGCTGTACAGTCACATTGGAAAATCACCCTGGGACATGCTCTTAAACAACAACCAATCAGCACCAGTGAGGTGATGAAGAAACCTTGATCCACCTCATCAGACTTCAGTATAAACTTCAAATAAATGACAAATATGTCACATAAATATTAGAATTCCATGCATCTGAATCTCTAAGCATGGATTGATCTGAAGACTTAGACACAGCAAAAATTCAGCCCTTAAGTAAGCACAGAAATTGTGCACAGTGAGTCGAAAAGGTCTTGTCCATCATCTCTGAACTAGATGATTCGGATAAGGCAACGGCGCGACCTTCAGCATGGTTACTGCTGAATATCATCCGCACAGCATCGTAAGCTTTCCCTGCTAGACTGTATCACATCAAGGACTCTTTCTCCGTGATCGTTCGCTGATGCAACGACGGACAGCGCTGAAGCTGCTCCACAGACTTGTAAGCATAATAAGAATGGATTGTTTGTTTTTTGTATGACATCTCTCTTACAAGAAAATTAAAAAAACAGCATTTAGGCCCGCTATACGCTTGCACGTAATGGTTAAATGTTGCCATGGTAGTTTAGCTAAAATTAGCACATTGTGTCCACTCTTTTGTCCATACATATAAACATCTGCCTATACTCCTTGTTTAAGGCAGCTATTAAACTTAATTGCACTCATTATCCAATTCTCTACCAATTACTTTAACTGCAGTTGAATATGTTTTCAGTTGCTGTATGTTTTACTTGCGTGCGTCGCTCTTTTTAAAAAAATGAGCTCTACAACTATCAACCTATTTGACTGATTTAATGCATTTGATATCGTTTCAAACCTTGCATTCTTACAATCCTTCAGTACAGCCTACATTCTGCTTAATATTGTTGTAACGTGTGGTTATTTGAGTTACAGTAGAGCTCTCTCTCATCAAACAGGTATTTGTGCCCGTAGAACAGAGAAAACTTTCCTTTGTTTCATAGTGTATCTGTAATCCATGTAAACTGTGTGTAGCAATGCTCTTTTATATACTGTACGGTATCTTAAACTCAGGATTATTATTATTGTTGTTGTTGCTATTATTATTATTATTATTATTATTATTATTAGGGGTGTCAATATTTACGCATTAATGCATGTGATTAGAAACTTTAATGAGCTATTATTTTTTAACGCAAATTAATCATACGACCAAGTTTGACCCTATTGGCTTCCCATTAGTGATGGTCATTTTAGTGACTCGGTTCTTTGATCTTGGTTATCAAAATGAACGGATCTTGTTTTGAGTCATTTAGTTTATTTTGTTCTTTTGATCAAAAATGAAATAAAATATTACATTTTCAATGAACAGACCCCCAACCCGTTTACATACACACATTTCGGCTATACAGTAGTTTCATAATGAAAATATTACAATGCAGCTAAGGACATATTATGATAAACAGAATGAGCAGCTCACCATCATATATTCTGCTCCGAATCTTTAGTTTTTTTGTCATGTGACTCTCATAGACGCTATGCAGTGCATTACACAGGAAACAGATTTCTTCTTGTTCTTCTTCTTCTTCTTCTTCCAAAGCTACATATCTTGGAGAAGTTCTTCAGATTCTTCTCATGAGTCTTCTAGTCCGAGTCGTTCGTACTTTTGAATCTATTGTACTGCATAGCGTCTATGGGAGTCACGTAACAAAAAGACTAAATATTCGGACTAGAAGACTCAAAGGTAAACTACTCTTTTCCGTTTCCTGTACATAACCTTCAGATGTTTTTCAATGCTTTGCGATGTTTCCCCAGATAATAAGATGACTAAAGAAACATCACCAGGTGTGCAGAGTGGCAAGTTTCATTATAAAAAAAGTTTCTAGATGGAACTTTGGACAAAACCAAAGTTTTGTGCTCAATCTACCTTCAAATGGAAGAATACATTAAAGTTAAGCTGTGAGACTGGTGGCTCAGGCGACTAAGACTCTGTTAATTTTTAGATCTGAGCATCCGGGTTCAAGCCATACTGTCGCTGGATATGCATGCATTTCTGGTTCCATTTAAGAGATGTTAGTTTAACATGTGTTAGATGTTAATGTTTGAGGTATTATAAAACTGCATAACCGGTTTCCTTTAACCAGTTTGTCATGCATTTATTTAAATCAGAGTTTAGTTTTTTTTAATTGTGATTAATCGCGATTAATCACAGACTATGACTGTGAATATCTAGATTATTTTTTTAATCGATTGACAGCACTATTATTAATGAAAGCTAAATAGTCTAGACAGGAGCATATGTGTGTCTTTTGGCTTGTTTTTAAGAACAATTAGTCTGTTAGAAAATATGTTGTGCGTTGTTTAATCATGTTAAAAAGCTCAAGAGCGAAGTTAGTTTTAGTTATTTCGCCATTCGTGACGTTACTTGCACCAGCTGCACATCACCGGCTGAGCAATTACATCTGTAGTTACATTTAATTCTTATATTCCTGGGAAAAGTTCCTTGTTGAATAGTGGCTATAAACTTATTTTGCATTCTAACTTCAAATGCAAAAACAAACTTTTGCAAAACGCTACACCTCCACCTGTCATAGTTTTGCCCCAATGGACCCCATTGGATCAGGCTGCAACTGTGTTTGTGGCAGTGTAAATACTGTATGCTTTGATTGTGTTTTTGTTGTGTGTCATGGGAGCATACTGAAACCTTTTTATGCCACAAAGTTTGTTGAAGAACACAAAACAATAAAAACTTTTTAGCTTACAGCATCATCAGTTTTTTTTCCCTACCAGTTTTAGTTTTACTGCAGTTTTTGATGCCAGCACCTTATAGTACAGGAGTGCACAGTGTATAAGGTCAGATTAAACATCAGCCAACTTCTTATATGTCTGTGGTCCAATAAAATTGGAGAAGAGAGCGGATGTAACCAAGCGTTCCAAACACAACAGATTCCCACACACGTATCTCAGGTCTAAGCAGTTGTGTGTCTCCTGAGTGTTGTAGTAAAATTATTTCTTTGTAAATATTCAAATGCATCATGGATCCCAAATACAGCAAAACCTGTACCAGTGATAGCGTAAAGCTAAGCAAAGTTTTAAAATAATCTATAGTGATTAAAAAAAAAAATAGAATTATTATTTGACAATAATTTGCCAACATGAGTGGAAGTCTGAAAAGGGAATTTATTTCATTTCGCTGTCAAACTGTTCATGGAAAAACGGTGCTTTAATTTCTCTTCACAACAGCCAGGATGTTATTTGAACTCTATCTGAAACTACTGACATGTATCTGTATAACTCTAGGCATTTTGCTGATCCCACATCTTTGGCTAATTGGATAACTGCATGAATGACCAGGTGTTTTTTTTTTTTTAGTGTATTTTATTTATTTATTTTTGCGCCAGGGTCTTAAAGAAGCAACATTTCGATTCAATGTACTGGCGAATTAAAAAGAAGAAAGTTATGGGTGTGCAAACTTTTGCAACCATCAGGGCAGGGAACGATACAACCATTATGGAATCCATGTATGAAAATGATCTAGGGGACAAATGACTCTAAACTGGACTCTAAAAAAAAAAATGTTTCTAACACAAACAGGAAAAAAAACAGACATCTGGTTGGTGGATTAAAACCCAAGGGCTTTTTTTTTTCGCAATAAAACAAACAACAAGGATTAAGAAAACAAATGGACAAGACTGAAGGGCTTACACATGTCAAACCAATTGAGATTAGAGATGACATCCTTAATAAACTAAAAGATGAAAAGCTGAGCTTTTGTTCCTGCCTGAACCAACTGGGAAAATGGAGAGAGAGAGAGAGAGAGAGAGAGAGAGAGAGAGAGAGAGAGTATAAAGTGAAAAGGACACTTACAACAGGGGTAGTTTAACAGTATTATGTCATCCAGGCCGATGTAGCCTCTCTCCTCATCAGAGACGGTAGCTTCAAATATGATCTGCATACAGCAAAGACAGATAGAAATAAGTGGATTAAAGTCTAGGCATGCAATCGTACATGTGCCATAAGCTTGAATTTCTTTTTTTCTTTTTGTCATACACGATACATATTTCAAGAATTTTCATTGTTTAGTTTTGCAAGGGAGCGGAAAAGAAATTTCTCACCGAAAGAAAACTGATGAAAATCAACACCAATATATCGTGTCTAGACCACATTACTATTCGTACAGAAAGTCACATTCTGCACCGAGATTCTCTGTCACCTGGAGAACAGGAGCTCTTTAAGGTTTCCTTACATAATGCATGAACACGCTGGTGTCACAGTCGCTGAACGTGGTGTCGCAGTCGTTTAATGTGCACTTTCATCATATTCCCCAACCTTATTTACTGACGTCTTTCCCAAAGATCTAACCACACATACTGTAGATTATGTTCCCTACTGCACAGGAACCAACAGGATTAACAAAAACTAAAGGGAGCAAAGAGGGGAAAATACAAAAACAATAACAACTCAGAATTTTACTGTACAACCACAATGCTTGGTAGATATAAGGTTCAGGGGTACAGTATCAATAATGAAACCATGTTAATAATAGAAATTATGTTAATATATGATCCATGTATTCATATATACCATCCATTAATCTACGAACCTCTATAGTCCAACTAGGAACCTTGGAGGCCAAAGGTGACCATTGTCACCAATTTGTATGACTATGGTAGGACCTCCAGTCAACATTAAAATGTTCATTCAAACACTACGGGCAATTTGGAAACGCCAATCGGCCCAATGTCTTTGGACTGCTGGAGGAAACCGGATTACCCAGAGGAAACCCACAAAGCACAGGTAGAAAATACTAACTCTAGGTGACGTGAGAATTGAACCCAGGACCTAGAGAGTGCTAACCACCAATCCACCGTGTTACGCATGTAGACAAAATTGTTGGTACCATTCCCATTAAAGAAAAAAAAAACACACACACAAAGGTCACTGTAATAACTTGAAACTGACAAAATAAATAATACATTTTATTTATTATTAAAAAAGAATAATACAAATAATTACTGACAATTAACCAATGAAAATCAGACACTGCTTTTAAATTGTGGTTTAAACAATTGAAGAAGCATTAAAAAAATAATAATAATGAAACTGCCCTGGACAAAACCTGTAAAAAAAAAAATAATAATAAAAAGATTGGAAATAATTTGACCTTAGGGACAAGTTGAACCAAAGTGTGTCCTTAATTAGCATCACGGGTGTCTTCAAACTTGTAATCAGTCAGTCTCCTATTTAAAGAGTGACAAGTAGTCACTGTGCTGTTTGATATCATGGTGTGAACATGGACTACAGAAAGCTAAGCTGAGAGTTGTCTTAGGAGTTTAGAAAGAAACTTTTAGACAAACATGTTAATGGTGAAAGACTATAAGACCGTCTACAAGCAGCTTGATGTTCCTGTGGCCACAGTTGCGCATATTGTTAAGAAGTTTAAGGTCCACAGGACTGTAGCCAACCTATGTGAATGTGGCTGAAAAAGGAAAATTGATGATAAATTGAAGAGACGAATAATATGAGTGGTAACCAAAGAGCCCAGAACGAGTTATAAAGAGATTAGAGGTGAAATCCAAGGTTAAGGTACATCAGTATTAGATCACACCATGCGTCGCAGTTTGAGCCAAATTAGACTTAATAGAAGATGACCGAGGAGGAATCCACTGTTGAAAACAAATCATAAAAAAGCCAGACTAGAATTTGTCAAAATGCGCATCCTTTGGACAAATGAAAACTGGAACTTTTTGCAAGTCACATCAGCTCTACGTTCACAGATGCAAAAATGAAGCATACAAAGAAAAGAACACTGTACCTACTCTGAAACATGGAGGCTTGGTTATGTTCTGGGACTGCTTTGCTGCATCTGGCACAGACTGTCTTGAATCTGTGCTTGGTACAATGACATCTTAAGACCATCAAGGCATTTTGGAGCAGAACCCAGTATCAGAAAGCTTGGTCTCAGTCACAGGTCATGTGTCCTCTAATAGGAGAATGACCCAAAGCACACAACAAAAAAGTTTCAAGTAGCATTGGACTGTTCTGATCTAAATCCTATTGAACATCTGTGGAAAGAGCTAAAACATGTACTTTGGTGAAGGCACCCTTCAAACCTGAGATAGCTGGAGCAGCTTGCTCATGGTGAGTGTGCCAAAATACCTGTCGACTGGTGCAGAAGTCTCATTGATGGTTACAGGCATTGCTTGATTGCAGTTATTGCCTCAAAAGGCTGTGCAACAAAATATTAAGTTAAAGATACCATAATTTTTGTCCAAGACAGTCTAGTGTTTTTTTTTTTCTTTTAAATGCTTCTGTTGAACCACAATTTAAAAGCAATGTGTGATTTTCTATTACATAATTTTCAGAAGTTTGGTTTATTTACTTATTATTGCTTTTACTTTTTACAGTTATTTCTGTCACTATGTGTGGGTTTTTCTTTCTTTAATTAATGGAAGGGTACCAGGAATTTTGTTCACATGTGTATAGTATATCATGGATGGTCCGTAGTCCATGTACACAGTATCTGGCACATTATAAATTGTCTGCATACAACAGTAGTAAAAGATATTTATAGTTGATTAACTAACAGCAATTTTTATGGATCTTTCTACACCTTTTGAATAATGTTGAGCATTATCTTGTCCTTAATAAAATATATTCCAATGCTTTGAGTCTAAATGCTCCCCTCTACTGTAGTTTCATGGTTATCTTCATAATGTTGTTTTTCAGAGTTCATCTTCCACCTGTTAAAAAGGGGTGCACATCAGGGCTCCACCTTGGGACCGCTTCTTTTTTTAAATTGTATTTTCTATACATGATCAATCTTCCATATGCTCAGATTGCTCCTTTTTTTTTTTTTTTAGCAGTATGATTTTAATATGGTCCAAATCTGGTTCTATAAAAAAAAATAAAAAAAAAACATAAAAAAATCTTACTGAACTGGAAAAGGTGCTGTTTTTTGAAAAGCCACAGTTGCTCATATCTCTGCAAGTTGCATATTAACTATGTTTCTATTAACATCTGATAGTCTGAGCTCGCTTTATCGCTCAATCAGTTGTTTTACACTTCAAGGAAAATAATAAATTCTCAGCTGATGCTGCGTATAATTGGCTAAGCGCTAACATTACCTATAAAATATCGCTGATACTCATCATACTTTTCATCATTTTAAGAAGTTGAAAGCCTAATTGTACGAAGCAATTTCACTAGGTTCAGTTTATTTTTAATGTCCGTCTTCTAACTGCTCATTTTATTTGAAAGAGTTTTTGCTCACAGGAAGGTCTACTCAAACATAGACAATATCCCTTTTTTATCCCTAAAATTCTTTAAAAAAGTCAGAAACATTTTCTATTCTTGAAACAACCAGCCCATGTTTTTAAATCTGTGCATATCCTCAAATTTTCACCTCAATCCTCAATTGCTTCAATTGATCTTTATGCTGATGTAATTGATGTATATTCTGTTATATTTCAAAAGGCTACTGTAACAGGTTTGACCATTTGTGCACATAAAACACATAAAAGACGGCACCATAAAACAAAGACACAAGGCGAGGTCTTACAGGAAAGAGTCACTTTATTAAGGCAAAATGGGGAAGGAAGGGCTTAAAGGAGGGAGGATGGAAAGTAAGGGAAGGAATGATGTGCACGTGCAGGGCTGGTGGGCAGTGCCCAGCTGGCATGCAAGCACAGGCTGGTGAGCAGTGGTGGCGGGCAGAGTAGTAGCGTGGCCCATGTGGACAGCAGCTCCTGTGCAGTTTGCTCATGCTGGCTCTGCTCTTAGGGGATGGCCAGACCAGTCCCTCCTCGCTCTCTTTATGGGTCCTCTGTGACGTCCGGCGGCTGGGAGGCTTTCCCTGGCTGGGAACAGGGGCCGTGACATGTACCTCCTTGCGGCCTTTTCCTCCTCAGCGGCAGGGCACGAAAATCCGGCTCCGTGTGTAAGCTCCGGCAGTGAGCTCGTGGCTGTCCATGCTGCAGCGATTAAAAGTACATTCCACTCGCCTTTTTGAAGTCCCTGGGGCACATTCCATTGCCCGTGTGTATCCCGCTCTTCCGCGTTTCCACGTCACACTCTGCTTTGTAAATCCAGTATCCCAACAGACCCCCAAGCTACACTCCTCGCTGTGTTTTTTTAATAGCATAGGGAAAAGCCCGGGATCATTTAACGGATATAGCTCACCATCATAGGCCGTGCCTATTTCTGTGGCCCCTAGCCTAGCTAGTGAGTTTCTGGATGAGCTTCGGAGTGATATTAGATTTGGGCGCACGCCCATCACTGCCACACCCTTTCAATTTTTTTTCCTATTCAAGTTGGTTGAATCCATGAATGTGGAACCCCCAGATACGACTGTTTGTGTGGACGGGTTTTCAGAGCTCCCTAGGCAGAATTGGGTCAGTGTGATCTGGCAACCTTGGGTTATAATGTACTGTATGTCACTTGATGTACAGTAGTGTAGAATCTCACAAGAACATCTATATCGCATGCATACTACAGATATCTTCCTCATGGTCGTGAGTATGTCTGAATGAAAGGGGAACCCAGGGCAGGGGTAGCTCAGTGATTAAGATGTTGGATTAAAGTCTGAAAGATCCCAGGTTCAAACCCCATGAGAGCCAAGTTGCAGCTATAACAGCTTTTCTTGGATGGTTTTCCACATGGTTGAGGAGTGTATTTATGGGAATTCTTGACCTTTCTTCCAGACGTACATTTGTAAAGTCACACACTGATGTTGAACAAGAAGGTCTGGCTCACAGGCTCCGCTCTAATTCATCCCGAAGGTGTTCTTTCGGGTTGAGGTCAGAACTCTGAGCAGGCCAGTCAAGGTCTTCCACACCAAACCAGCTCATCCAGGTCTTTAAGGGCCATTGGGCCCTTGAGCAAGGCACTTAACCCTCAACTGCTCATAAGTATAATGAGGTAAAAAATGTCAGTTGCTCTGGATAAGGGTGCTGACATGTAAATGTCTGAATGACAAAAAAAAATAAAACAAACAGATTTACAGTATGACATCAGCAATGTTATGTATCCTGTGTCTGGAAAAAATGTGTATGAATAATTACTACATGCTTTTACAGTATACTAGCCACCAGTTTTGTTTATTACAGCCAGTTTATGGTGATTTACTGCCCATGTAATCCTATAGGAAAGAGCTGCAAGGTGGACACTTTTCAAAAGCACTGCTGTCACTGCTGGATTTCTTTTAGCTATGGAAATTCAGAGCGACTTTGAACTTGTTTATTCTTTCTGAAAAGCCATGTTGCAGGCTGGTGGTCGAGTGAGAGAGACAAACGTGAAGAACAGAACGCCGGGGAAAGAAAATTGTCTTGTTAGTCAGCGGCTTACAGACACTTTGAGGTATATTTCATTTACACTGCAATATAACTGAAAATAACAACTTGCCAATTGTTGGAACATTCACCGGTATATGATGTGACATCCTACTTTACCTGTGGCTGCATAGTCACGTCACACTAGTGGGTCCTGTTCTATTGATTTCCTGCCTCCTGTGCTACAACAGAGGCAAACAAACTCTTCACTGCCAGAGTTAGAGCAATCTGTATGGAATCTTTATAACTGATACTAATAAAATAAATCTCAATAAGAGCCTAGGCTAGTTACTGTAACTACAAAGTGGTGTCAAAAAGTTTTGAGATTAGCTCTGTTTTTCACTGAGACACCTTAAAACCTGCCAGTACAATTCGCTATTGATGGTCTGGCCCCTGGGGACAGATTCTCGATGCACAATGTTGCGAATGTCAAAAAACATGATAAGCACGCACTTGGTCAAACTGTGGACCTTCCTCACCTTTTTCTGTCGTGGAGATGATGGGCTCATCCACTGCAAAGTCTGTTGCTTCGTCTCTGGGTCGTACCCATACACCCATACACAATTTCATCACCAGTAATGACATGAAGGGCGGGTCATTCAAGATATGCTGACCGTGTTCTTGTCAAACTTCAATACGATGTTCCTTCTGCTCCTGGGTTAGCAGCCTGGGGCAACTTGGCAGCAACACAATGCATTTTCAAATCACACTTGGGTATTGCCTGGACGGTTCTGTATGACACACCGACAATGGCAGCAATGTTGTGGATTGTTTTTAGACAATCATCATAAACAAGTTGCTGAATGATTTTGACATTTTTGGTGGTTGAGCTTGTTGAAGGTCTTTCTGATCTCTCGCCGTCTTCCAGTGATGTTCTTCCGCTCATGAAGTGCCAGTGCCACTGAAAACACCTCGACCCACTCGTTAAACTTGCTGAATCGTGTCAAACGTCTCTGCCCAGTTCCATGTTCGCTCTGTTCTAACTTGCTATCCATGATGAAATGGCAGACGGTGGTAACGCACATGGTCCAAATGTCCAACCTCTTGTTGTACACAAGATGATGTCTTTTGGCACACTGACTTATGAAGGTCGGTGCTCCCTGTAACTGTGCGTGTAGCTGCAATCCGTTGTGCTGCCTAACAAGTCTTGAAACTTTTTGATACCTCCACATATCTAGCACTGATTTAGTGCGTCATTATGGTTACACACAAGATTTTATTTTGTATCATATAGCATAAAGTTATCTTTCCAAATCAGTGATAAACCAACATTACAAACTGAACTATGTGACTTTAACACACTTGGTTAAAAACATTAACAATAAACTAGTGGTATCTGAGGAAATTCTTTACTTGCTTTAGTTCAATCATCAGCAAAAAAAAAAAAAAAAACATGGCAATGAGTAATGCTAGCAGAACTGTGCACAAATACTAGCATGCTGCTTCAGTGTTCTCAATACATCACAGGTTAAGTGTCCATGTGGGATCAATATAGCCCAGGGCCCAGAAAGATTGGAATGAGCCAGGGAGTCATTCTCAACTAATTTATTTTTACTTCTCGTTCTTATGAGCGGCTGGTAGAGACATCCAGCTGATTAACTCCACCATTCATCAGCCACAGACTGAGAGCCGCATCGACTGACTGGTTGTTCTCTCTGACCTGGATTCATTCGAACGGTACCCATTTGACTTCAGGATGAGAACGTAAGAGGGAGGACAAGAGTTACGTGCTATCTACGCCATGTCCTAACGATCGCTCATATTTCAGCCGCTCATAAGCATCAACATTTGAATTATTAAGAACGATAAGTACTAAATGACAGGTTAAAAGGTAGAAATGAATGGGGAAAAAAAGTCATAATAATGGTCCATGCTAGTGCAGGAGGAGATTTGTTCTTTATGAAGACAAAGTTAAAAAAATATAGTTTCTGCACCAATATTGGCAGTCACTGAACGTTAATAAGATCATTAATATTTCATAAGCAGCTACACCTCATCTTCAACCCCTACAGTATCAACAGGGCATAATAGATTAAGTACACAGAGAGTTCTCAGACAGTATACTGTCTGCACCTCAAGATGGTGCCTCGCTATAATTTAATATGTTTGACTCTAGATTTTGTCTGTACACCGTGGTATGAAGATTGATATGGCTGTCAGACGAGTACTGCAGCACTACGGTGTTGCTAAAACTAAGGTCATGTGAGTTTGTTTTTTCATCCCCCCCCCAACACAAATCAAAACCATTTTTAATCAAAATAGAATAATTTAAATGTTGATGAATTGGTTTCCTGTTAAAAACATGCTCTGCCTAAACTGTCAGGACAGTAGGCATTCACAGAACAACCTGGTTAAAAGGTAACATATGTTCATGTTGCGGCGGCATAGTGGCTTAGTAATGAGCACCGTCGCCTCCAGGGTCTGGCTTCCTCCGGGTACTCTGGTTTCCTCCCAACATGCAGATTAGGCTAAGTAGCATTCCCAAACTGCCTGTAGTGTGTAAATGAGCGTGTGTATCTGCACCCCATCTAGGCTTTACCGCTCCTCGTGCCCTAAACCTAATGGGATAGACGCCAGGCCCCCGCAACACTGTATACAGTATAAACGGTATAGATGATGAGAGAGTGAGTGATGCAAACTTGTGCAGTTATCATCATTGTTATTATTTTTTTTATTATTAATTTAAAACACAAGGAAAACATATCCAATCTTTTTCTTCTTCTTCTTTCAGTTTACATATAATTTTATTGCAATACAATTATATTACATATCATATAATAATCACACTTATCAGATTTGTCCCACATTCAAAAGTCAATCTCTTTCACAAACAGATGTACAGTATATGGATACCTAAATCTCCGGTCCATCTATTCCTGCACTAAAAATTAGTTAATATACACGTTTTTTTTTTTTTAATGGGGGACAAATTGTGCGTTTTTATAGCAATGGTGGCTCGAGCACCCAACTCCCTGATCAGTAACCCAGAGCCTCAACCGCTGGAGCCACCACTGCCCCATTCACACAATAGAAAAAAAATCGCAAAAACTCTTTTTTTTTACTCAAAAAAAATTTTTTTTTAGCTTAATTTGAATTGGGAAATGTCTGAAAAGGTGCCAAACATGAATGAATTTTTTAAAAGGAGTATTTTACTCCCGAGTTAAACCGAATAATTTTATTTATTTATTTTAAGCAGGGATGTCAGAATCTCAGAATTTCAGCTGGAACGTTAACAGACATTTTTTGGGGATGTCGAACTTCCCAAAGTAAGTAAACATTATTGCACCTGTCTACAAGGCTACAGAATGTTCAACTCTTCATGTGCATTTGCTTGCTCGGTACAAATTTATGCATCCATGTAATTCCACAAGTAAATGCTATTTACAAGAGTGCATGTGAAACAGCACATTGTACTTACAACATTCTTTTACCCAAGTTTAGCATTAGGCAGAATTAACGCCAGACCCGTAGCATAGCAACCGCCTATGTTCTGTTTGTGCAGCCATACACTATGCATGGACTTGGTACTGTTGATGCAAGTCAGACCAGCGTCTAAAAAAGATTCAGAAATGCGCTGGGTGCTTGCCTTGAGATATTAGGTACAGTGTGATATATTTGAGGCCGTGTAGAGTCTAGCCAACAGGATAAAACTGCAACTTTTATAGTGGTATCAATTTACCATCTGGCGAAAAGCACATCATAATAAAGGAAGACAACATAAAGCACCGATTCTGCCACAAGTCTATATTACAAGCTGTCTTGACAAAGTATTTTGAAAACCTCATTTGAGAAAATGTGCAGGAATAAATGTGTACAAACGTATTTGGGTTAGCTAAGCAAATCATGTATATATCTACTTTGTCATGACGATCATAATGCTGCTGTCACCAGCCTTTCCAACAGCAACCGTCCCTGGTTATCACTTAACAGCGTACATCTGTGTAAACCGTTTCTGTTAGCTTTACTCTTTGAGAAACCTTCTATTCCATTCTCAGAACCTAGGTTATTTGTTTTAAACAACAGACTAGGTAATATAGAGTAAATATGTCTTAATGAATGAGAGTCTGACAATAGAGTTCAAGGATATCATTACCAGAACGTCTGGCTTTTTCAGTACAGTTGTGTCTTTGTATGACACTTTAATAGCATATTAGCTCTAGCATAGAGCAAAATTAAAGAAGCAAGACCAGATACCAAACATCTGGCTGGCAATTATGTAAATTAGAGTATTGGGAAAGAAAATAAACTTTCTTTAAACTGTTGGGGGAATTTTTGAACCTCTGCTTCGGCATAGCCAATTAAATTAAATATTACATATTTAAAAAAATATATTCTAATAATGTTTTAATTTGTCTACCTTGAATGACTGCTACCGTACCACCTGAAGAGAAAACTCAGCGATTTCTCTTCACTTTAAGGCGAAAGCTTTGATTTAGAATGCCAAATCTTTAGGTGGACTTGTTGATTTTCATCTGAATGCAAGCCAGAGTTTAAAGCCACTGTAACAGTCAGCTGAACCAGAGAGGTGGGTGCAGCATATTATTAATTCATAAATGTTCCTAGGTAACAGATATAGCCTGATCTGCCTGTCTATGCATGCTACAGTATTATTGCACCCATAGTGGTAAGAAGTAGGAACTGCAACAAGCCTTAATAGAGGCTCGCTGGGGCAGGTATTATGCTGCCCCATGCTTACTGTTAACAGAGGCTCCTGGGGCAGGTATCCCCATACCTTATAAATAGGCAGGCTGCACCGTGCTTACTCCATCAATAAACGAGCAGTGGACAAAAACTGACAATTAAGGTCAGCATATTACCACTCAAGTGTTGTTTTCTATTGTTGACAAAGAAATGTGGCATGAAAAAGGTAGCAATAAGGGCCGTTTGTGTTTACTGTGTAGCAAGTGACTATTATTTATTGTGTGTGTGTGTGTGTGTGTGTGTGTGTGTGTGTGTGTGTGTGTGTGTGTGTGCGTGTGTGCGTGTGTGCGTGTGTAAAAAAATTATTACTCACTCATCTATACCACTTTATCCTGTATTCAGGGTCGCGGGGGACCTGGAGCCTATCCCAGGAGACTTGGGGCACAAGGGTGCCAATCCATCGCAGGGCACACACACATACACACACTCCGGGCAATGTGGGAATGCCAATTAGCCTAATCTGCATGTCTTTGGACTGTGGGAGGAAACCGGAGTACCCGGGGGAAACCCACTGAGCACGGGAAGAACATGCAAACTCCATACACACACAGATGGGAATCGATCCTGGCTGGGAATCAAACGCAGACCCTGGCGGTGCAAGGTGATAGTGCTAACCACTATGCAACCATGCCACCATAAATTATTACATTTAGAAAAACAATCAATACAGAACAAAGGAATAAATAAAGAAGAAAGGAAGATTTAAAATAAGTATAGGGTATCAGTAATCAGTCTGACCCAAAGCTTTGGGGAACAGATGTGTTTTTAACAAATGTGCAGAGTAGAGAAGATCCTGATGTTAAGTAATTCCATAGCCGAAGGCCAACAACAGAAAAGGCCTGACCTCCTTTTCCCTGAACCAGAAAAGAAACAATTGATTAGTTGATTCAAGGTCTCTGGGAGTTGAACAATTGGAGAGAAGGTCAAAGAAGGTGCCCTTTCATTGAAGGCTTTAAAAACAAACAGTGCTGTGTTTTAAAATATATTCAATATTTTCCAGGAAGCCAGTAAACGGATGCCAAGTTTGCGGTCATGCGATTTCTCTTTCCGCCTTCCAGTCAAGAGCCGAACGGCAGTTTGGGATCGAATTATTGCATCATCAGTCAGATGCGGTACATGCTTTATATGCACTGCATCTGCACATCTTCGTCTTCGTGTTCCTAACATATACCACTCTTAACTGTTTCAGACATCTCCGGACTGATGCTCAAGACTCACCAATTTAACAACACACTCGAGGCTAAATCAATGTTGTTGTTTTTTATACGTTGGCTTTATTCTTAGTCTTAAGTACATACATACATTTACTGATTTTTATGCATGTTGTCCAATTAAGGCTATTCTTTGAGACATCCACATATTTCAGCTCTCTCTAGTGCTGAAAATCAACACTGATGTTTACTTCTGTCCTTTCTTTTGCACAGTCCTGTTCCTTTCGGGGCAATTACTTCAGTATTGCACTCATCACTCTTCCAGGCAGCTCTGTAGTAGAAGCTGTTGTCCCATCTTGAACTTATCTGCTGTCACTTCCAAAAGATATATTAATAAATTTCTCGCAACTCTCCTCTTATGTCCTCCTCTATCAAACTAGCGCATCACTTTATTTTGTTTCGAGCTGTTACATACTAACCAGGCAGCGAGGACTGACAGGGGCAGTGTGAGACGAGATTTTAATTGGTACCAATGTAATGCCTGCACTTTACAAATTCTTGAAATGTAATGAATAAGGTCATTTTAAAATCTGTAGATCATTTGCACTTTTCAGAATCAGCGCACCAGTTGTAAACTCTATTTTTGGGGACTTTTCTCCCTAATTTAGTCATGTCCAATTCCTCCCCGTCACTAGGGGGCTGCCACATTATACTACTACCACGTTGTCGGGAGGGTGGAAGACAATCACATTTCTTCCTCCAAACCACGTGATGCCAGGCAAGCGCATCTTTTCAAACTGCTCGCTCACGCACCGTTGAGGGCGGCGTAACACTCTCGTCATCCGCACCTTCCGCTTGTGTGAGCTCACAGACGCCCCTGATTGGCTGTAGAGCCGTGATTATTGTGGGAGCACTAAGTACCTCTCATCGCTCCCCTCTGAGAAAACTCGACCAATCAGCTCTCTCTAGACCTCCGGCTGCGAGAGGTTACAGCATCACCCGGGAATCAAACTCGCGATCTCTGGAGGATTGGGCGAGCACTTTACCACTGCGCCACTCGGAGGCCCTAGTTAAGTTTTTTCACTACAAGTCATCTGAGAATATTTCTGCCTTTATTGGTTATCTAAGTCTGGGAAATGCAATACTGTTGCACACTTTGAAAAGAAGAGGTACAGTCTCCACCTGACTAAACAGAGCATGGGAGCAAATTTTAAACATGTGCACCACCGACTTGCTGGACTTAAACTTCTTAACCCAAAGACATACTGTAATGATACGCATAGAAACGTGAGTGAAGCTTTCCTTGTGGATCCTGAATTCCTCTGTCGAGATGAGAGAGCCTTAATGCAGCAATCCACCAATCTGGCCTCTATGCTAGAGTGGCCAGACAGAAGCCATTCCTCACTAAAAGGCACACGACAGCTGGCTGGGAGTTTGCCAAAAAGCCCCTGAAGGGCTCTCAGACCATAAGAAGCAAAATCCTCTGGTCTGATGACACAAAGATTGAACTATTTGGGATCAAGAAATCGGGCACTGCACATCACCTTATTAAAAGCATCCCAACCTGCAAACACGGCGGTAGCAGCATCATGCTGTGGGGATGTTTTTCTGTGACTTTGACTGGATGGATGAATGGATGCAGAAAAATAAAGAGCTATCCAGAATGAAAACCTTCTCCAGAGTGCTCAGGATCACAGACTAGGGCGACGACTTGCGTTTCATCAAGACAACGACCCAAAGTATACCGCCAAGAAAACACAAGAGTGGCTTCAGAACAAAAGCCCTGGGGCGGCTTAGCCAGAGTCTTGACCTGAACCCGATAGAGAATCTCTGGAGAGACCTGAAAATGGCTGTGGCCGTTCTATCTGATTGAGCTTGAACAATTCTGCCAAGAAGAATCAAAGAAACTTTCAAAGTAAAGGTGTGCCAAGGTTATCACACTTGAAGCTGTCATTTCTGCCAAAGGTGTATTATGCAAGTGCTAATGATGAGCCTGAATACTTGTACAATTTGGGTATTTCAGCCTGAATT
Organism: Clarias macrocephalus; assembly: GCA_011419295.1. Lineage (NCBI taxonomy): Eukaryota > Metazoa > Chordata > Actinopteri > Siluriformes > Clariidae > Clarias > Clarias macrocephalus. The sequence continues at coordinate 165,546 of JAAGKR010000193.1, read as the reverse complement.
TATTTTTTTTTTTTTTATAAAGAACATCTTCCTTTTTCTCCTTTCTGAGATATATACTTAGCTCTTCTATATATATATATAAAATGTTTTGCCTGTGCATTGGTTAAAAGTCACTCTTTCAGTGATATCTTTATGCCTCAGAAATGCTATCACACAAAACTGGCTGGACAGAATTGAATAAATGCCATAAATGATATCAAAATGATGAGTAAAAGGAAAGTTATGAGCCTGTTATGTGCCGGATTAGAAACATGAGATCTGAAAATTTTGATTCCTCTTCAGATCAGAAAAAAATAATAATCAGATTTTGACGCCGTACTGCACATGCATCAAACTGTGGGCGCGTCTTAAATCAACCGCTGGATAGAATTTTATGAATCTTTAGCAGTACTTCGATATCTGCCTGATGTTTAACCTGCACCATAAGTGAAATCAAAATTTTATATGCCGGATTTAATAATCTACTTTGAAATAAGCTGTTTATAAGCTACTTGCTCTATGTAAACAAACACCTGCACCAATAAATATTCATTAGAAAATCTGAATATTTTTACTGGGATTAGTTCAGATTTTCACATCTGAAATAACAGCGCTGAAGTCGCTTTAAGGCAAAACACATAAGCAATATATACCGGTTACCGAACAGGGAGTGTGACAAGGCTGACAATGAAAAAAGTCCAGCTTCTCAATACTTAGTAGTTAACCTTACAAAATTGTATTTCTTTGTATTAATAAATTAGACAGAGGATTGCATGTATGTATGTATGTATGTATGTATGTGTGTGTGTGTGTGTGTGTGTGTGTGTGTGTGTGTGTGTATATATGTGTGTGTGTGTGTGTGTGTGTGTGTGTGTGTGTGTGTGTGTGTGTGTGTGTGTGTATATGTGTATATATGTGTGTGTGTGTGTGTGTGTGTGTGTGTGTGTGTGTGTGTGTGTGTGTATATATATGTGTATATGTGTGTGTGTGTGTGTGTGTGTGTGTGTGTGTGTGTGTGTGTGTGTGTGTGTATATATATATATATATATCCCCCCCCCCCCAAGTTCTATATATTCTATAAATAAACAGAGACATTTGGAAATTAATGTATTTCAAATGCATTTCCGGCAGGTGGGATTTGAAACAGAACAACCCGAGCGACTCCAACACTCTCACAGCTTTGTTGTTGCATTTGTTTCTCACACTCACCTCCGCTTGGAGGGACAACATATATGCAATAAAAGGATGTGCTTTTAAATATAAGCCTGTGATGCGTGTGCACTTGCTCATCTAACTGAGACAAGAATAATATTGTGAGGCAAGTTTTGTTGGCTGATTTTGTATGCATTAAAAAAAATCATAGACTGGATAAAGATTAGGAACTTTATGCAGGCATTTGATACAATTCGGGTGCTGATGAAGGCCTTCAAACTGCAAACTGCTACTGCACTATGGTACTGTAGAATGAGGAAATAACCTTACACAGACAGGCTCTAGTGATCTCACCAATGGTGGGGAACTGACTGAAGTAATACTGGGAAAGAAATAAGATACTACTAAATAAAAAGTGCTCACTTCATTCATGAATTCAATGACTTACTCGCTTATTCTCACTTATTCTACACTATATTCCGCTTGCCCTATTGAAGGGTCATGGGAAGCCTGGATTCTGAAATGGAGACTTTTTTCATTGTGCAGAACAACACAATACAGTTATGAGAGAAAAAAATCTCTTTTTTTTCTCAATACACTAATGCACTCATCCCAGTGGGATAGCCTCAATGCAGAACGTTTTCTTAGTACGCCAGAGCCATGATCTGACTGCCTGCTTGACGTCTGATACGCTGGCCTCCCAGGAACTCCTTTAAAGGCCCAAACATATAGAAATGCCTCGGACTGAGGTCAAGACTGTACTGGGGATTGGAAATAGCTGTCAATCGGTTTTACCCCTGAATGACACTTGTGCAATATAAACATAATGTTAAATGCTTATCTGAGTGTTTTTTTTTTTTTACATTTATAAAAAAATATAAAAAAAAAGGAGTGAACAAATACCTCACCTACAGTACATACTCCATGTGAAATCTTGAAATGTGATTGTAGTGCATTGCACAGTAAGAAAGGTGTTTATTTATTTATTTATTTATTTATTTATTCTTATTTCCCTGAACTGTGAAATAAATGTTATATAATACAGTATAAGCCACTTCATGCTTTTAAAGTGTTATTCTCATCAGTCAAGGGCTCACTTTAGGTATCATCCAAATGAGGATAAGCACTTTTTTTTAAAATCCAGAATCTGTTTACCTGTAAGGCTGCCTTGCGACTATGTCAGCATTGGAAGTGGATTGGATTATTCTACTTCTTCTTTTAGATTTCAGACTGCTACATTGGAGTCCTTTGTAACTACTGGAGCATTTCCATATGCTCATTTCCTTGCTGAATACCAACAGCAAAGTTGTCACCTCATGACTGTGGTATCACGTGGGGAGCCTGTAAAATGTCCCAGCTACTTCATGCTTGTCTTCTTTTCTTCTCTTCTTGTCAACGGTTTGGGGAAGTAGATGCAAATTGTATAGTGCTATTTTTGTCTCGTTTAAAAAAAAAAATGCTTTGACATACCTTGATGGTGACAGTAATTCTATGAAGGAGAGTCAAAACTTATCCGCACTTTGGCTGTAGAATTTATTTGAATTCACTTTTTGAAAAGACAAATACGTAATTTTTTAAACATACTGTAATCCCCTTGCTTCTCAATACACTTTGTCCATCTGTCTTCAAGATTTAATCGTATTCCCTCATTTAAAAAATGGTTTAGGCTGAGCTGCAAGCCACGAATGTATCAGAGTTGAATATTCATCCTTGTATAGCTGCTTTCAGGGGATCAAACAGGTGAAAGTCTGAAAGCGTGAGATCAAGACTATAGGGAGGATGCTTTAACACTTCAAAATGAAGTTTTTGCAGAGTGTCGACAGTGTAGGCAGAAGTGTGCAGACGTGCATTGTCATGCGAGATCACAGTGCCCTTGGATAGCCGTCCTCTGAGTTTAATCTGAAGTTCAGGATTTACACTTTAACGAGAATGTTTGTTTGTTTTTTCCTGATAATGTTTCAATACTGGCCCTTGAGAATCCCCCCCAAAAAACATGTTGGCATCAATTTTCCACCTAATGGTTGACTTTTGAACTTTTTTCTCGGTTGGCGATTGAAGATGTTTCCATTCTGTACTCCGCCATTTACCCTGAGACTCATAGTGATGAATCCATGTCTCGTCCCCAGTAGTGATTCTTTTAAAAAAAACTTTCACCTTTCTTAGAGTATCAGTCCAAATTTCGTTTGCAGATATCCAAACATTTCTGCTTATGCTCAAAACACGAATCACTGCATGGGTACTGTAAGTGGGGCATCCATTTTTGCTCGCAGCGCAGTTACAAATGAACCAATGTAACACGTCCACGCCTGCACAGCAGTGACTAGGGAGATGGGTGCTTTGAACGAAAAGTGTTGATATGACAGTAAATATAACTGGAGTGCGGATAATTTTTGACTCACCCTCGTAAAGTCTGACATTATTCGTTTTGGACAATTGTCCGTGTCAACATAAGACCCTAACAATCTAAACTAACTAAATTCATAATCTTGAAAGAGCCGTATGATAAACTTAATCAATGCTTGATGCTCAAGACCTATGGCCAGATATTCATTTGCTTCCACTGACACCAGGTTGCCACAGGAGACCTTGAAGAAAAAGATGAGGTTCTTTGTTGAAGTGCTGCAGCAGGATCAGAAACTGCTAGAAGACTGCTCATCAGCCCCATAGATGAGAAGACCGAGTCCCTTCATGCGGTATGAAAGTAGAATGAGCCAAATGCAAGAAGGGGTAATGAATGAATTGCGGACCTTACTGCATCCACCTTGCTGACAGAGACAGATCTTTTATGGACGTTCATATGACTGTGTCTTGTTCTCTACCTTGGCGGAGAGTGTTGCTAGTTCAACAAATAATTTGAGATACCTATTCCTCAAAGGTCTCATGGCCATTATGGGGGCCATGGCAAAGTAACGGAGAAATCTATGATTTTCCTTCTTCTTCTATGATTTTCCTGGATCCTGGTAAATACACTAGCCTTTGAGGTACAGTCAGAAAAAGCCCTAAATATTCACTCTTTTTGGTGAAGACACGGTGACCGACACGGTAACAGTTTATCCAGTATACAGGGTCGCAGGGGGGTCTGGAGTATATCCCAGGAGACTTGGGGCATGAGAAGGGGTAGACCCTGGACAAGGTGCCAACCCATCGCAGGGAACACACTCATTTACACACTACGGGCAATTAGGAACGCCAATCGGCCTAATCTGCATGTCTTTGGACTGTGGAAGAAAACCGGACTACCAGGAGGAAACCCACCAAGCACAGGGAGAACATGCAAACTCTATACACAGACCCCGAGGCAGGACCCGGACCCTGGAGGTGCAAGGTGCTAAAGAGCTAAAAACTATGCCACCTTGTCCCCACAAAAGAGTCACCATTGTAAATATTTAGGGCTTCCTCTGCCTGTATAGACGACGAATGAATGATGATGACTCTTTGGCCGTGCAGAACAGGGAAACTGGCTTGTGTGCCAGAGCAGGGTATGAGCAAACCTCCAGAGCATATTCATACCGTATAATGAAAGCTGTGGCTAGAGCTTTTGAACAAACTCTACGTAGGTTACAAATACTAACCAACATGGTGATGTTTAACATCAAATAACGAAAAAGATCAAAAATCTTAAGCAAGGTTGAGGTGGGAGAACAAGCTCTGGACATGAGCAGTTGTTCACCTTCTGTTTTCTAAGAGCTACCTACTCACCTACCTGATCAATGCAATCACAGAACAGATGCTCTGTCTCGCAGCACGCCGGTGCCCAGAGACTGGAATATGAGTCAGGTAATATGAGTCAGCTAATTTGCAACACCTATGGAAATGTAGAACTTGTTCTGTGTGCAAACACACAGATAATGTATTCTTCATAGTTGTTCACAGAGAGGTTGAAGTCAGATGCTTTAGGCCCGAGTGCGTTGGTGTATGATTGGACAGATCTCCAGACCTAATGAGATACAGTATGTAGCCATCAATTTGTATTTCACTTGCTTCGGGTTTTTAATTTAAAAAATAATATAAGATAATAAAACAGGCCAACACTTCCACATTTCCACGGAGTCGATTCCTAACAAGACCAGTTGGTCAGATCTCCTTAAGGAGCTCTTTATGAGTTTCGCAAATGGTGCTTCTGAGATTAATATTACTTACGATGGCATACGACCAAATCTCATTTTGTAAAGAGTCCCTTAGGTTTTTATTTTTTTAAGCAACTGCATAAAATCCAGCATTTAAATTGTGCTGAAAGTTTTTCATTCTATAGTTGGATAACATTTTGTCCTGTCCAACTTTTTGAAAGAAAAATAATTCATTATGCAGCTAATAGAACGTTTTAACATTATTGATTATTAAAGCTGTAAAATTGGATATTGGTCCTAATCTTGTGGGTGCTTTTAAAGGTTAACTTATTGAGATGGTTTGCAGTTCCTGAAGACCAGTTCAGCAACTAGAGTCCTCATTTTATGTCAGGAAGATGGAAGGGCGATGTGGATAGTGTAATTTCAGTCCACAGTCATCTGCATTATGCCAAGAGCGATGTTGGCACACAACATTATCATTATTGTCACATGGAAAAGCAGCCAATATAAATGAGACAAATGGATGTTCGTTTATTGGTTTTGGTTTGGATTATTACAGCGAATTTCAATCCCTAACAGAAGAATAAAATTATGTGTGTTGATGATGATGATGATGATGATGATATTATTATTATTATTATTATTATTATTATTATTATTATTAGTCATTTCCAGCATTTAGCAAACATTATATGGCATGGTTGAAGAGGTTTGAAAAGGGCTACATTTTAAACAAAACCAATAAAATTACTTTAATGGAAAATAAATGCATGAATTGTACATTAAATGACTCACAGCTTAGAGTTAGCTAAATTAACAAGCACCCAGATTAGCAGTGTGTGCTGTACTTTAGTGGTCTATTTACAACCCATACGAAAATGTAATATTGTATATACTATAGTTTATTATGGTAAGGTATACTACAGTACGTACTATAATATACCAAAATACTGTATTATACTATGGTGAATATAATATTAGTATGCGTGTGGTAGTTCGGACATTACGATTGTAGGCACTCAACTGAGTATCAGTAAGCACTCAACTCAACTATGATGGCACTTTGGTGTGTGCCACAATACTTTGGTGAAATCATGGTATTTATTTGCTATCACAGTGGTTTCCAAAGTAGTCATTAAATATCAACAGGTATAAATGGCACTGCAGAGGTTACTATATAAATGGTACCAATAAGGTAGGGTACTTAAACATATACTGTATAATATGTTTTTAAAGGGACCTGGTACAGTATGTGCTTTTTTGTGCCACACTATAGTACATGGTACAGTTTACTACAGTCATGTACCATACTGTAGTGCATGGACTGTTGTACCAAAGCATGTACCATGATAGATAGATAGATAGATAGATAGATAGATAGATAGATAGATAGATAGATAGATAGCAACAGACATGCAGTTGCAATTACAAATCATCAATTGTAGTAAATTTTTTGAATGTAGTACATGTACTTTATGTAGCCCCCCCCCTTCTCTTTTGTTTTATTTTATTTTTGGACCACACTTAATTTTTTTAGGGAGGATGGATATTTTTGGACAGACTAGTGCAAATTGAGATGTGTTGCTGAGTTATAGCAATTGAAAGTGAGTGGTGCAAGACTGAGGTAATGAAAGTCAGTACAGATAAGGGTACATAATAAGTCGATAAATAACTATGACTTTTCACAGTAAGTCTGTTATGAAGGTGAGCAACATTTTTCTTATAACTGAGGAAATACAATGGAACTACTGTATACATCATGGTGCAGGTACCATTGCTCTAAAATATCTATACCATGGTTCAATTTCTATGGGAATGAAAACAGGTGCCTTCATCATCTTTGTGCAACCCTCATAATCCAAGCGAGCTGGAAGGGAGTAAAAGAGAAAAAAAATAGGACAGAAGAGCTGTGTTTACTTTTACGTTCAGTGTTCGGAGAATTTTTTTTCTTTCAGTCATTTTGTCCTCTGCTATAGAAACTCTTAAGCCTCTTAAAAGTCCTCCTCTCTACTCTAAGATGTTTTGGGAATAATTTTTATCTTTAAGATTTAGTCCTAAATTTAAGAGAAAATTCTAAGAAAATGTCATAATTCTAAAAATGTTCTCGGAATTTCTTCACTAGGAACAACTTTTAGGCTTAAGAAGCTTTGCGAATATGGGCCCAGAAGTCTAAGCAAACTTTTACACCATGCTAACCTGAGTGATTGCTATATTCATTAGGCATAAGTATCAATAAAGCCCTTAATAAGGTATCTGCACTTTTAATATGAGATGTTTATTACTGTCCAGTGAGCCTTAACGTGAAGACGCGTCCTCATTTGGAATTTGATATACAGCCAATCTCAAAGCGAGCAATCACAAAAACAAAGCGGAGAAGTCTGGGCACAGTTTTGTCAGATTTATGGTTAAAAGAAAAAAAAAATTAAGTTAGAAAGACAATCACAGGACATTTTAATATGGGCAGCATCTCCTGCGTCGTTTCTCGAGGTTCCTAACACAAGTGGTGTCAATTGTGACACATGAACGATTACACACATGGATATTCATTCATTCATTTATTCATATTAATTCACTATACTGAGTAAAAGTCAGATATTAATCACCAGCAAAATTCAGATTTAACGTAAAACTCTCATTCCCCCAGTAGCTTCCCCAGGAGCTGCTGATTGTATATGAGTACAAAGTATTACAAAGCACCACTACAAAAAGCAATAATTTATAATATACTGTAATATTCAGCAATGCCAAAAAGCACTAAGAAGGATTAATGTGTGTGTGTATGTGTGTGTGTGTGTGTGTGTGTGTGTGTGTGTGTGTGTGTGTGTGTGTGTGTGTGTGTTGTGTGTATGTATGTTATATGATCTCATCTCTCACCTGATACTCGCTGGGCCAGAAAGTGCTGACTGCCAGTTCTATCTGATGCCATTCGAAGCCCTGCGATCCAGAAATGTTCCAGACCGAGTTTCCATGTGGTCCGCCGTTCACCTGAACATAGACACTGAGCCTGCCTGGACTGTGGCCATCACGGCTATACAGGAAGTAGCTGAACTGCACACAGTGGGTGTCATTTTCGCTTAGCGTATGCAGCAATAGCTGAGCTCGCTGGCCTTCGCTGTGCTGAGATGAATTCACCAACATATAAGAACCTGCAACAAAAAAGAAAAGACTGTTTTTACACGTATGCCTTTTTTCACCTATTGTATATAGAGATCATACATTTTACTTTATTAGCCTGACCATTTCCACATGATTATAAGTTTTTTTTTCTTATGTTAAACGAATGTTTTGTGATTTGTTAAATTCATGGTGCATCAAGAATATATCCCACACGCACTGGGCATGAGATACAGGAACACAATGGGACGCCAGTCCATTTAAGGAAATCTGAAGGAAATATACTGTATACACTATATACTTTCCTGGGTTTGTCACGGTAATGACACACATGCAGACACAGGGGAAAAATATTGGACACTTGCATGTATTATATATTCAAACTATGTAAATTATACAGAATATACGTTTGTGTAACAATACAGTATATTGCATTGTTTGAGACGTCTAGACTAGACTTTTTGTTTTTGGTATTTTGGTTCATCCATGTGCTGTCCGGCAACATTGGGCGAAGGATAGTCCCCACCTTGGAGATGTATCTGTCAGTTCTATGGCAGTTCGTTAAAGGATCAGGTTGTCAGCTCGATGCCCTACGGAATGCCAAAACCTAACCTGCATGTCTTTGGACTGTGGGAGGAAACCAGAGTACCCAGAGGAAACCCACCAAGCATGGGAATAACTTGAAAATTCCATGCACACAGACCCCGAGGAGAAAATTTAAACCCGACCCCGAATGCAAACCACTAAGTCACCGTGCTGCCTATTTGTTATATGAAGATCTAAAACTATACATTGAACAGACTGCATAATATGGAAATTCATCAACATTTTTTTTTACTTTCAACACAGTTTAACATATCTTACAGTATCTAGTAAGTTTAGGTACATACTGTATTTCAAAGATTTGACTTTCAAGGCAAGCTGTTCTCAGTATTCCAATTTGTAATGAACTTCTTGTATTAAATTAAAAAAAGAAATACAAAATACAAGCATTTTCACCAGGGCTTAGAAGCTGCATAATGGAAGCTGTCATCATTTTAAATGCTTCTACTAATGTGAAAAACGCCTTAAGCAAAATGAAAAAAGCACCTCAGTGTTTCCTCCCTTTCTTACAATATGAGGTTATTTAGAAGGACCTGCAGCAACCCTGTGGCACAAGCAGATCTGACCGACTTTATACGTTTGAACTTTTCAAACGCACTTGTTCTGTAAAGCCAGTTTTATGCTGTCTGATTTTCAGACTGATTTTTGCAAGAATTCCTTGGTCAGGTTTTCACATCAAGGGTCTTAAAATGCTAAATATAACACTTAAAAAGTTTCAGCAGTGTCAGAAATCCTAGAGCCATAAAACTTATGGGGCATCTAGCTTACAGTAAAGAATAGGGGGTTTATAAGGTTTCTTACATTTCTGAAATTGTATGAAAATTCTCATATCTCCATCTATTTCATCTCTCGTTATAAGTCCATAAACGACCCCATCATTGTGCTTCCTCAAATGGTCATATTTCCTATGGCTTGCTCATATCCTTTTGTCTAATCAGAATATTCTAATATGCTTCCTATTAGCTGTGTTTCTTGGAGTCTTCATATGACTACTTCTACCCAGAACATGTTAATTACTTTTGTACTTTGGTAACAGATGTACATGACACAAGGCATCTGCCTGTGAAACTTATATATTCCCTCTCTCTCGGCTCGGGGTCTACCTTGTAAGCTTATAGAGGTGCAGTGGATACATCAAGCAATAGTTCTTCTTTTAAACTTAATTGGTTTTAAACTTAATGCAGAGAATGTTTGAGAACAAGGATTAGCATTTATTTGTGATGGTATAGAGGTACGTGGATTTAAAGATCCATTGTGGAAAGGTGTATATTCACGATCGCGCATTTTGATTGTCTATTAAATGTTCTGTGCTAACTTACAGTGTGTGCTTTTGATAAATGTGTGTTAGAGGATGCAGGAGGAGCTGAGATCCAGGCCTCAGAAACAAGATACGGAATGTATTCATGGTCTCATGTTTTGATGATACAAATGTAAATTACAATATTTTATTAATTTCTTTTTATATATGAAACTAATTAAAGTTAAACAAGCTTAAAGTATCCACATAATCTGAGTAATTTAATTAAACAAGACTAAAGTGTCCATAATGAATAAAAATGACCTTAAAGTGTCTGTAATTAAATTGAAGTGTCTGCCCAACTTTGATATGCTTGATCTACTATAATTCACCAATAATTAAAGCCTATGCATAAAATTAATTAAACCCCTATTAAGAATAAGCAACTATTGGCACAAGTTGGACACTAAATTACGGCATTGACCGGTTACTCATTTTGTTTTGGTACTCACAACAGAGGGACCTAGACTCCTGACACAGACCAGGAAATGACTGACATAAGTACTCATCCAATATCCACAGCAATTTTGTATGTCTTATGTGTTGTGTATACCTGTGCTCCTCTTTGAACCCGACCTAAGAAATTGGAAACCACAGGGGAGTATTGGAGGCAGGGGTTCATAAAGAAGGGCTAGTAACCTCACTTATGGGCTCCAACTGACTTCCTGAGATACATATAGAATCTGGGTCAAACAGAAGATCATCATGGATAAAGATTTGGATGTTTGGACATCAACATTTATATTCACACCATATCACATACACATATATTGAGTACATATATTGGTTACCACCAAAAAATCATGACACTGCAAAAGGGGGCTTTTTTTTTTTTTTTTTTGCATTTGTGCACGTACACATAGTCGAATATTAGATTAATTTTTCTTTATCTATTTTATGCCAATGCCAGAGTCTTTATTATGTTTCAATTTAAGTGATGATCGTAGTAATTCTGTTAGAATTTAAGCAGCACTGTAAGGTTTTCTAACATTTTGTGCAAACTCTTACACCTCTCTTTGCTCTGTCATATGTCCATAAATCAATCCCCCTCCTATGGCTTGCTGGAATCCTTTTGTCTTAGCAGAATATGTTAATGTGCTCCCTATGGTCTGTCTGTCTTTGAGTATCCATACCACTGCTTCTCTTTGTTCTGCCCAGAACATGCTAATTACCTTTGTACCTTGGTAAGAGGTGTACGTGACACAAGGCATGTGCTTGAAAAATTAATACTCTGTCTATCCTGTGAATAAACTAGAGAGAACTTCAGATACATCATACATGCGTGTGTGTGTGTTTGTCCCTTTCTCTAAGCCTAACAGTGTTTCATGTCACCCATGTGGGCAGCACAGTGGGTCAGTGGCTAACACTGACATCTCCTACCTCTAGGGTTGGGGTTCAAATCTTCCCAAATCTTACACACCCACAGTCCAAAGACATGCAGTGTAAGCTGCTTGGTGTTTTTCAAATATCCCATAGTGCATGAGAGAGTGTGTGCTTGTGGCCTGTGACAGGTCAACACCCAGTTCAGTGTGTACCCTGGATCAGGGGTGAAAGTGGTTAAATTTCTCACGGGTAATAAGTAGCCAAAAGTTAAGGAGAATAAACCATGGAGTTGGTGGACAGTTACAATCTTGTACATTTATGTTTCCACGTATTCCATATCCTCAGCTAATTACCTTTTCTGGGGTTGAATCCCAAATAGTGTCAAATGAAAGGTAGGGTATGTAGGGTGTTGAATCCCTTGTCCCACCTCCCAAGTAATGCTCTTGATCAGGGGTTAGAAAGGGATTTGGGATTCAGCCTTGTGTTAAAAGATAGTTAGCTATTTAGCTTGTATTAGCCGTGAACAAAGTGGTGAAGTGAGCCATGAACCTTTTAGCACATTGGCGGAAGCTCCCACTAACATCAACTAGCAAAAAACACAACAAAAAAAAGGTCTAAAGGCAATTAAGAATGACTCAGACATAACGCTATTGGATGTGTTTTCTTGCTGAAATTGTGACCATGACTTGGTTTGAAAGTGGGTTTTGGCAGGCAGCTGCTCTCCCCTCTCTCCATTACTGTGGAAAGAGAAAGAGACTGAATCTTTTAGTGATTCGCAGTACCGAATCATACTGCCCTACTTGATAGTGCCCTTTATAGGTGCCAGCCACCTGAGACTCTACACAGGTATAGATGCTGTCCTCTTTACCTGTCCATTAACGACCCTGAACATCTTTGTAAAACACAGATTCCTACCTTTACCATCCTTAATATTATACTTAATATTGTGTTACATCAGGCATAAGAAACTATATATCAACTTCACCACTGTATACAGTGAGTTCAAACTTTTTGAAAAACACTTTGAATTAGAGAAGTGACTCATCTTTCTCCTCAGGCTCTCCAACTACAACAGCAATAGCAGAAAAGAGAAAAGCTGCCAGCCCCCTCCAGAGCCCTGCTCTACAAACTTTACTAAAGCAGGCAGGAGATCTTAAAATCACCTCTCCCAACACCATGAACAGCAGAGAGGTGGACTGGACACCTGCCTCTAGACATAAATCACTGATTTCTTCCAGGCTACATAAGCCCTTAATCCTCCAATTCTTTCAAGCTCCCTACAGTGCCAATGAGTTGGATTGTAAAATAATGTCTGCTCTTCAGTGGAACATGGCAGAATAACCAACAAAAGGTCTTTCATTTGTTGTTGATAAGTCTAGTTCTTTTAGACTTCCCATAATACTGTCTCACATATAGAAGTCGTACTTGTATACAGCATCCGCATAAAAGATTTTTTCCACATCAGTATTTCTTGGCATTTGGACAAAATCAATCAAGACCTGACCCATTTCCTGTAACACGGAGATGAAAAAAAAAAAAGAAGTCGTCCAATGTTTTCTGTTAATCGTGAAGCTTTAAAAATCGCATCACAATATAAAGCAATGTAACAAGCACAAGGAGAACAAGCAAATTCCAAGTACGCGGTACTCAAACCCTCAACCCTGGATATGTAAGGTCAACGTGCTAATCACCGCAGTACACCACCATGATGCCACCCTAGGTTCACTTCCTCATGAAGCTCACGCACCCTAAACCCAGCACTATAGCACATTGCAGGTTTCTATTCAACATCAAGCACATACTGTAGATATGACACTAAACGGATATCGACAACTTTTTGAAGATCTTCGTTAGGTGCATACACATTTACAGACAGTAAGCTTAACCTTCAAGAAATCAATCCTGCTCTAACTCAATTCAAAAAACTTCTTCTTTAAGCTTCTTCCTCATGCTGACTCAGGGGATATTTCCTTCCTCGGGATTGTTCATTAGGGATTTTGTAAAGCTGCTTTTTGATGATTTGATTCCATTGTACCTGCACCCTATATATTATCTCACCCAGCCTAGCCAAGATTCACCAAATGACTCTCGCTGTTTCGGCGACGCATCGAGATTCATCACCTCCTCAATGACTGCATTTCCCTCTGGGGAAACCTGCAGCTCATCCAGGCTGACCTCATGCACCATTCTGCCATTTTCTATCCTCCTTGTTCCAACCTCTTCATCGATATCTGGGACACGCTTCCTAGTATCTCGTTCTCCAGTGACTTCAGATTGCCTCTATATTTTTGGAACTGCTATACCTGCCCTCTTCTCTTAAGCCGTTCCAGGACCCACTTCCTCATTAGCATACGCTCTGTGTAGACAGATTAGCTATTTAAGCCTGGGGGCACTGTTTTTTTGCATATATAGGATATGAGTTTCCTACATGACACTTTCTGAAATATGAGCAGTGGATGGAAACAAAAATATTTTTTAGTCCTGGGGTTTTCTGTTTTTTTTTCTAATACTGCTGTCAATGTTATGATCAATATCTTCATTTGGTGAAAAAAAAAAAACTTTAAAAAAAACTTAGAGACTATGGTAAGGATAAAGCTCCTTAGTTGTTGTTGTTGTTGTTGTTTTTTTTCGGTGATCAATGATTCAATTACCAAGTAAATAATGAGATGGAGACCGATAAAGAGTCTAGGGCTAAAATCATCTATTAAAAACAGACTCATAGGCAGAAACAGAGGTCAAAAATCTCAAAGTCAACTTTTTATATCCAGATCTTGAAGATCACTAGGGTAAAAGTACTTTTTTTTTTTTGACAAGTTCTGTAAAGATCTAAAAAGTTTTTTCCACTCATCTAAAGCTCCACGCTGTCACGCCATGATGTGAGATAAGAGAGATAAAAGTGAATGCAGTGATGAATTTAACACCAACTTTTTTTTTCTGACCAAATTCTAAAAGCTCAACTAATTCATAATTTATATGTAACTTATATACAGTACTTATATTACAGTACTGCTGAAGTCAGACTCAGTTAAGGTTAGAAAGGGAATATATGTAATTGTTCATCTGATCGTAGCACGTCTTAGCATTAGGCAAATGCAACCTCAGACGAACAATAGTAAATAACTTTTTTCACAGTGCAATTATTTATTTAACCAATGGGTAATACTAAGTACCCCCTTACTGCTTCTACAGGGTTTAAGAGGATAAATTGCAGCCATGCGCTGCTAATAATTAGTCCTTCATTAATTGATCATCAGTATATAAAAGCAGAAGTTTTGGCAGTTTGCCGGTCTGGAGCATTCAGGTGTGTGTTAACACAATGCCAAGCGGGGAAGATATAAGCAATGGCCCAAGAGAAGCAACTGTTGCTGCACATCAATCAAACAATTTGGAGTTCAATGTTCTACAGTGAAAAAGGTTATTCACAAGTGGAGAGCATTCAAGACAAGTGCAAATTTTCTCAGGAGTGGACGTCCCAGCACATAAAACAAAAACCAAGAGCTACATCTAGGGTTAGAGATGTTAAAGTTCATGACAGCACAATTAGAAGAAGACTGAAGAGGTATGGTTTGTTTTGGAGGGTTGCCAGGAGAAAGCCTTTCTTCTTTCTAAAACGGACACGGAAACACGACTGAGGTATAGAAAATGCCATGCATCTTAACAAGCCACAAGACCAAAGTGGACTTGTTTGACCTTCAGCATGTCGGTGGAGGGGTGATAAATTGAGCTTGTTTTTTCAGCCACAGGACCTGGGTACCTTGCAGTCATAGAGGTGACCATGAACTGATGATACTCCTTATTCCAGAGTATCGTAGAGGCAAATTTGAAGCCACCTGTACAAAAGCTTAAAGCTTGATCAAAATTCGGACATGCAACAGTACGATGGTCCAACGCACACCAGTAAATTTACATCCGAATGGCTGAAAAATAAAAATATACTGTATATTGCTATATACAGGAGATAGAAGCACTCGTGGGTATAAAGGCATTGTACAGCAGCAGCGGCAAGTACATTTCCTCCATGCGAACGTCTTCAGGAGAGGGACTTTCTGTTTTTGCTGTAAAAAGACAAGCTGAGTTTTCTAGGTAGAAAAAATTATTTAACAGAAATAAAGAACCGTATTTTTAATGTGAATGTACCTTCATGTGAAGCATCACACCAATCCTATAATGGCACAAACTGTTCTATTTTATTTCTTACATAATGAAGAGTTTTGAAATTACAGATAGCACCCAGGTGATTTTTTTTGGATGAGCGTGGATACGTGTAGGCATCCAAAGGTATGTTATGCTATGATAAGTGTATTTTGTGGAAGAAAACTCTCAGTTTAAAGAACAGTTAACATTTGGAGCCTGTGCCAAAAGTAGCACTAATACAGCCAGCAACACATAATGAGTCATATGGGCCAAATGAAAGCATGAGCCATCAGGAGAAATATGCTTGACTAAAAAATATTTGGTATAATGAAAAAGCATTCACACATTAAGTTTAGCTGTGAGCAAAAAGCAATTGCTCACAAACTCCAAAAGCTACTCAAAGCACACAATACTTTCAGAAATTTGTACTATGACATGATTTATCACTATACTTAAATCATATTTTCATTTTGCCCAGCTGTTCACACTTTACCATACAGGATTGTTCTTTCTGCTATTGTTTTTACTTTAGCCAATATTTTTTAAAGCATAAACCCCGCTGGAAACCTACTGTTACATAATATCATACAGCTAGCTAGTGCATTCCATCCATCCATCCCTCTAGGAACCTCTGTAGTCCAAGTAGGGACTGTGGAAGCCAGTGGTGACCACTGTATTTATTCCTATTTCTACGACCATGGTAGGACCTCCGGTCAACATTTACACAATACGCCAATAAGCCTAATCTGCGTGTCTTTGGATTGTGGGAGGAAACCGGAATATGCAGATGAAACTCACCAAGCATGGGTAGAACATGCACACAGACCCCAAGGCGGGAATCGAACCCGGACTCAGGAGGTGCAAGGCCACTACGCCACTATGCCACCAAGTTAAGTGTATTAATAATACATATTCATGAATATACAAAATGAAGGAGTATATAAATTCTCATAGAGAGGATAAATGCGTAGCCATAGCCCCTTATCCTCTCGTGAAATAAAATCTTTCTCGTTTGGCACACTATGTTTTAGACAAAAAGTTTCCAAATCACTGGTGACTGTTTCAGCTATGAGCGGCACTGTTGTCTCCTCACATTGCAATATTAAATATATGATTGGGTACTGAATAGAGCCATTATTTTTTTCCCTCAATATCCTCGGCTATGAGTCATCGTGTTGTTATAGCAGGACAGATATATGACAGGCAACTACACATAATGTATATAGAGCGAAGTGCAAAAGTCTGACAGCACTAGTGATAATACTTTCCTTTAACTTTAACACAAAAGGTTTTTATTTAGACCAAATCCATCAGAGGCTGCCTTCACACTAGGCATGATGATTGCTTCGTGCTGTGCCCAGGTATGATGGCTCCCCGTCCTCTTTCCCCTGCTGCCTAGCTTTCACATTAGTGATATTGTTCTGTACTCAAGGACTCTTGCGCAACTACACTCTCCGATACAGCAGGTGGCAGTATGTGCCTAATTGGTTTCTAGCCACCAATCAACACAAGGAGAAAAAGTGTGCAAGGAAGTTACCCTTCACCCTATGCCTAATATTATTCTGAAATAAAGAAGGTAGGTAAAGGGTGACCCTCTCACCTGCTGGTTGGTGGTTGTCAGCTTGATGAGAGGTTTCCTCTGGGTACTCCGGTTTCCTCCCACAGTCCAAAGACATGCAGGTTAGGCTAATTGGTGTTTCCAAACTGCCCGTAGTGTGTGAATGTTGACCGAATATTATCACTTTGTTTCATTATATAAATTATAAATGGTATAACTCAGTGAACTAGCTAAAGACAACTAGGAGAAATAGGAGAAACATGAAAAATAATTGATCAAAAAGTAAAGTGTGCTCAGGTCTGTGAACACATCCTATAGACAAATACATGTTTCAATGGAAAGGACAACACTCATGGGACATCAGCCCTTTTTTTATTATTGTTTTGACTTTTCAGACTTTCCCTGTTTATCACTCACTCATCATCGTCTATAGCACTTAATCCAGTGTACAGGGCCGCAGGGGGCCTGGAACCTATCCCAGGATACTTAGGGCACGAGACAAGGTACAACCTGGACAGGGTGCCAATATATTGCAGGGTACACACACACACACACTCATTCACACACTATGGGCGATTTGGGAACTCCACTTCTCAATCAATGCTCCCAATCTGTGAGAGGAAACCGGAGTACCCGGAGAAAACCAACCAACGCACACAGAGGCGGGAATCGAACCTGGACAGGGATCGAACCCGGACCCTGGAGGTGCAAGGCGACAGTGCTAGCCACTAAGCCATCGTGTCACTACTTTTGTTTATTTCCAGAAAAAAAAACCTCCCAGATTTTATTAAGGTAATTTCAGTCTTTTGGTCCTCACTGTATAAACATAAAATCTACTTGCCCCAGGCAACAGGGTTGCTGATTCGTCCATCCCTGCTGATGCTTTATTGCTAAATTGTTCTGCCTTATGGTCTGGTGCTCCATGCAATTTGCGCAGCCCTAAATACAGTTCTTATTGTCTGAGCATCTAATGCCCCTTGTTCCATCAATATGTAGTATCTCTATAATCTTCAATAGCACCTAATGTAAAGATGGACACATACACACACAAAAAAAAAGCTTTCCTCATTTGTGATGTCATACACACACTGGCTGTAAACTTGCCGGACGACAGGGTGCTATGTGGGTACTTTGGTTGAAAAAAAAAAAAAAAAAGTTGGAATGTGTGCGGCGATGACAGCTACAGTCCTTGCTCATTAATCACATTGGCACAGTTATTAAATTTCTAATGTCTGCCAGGACAGTAATTGGGCACACACACTAACACGCACAGGCTCTGGTCCAACTCCTGCTGACCTTTTCTTCTGTCTTAGTGGCAGATATGGTGATTAAGATCCCCATCTGTCTTATGAAGCTTAACTGTTACTCCCTCTCTCTAACCCTGTCTCTTTTTCCATTTTCTATCCCTTTCTTTTTTTTTTAACACACAGTTATGTCATCCAGTTTCCCATCTTTGACTTCATCATCACTCCATCTTTTTCTCTCCACAGCTCAGGACTGAGTTGACAGGCATTGTGTAACAAGGACATGTGCAAATCCAACATAGTAAACTATTCACTAAACGTATTACATGTCAAGTTTATAAAAAATGCTTTATGTTTCAGA
This sequence comes from Clarias macrocephalus, assembly GCA_011419295.1. NCBI lineage: Eukaryota > Metazoa > Chordata > Actinopteri > Siluriformes > Clariidae > Clarias > Clarias macrocephalus. The sequence goes on along the minus strand of JAAGKR010000193.1, from coordinate 146,714 downwards.
TGTGTACTGTATATACATCATAGCTTTTATGGTTTAGAAAATTAATCATCATAAAATCCAAGCTGTTGTTATTTTATCTGCCTATTCAAATTTCTAATACCTTTTTTTCTCTCTCTCTCTCTCAATCAGATGTGGAACATTTGCGTATGTGCTTTAAGCAGGCAAAGATTCCACTAGACAGTAAACAAGATTAAATACGGGGGAGGCATATGGCAATTAGGTGTCTATACAAAGGAAAGCGCATGGCAGACGTCTTGACTTCTCGTCTGCGAAACATCACAGGTGTTCATTTGGGAGTCACTTAGACCGAGGAGGAAACTTTCTTTGATCGGCTACACAGTAATTGCAATTACATACTGTAGCATGATCCTGGTGTTACAAGGTTGGATCTGGGTGAAGTGGGTTTATATATAGCACAGCAATTTCAAATCCGAATTAAAGTCCGGAGTGTTGAATTCACAACCTACAACGTTTATACTGTATATGTTAGATGAACTCTGAGAGTTAAATCAGCACTGTCTAACTGTCTATGGTACTTTAGGTATGATATGGCGGTTAGCACTGTCGCCTTGCACCTCCAGGTCCTGGGTTTGATTCCCGCGTCAGGTCTGTGTGTGCATGTTCTCCCTGTGCTTGCTGGGTTTCCTCTGGGTACTCCGGTTTCCTCCCACAGTCCAAAGACATTCAGGTGAGACTAATCGGTGTTTCCAAATTGCCCGTACTGTGTGAATGTTGACCAGAGGACCTACCACGGTCATAGAAACATTCATTGGCCCCCAATGATGGACTATCTTCATCGTTCATTTCAGATTTGCAGTATTAAATTTCTCACAGGCTTATAAAGTTGATTTTTTTAAACACTGACCACATGTACTGTACAGTATATAGGACCTTATTATTCTGCAAACTCAAATACTGTTTGGTATTTATATAATGGTCCAGATGGGTGTTTATGTATCATTTACTTTTTCTTATTATATAAATTATAAATGGTATAACTCGGTGAAGGACATTAAGTCCATATTATGTTTGTACTATACATTCTTTCAAATAAGTTAATCTGTTTCTCTATGTATTCCCATCATCGTCTTTTAACGCTTTATCCAGGATACAGAAGGGCCTGGAGACTTAGGGCACAAGGCGGGGTACACCCTAGACGCGATGCCAATCCATAGCAGGGCACACATACACACACTCACACTCAGCATGTTGGAAGAACATGCAAACTCCATGCACAGGGAGGCGGGAATCGAACCTGGACCATGGAGGTACAAGGCAACAGTGCTAACCACTAAGCCACTGTGTCGCTCGTCTTTGTATTCTCAAAGAACTAAATTACAAGATATTTCTTGATATGTTTAAATGATACTGTACATTTTAAAATGAAAAATTACTATCGACCTGTAATGTACCTGTTTGTTACACTGTTATTATCCTCATGGAGTTTATGTAAAACATCTAAAGTGAAAAGCTACTCTCTCTTCCTGCCTGCAATACAAACTTTGTTCTGTTTGGTCAGGGTGCAAGTAGAGAATCAATATTGATTGACCAAAGCTGCCTATGTTGTGTTTATCCACTGTTTATCTTGGAAAATAATTGGCTGGCAGATAGAATCTGTGTTTATCTGCGATTTGGAGAGCTTTTAAAGGTCCCTTTTTTTTTTTTTTTAACAAGTTAACATAGGTAAAAAAAAAATGCCTGTTAATGCTCAAGCTGAAATAAGCCTCAGATTTAAATTTTACTTACTTCTCTTCCATCTGTAAGATGAGCTACTGTGAAAGGGGGAGGGGGGGGTTGGGGCTGGGGGGGCTTCTTATATGAGGTCACATACGTAAGGTGCTTATTTAAGCACCAGGCAATAAAAAAAATTGTTGGACAGAATCTAAAAATGACTAAAAAGCACATTTTGCATATTGGACTTTCCTTAGTTAAAAATAAGTGCTCCCCACTGATGATATTTTTTTTGTTGTATAACTTACTTAAAATGTAATACTTTGTTCAAAATGGTAACCAAGTACATTTACTTCATTGCTGAACTTAAGGACATATTTCCTGAATCTGTTCTTTACTCAAGCAGGTTGTATTAGTGAATTTTTATTATTATTATTTTTTTTTTTTTTTTTTTTTACTCTACTACATCCTACAGAAAATATCTGTACATTTTATTCTACTATAATTTACTTATTTATTTGTCAGACGCCCTTAATCCAGAGCGACTTGCATTTTTATTTCATTACACAAACTGTATGAGCAGGTGAGGGTTAAGGGCCTTGCTCAAGGGCCCAACAGGGGCAGCTTGGTGATGCTGGGGTTTGAACCTGGGACCTTTTGTAGACCTCAGTAGACCTAATTGCATGATTTGACTACAGTAAGAAGGGATGTGAAATCAGAATCAGAGCTGGTTGCATGTTCATAGTCGGGAAGGAGAGAGAGATTTACTACAGTATGACAAAGGTAAACTTACTATTTAATACAAGCTTAGGACTTTTGATCCTTAAGAAGTTTTGAAGGCTTTGTACTTTTTTACTTCGACTTTTAGTTGGGTAACATTTTATCCAGGGTAGCTTCACTTTTACTCAAATACAGGATTTGTGCACTTTGTCCACCACTGGTGCTAACAAATGGCTCAAGGGCTAAGAAATACCTAAAATGGTACCAACCCATCAATATCAACAAGCAGACACACATAAATGTCTTCTATCGTTTTTTGTGTTTGCTGGGGTTTTTGTAATACAGTACGCCTGATTATTATAGCCCTGTCTGTGTTAATGCACCAAAAATGGTGGTTTCCCATTATAAAAAATTGCACCAAAATGGCTAAGAGGACAAGCAAACACCATCAGAACCATATGGTCATATATTGTAGAAACTAAATAATACGCCACTAGTGATAATATTGGGTAGAACCAGGAGGAAGTCACAGATTATACTCAATTCTGAGTACTGGTATTATATTGATAATGCAGTTTTTAAATTATACCGAGCCTCTCTGGTACATTATCAGGCTAGACAAAATGATATGATATTATGCCTCTTATGAGGCCTGTGTGTTATTTTTCACATGGCTGAAGAAGTAGCAAGGGTACTACAAAATGATTCACCAAATGTGTTTACAACATGTTTTGAATCTTTTTTTGCAACATATTCATAAATAGACTGATCAGACATAACATTATGGCCACACGCCTGATATTGAGTAGACGATCGCCATCTTTCCCCCCAAAACAGTCGTCAGTTTACCAATATTCGATATGATCAAAGAGTCTAATATAAACACTATATAATTAAAACATATGTGCCCGATTACAAATCAAGATCTAAAAGTTATTCTTGATACAATGAAGATAAATGACAGCAATAACATCATCAAATATTATGCAGAGGGAGTCTGGTGGATAGGCTACCCAGTCAATCGACCCTATACTATAACTGCATGCTGGCAATCTGTGCGGGGCAAATGAATGAAAAGTAGGCCATTGACTCAATTAAAATAACAGCTTAGCCTGTCAACAACACGAGCGCAGAAACAAATTGCAACACCTTGTAAAACCCTGTTCTGCTCTCTGAGCTATTACAAGGCAGAGAAAAATCAACTCACCTAACAGGAAGGAGGTCACTGCTAAATTAGATTTTAACCTTTAACTGCAAGTTGTCTTCTATTTATCATATTGCTACTAAAACCGCTTGCATGACTTCAGTGTTAATAGAGTATAGCATGTTGTATAGAAGTAAGATGCTTTTGGTCATTTCACTGCACAAAACATATATATATATATATATATATATATATATATATATATATATATATATGATATATATATATACACACAACATATTGTACTCTCTAAATGGAAACAAATAAGGAGAGAGAGATTGAAACCAATAATAGTTATTGGTCATTGGAACACAATGGTGATCGGTGATTGTTCATTAGGACACAATGCTGAGCTGTGATTGGTCCTTGGGACACAACGCTGATCAGTCATTGGTCATTGGTCCACAATGGTGAAAAAATCATTGGGTATTATGGGACAATGCTAATCAGTCATTGGTCACTGGGACACGATGGTTCTCAGTTATTGGTCATGGGGATGAAATGCTGATCAGTCATTGGTCATTAGGCCACAATAGTGATTTTGACTTGATGGTGATCAAGGATTGGTCATTAGGACACAATCATGTTCAGTGATTGGTCATTGGAATGCAATGGTAATCAGTGATTGGTCATTGGGACATAATGGTAATCAGTAATTGGACATTTAGATACTATGGTGCTCAGTGATTAGCCGTAAGGAACACGCTCAGAGAGAGACATATCAAAAGCACGGCAGTCGCCTCGGTCCTTCCAATTTCCACTTTTGCCTGTTTGCTATAATAAGAAAAAAGTCTTAGTGCATATACTGTAAAAATAATCTGTTCTTGTCATGTTTCCAGGAAACTTGCCCAGAGAAAATAGAAACATGGCAAGTGATGGAATTAATACAGAGTCAGGTTCTCTCCCAGTACTAGAATAATGAAAGTTAAAGGTTTTTCCCTACAAAGTCCATCAGCTGTAGAATAAAACAGCCTTCAAGTATGCAGAGCATGGACGTGGTCTCAATATTTTGTTAAAAAGCTCGTCTCTTAGATAATAATCCAAATCTGGGGGAAAAAGACATGAGAAAAGACAGCTTTGATACACTGGGATGTTTTCATGCTGTTGCAGATGGTGTGATTTCGGTGCCAAATCCACCAGACAATTTTACTCATGTATGGTCTGAACACCGATTTAGATGAAATGAAAAAAGGTGTAGCTTTTAAGTGGCTTCCATGTTGTCAGCTAAACGGTGGATGTTGTCATCTTTGCGTGCACATTTATTGCCTTTCACAAAGGAAATTCTTACAATACTGACATATGCCATTAGAAAAATAACTCCTCAGAAATCATTTAGAGTTCTTTAAGGTTTGCTTAATTGGCTATGGTGTCATTTAGACACTGGTTCAGTCGTAGAGCGTATTCGTACATGACCCTATACTTACATACACACCATATTCCCTTAGTCCTAAGATGGCCCTGCTCATGATTCTCAGATACAGCTTCAGCAATATTTCTGGTCATCTGTCTTTCTCCTAATGTAATATCCTCGATTGTGTTGCATTTGAAATACAGAAATATCATGAACATGGCAGGATTCACATTTCCTTCCATCATGTGGCTAGAAATAGATAATGCTGACAAGCCCTGAGCCAAGAGCCAAGAGCTAAGCCTCCTGGAGGAGCTGAATACACTTTTCAAAAAGCATACATTTCACTCTTTTTATCCCGTCTACCTCTGACACTCAGGGCTGATCGTTTTACTAGTACTGAATCACACACAGGAATGCATTTTCATAATATGCATACCTATGTGAATTATTATATGTAGTTCATTTGTTTTATTACAATTTAGAAGGAATTTACTGTAAAATATAGATTGTATACTGTGTATATAGAATCTAGAACATTATACAGTATAGAACTATATGTAATTAGTACTTCATGTCACTATTTGGTGGCACAGAACAAATCAGCATTATGTGTAACAGCAACATGAGCGCTTTTTTTTTTGGCACATATTAGAATTGCAATTGTGAAGCAGCTTAAAAGTTATATATATATATATATTTTTTTTTAAGTCAAACTCAACATGAATTACTGATTATGCAGTTATCACCTGTTATAAAATGCATCCCAAGTGATTAGATAATTACTAAATGTTGGGAATCACCAGGGGCTACCCGATACCATATCACGATATGCATGTTTCGATTCGATTTGTATTGCGATTCAGGAACTATCACAATTTTTAAAATCTCCCGATGTGATGTTTTTTTCTTTATTTATTTATTTTGTTACACTTCTAGACTAATTAAGCAAATAATTGGCTCCTAAAACACAGAGTGTTTCCTGCGTGCCAATGTGTGAATAGTTTAGAGTGCACCACCTGTAGGATTACAGAGGAACTGCAATCTATTCCCACCTCAAATGCAAACATACCTATATTTATTTTTATTATTATTACTTTTATATATATATATATATATATATATATATATATATATATATATATATATATATATAAATTTTGGAGTCAGTGTGGCGACACACGGATTAACACACACAAAAAACAAAAATCGATACATAATGGAATAAATGATTTTCTCCCATAATGGGGGGGAAAAAAGGAACACTTTCAGTGATTATGTATTATATATCAAACTACACAGATATCATGCAAAGTTATGTTTCAAAGTGGTCATTAGATTTTATATATTTCTTTTTAAATGAATTGTTCATTTCATGTTGATTATAATTAACAGCATTGACGGTGTAATACTCTGATACTGTATTATATGAATCGGTACTTATGATTGACTAATTGACATTTACAAAAGACTTCAAGAACAGTACGGTGATTGGAATCATAGCCGCAGTAAAACATTTTAATGGTGAATAGATTTTATTCAGGTGTCTAGACGATCCTGGCCGGAGGTGGCTCCGAGCCCACTTCTGTGGAATGCGTTCAGAAAAAGAACCACTTGGTTGGCTCATACTGCCCACAGCATCGCTTGCACATTACAGGAACTTACAACCCAGAAGTTATTGCCATATCAATATACATATCTGACCTCGCTCCAAACTATTTCCACATGTCTGGGCCATTAAAGGAGTTCCTGGGAGGCCAGCGTTTCAGACATGAAGACAGTATTGCTGAGAAAATGTTCTTAATGGTATCCAAGCACTAATGAAACGGCGGGATAAGTGCATTAGAGTAGCAGGGGATTATATACAGAGAATAAAAGTCGTTTTTACTCTCTTAACCGCGTCCTGTTATTCCGCACGATCAAAAGCCACTTGTATATTCCATACAGTAAATATTGTGATCACAAGAGAGCTCACTGCACAAAAAGGTCAACTCTGAATAAATCTAAACAGTATTTGTATGGATGGATGATTTTTTTTTTTTTTTTTTTTACCTTTAAAGTGAATCTACAATTTAACATGTCATCTGAGGGACGAAGCAAGCGCGCATACTGAACAAGACATCACAGAAAACCATTGAGGTTGAAATCTGACAGACAGGAGGTAAAAACTGGAAAACAGAAAGGAAACTAAACCTAATCGGCTGTGTACACGGGGGTGTTTGACATTACAGCCTCAGATACAACAAGATTTCAAAATATTTTGTGCTGAACTGTACCTACCTAGACAAACGTTTCTCGTTTTTTTGAGAACTATATGTTATATAACCCACTTCCTCACTATGTATTTGGCATAATATATATTTTTGCTTACTTTAGTAACCATAATGCAACATGCAATCATGTCTAGACAGTTCTGTTATGACTAGTTAGGGATGTTGCAATGTCATTTTATAAGAGAGAATATAAATATACTGTAACATCTGTAACATGAATCATCATAGCAGACCAAAAAAAAAAAAAAACTGAATTCATAAGCATAATTAAACTATGCCAAAACATAAATTTATACCTTTTTTATGATGATGCTCTAATTTCCTTCATTAAAAGTTTCAAAAGAGATTAGACTAATTGGAAACAATCGGAGTCATTAACTCAAGTTTGAGACGAGTCTCAGCGAGATCCATCAAAAACCTCAGCATCATGGGATGGGGTGCAGTTTAATAACTACAGTTAATTATAATCATCATTTATATAGCAGATTTCTTATTAAAAATTCTAAATCTTGTAGTGTTTAAGACACCAAAAAATTAAAAGATTATGGATTTTGTTTATAATTGCTCATTGAAGTAAAAGTCTACAATTAGATTTTCTCCGTTATGTGACCTCATATAAGAAGACTCCTCCCCTGGGTTTTTGCTAAGCTCTGCTGTTCTTTGGTTTTATGTGATGGTCCTGCACAAAATAGTCTAAGTTGGTGAAGTGAAATAAAAGAATATATATATATATATATATTTTTTTTTTTTATCTGAAAATTGGCATGTGCACACTCTATGTATTCACCCCCTTTGCTATAAAGCCCCTCAAAAATTCTAGTGCAACCAATTACCTTTAGAAGTCACATAATTACTGCAATGAAGTCCACCTGTGTGCAATCAGATCAAGTGTCACATGAACAGTCAGTATAAACACACTTTTGCTGAAAGGCCCCCAGAGAACACCACTAAGCAAGAGGCATCATATCATGAAGACCGAGGAGCTCCACAAACAAGTCGGGGACAAAGTTGTTGAGAAGTACAGGTTCGAGTTATAAAAAAATATCCAAATGTTTGATGATCCCCCAGCGGAGAACCATCAAATCATCTTAAAATGGAAAGAACATGGTACCACAACAAACCTGCCAAGAGAGGGATACCCACCAAAACTCACAGACCAGGCAAGGAGGGCATTAATCAGAGGGGGCAGCACAGAGACCAAAGGTAACCCTGAAGGAGCTGCAGAATTCTGTGCATGGGATCATTATGCTGTACCCTATAGAGCTGGGCTTTATGGAAAAGTGGCCAGAAAAAAAAAAAAACATGACAACTGTCTGTTAAAAAGGTTTTACAACAAGTTTTGAGTTTGCGAAAAGACATATGGGTGACTCCTCTAATGTATGGAGGATGGTACGCTGGTCAGATGAGACTAAAATTGAACTTTTTGGCCACCAAGGAAAACGCCATGTCTGGCCCAAACCCAACACATCCCATCACCCCAAGAACACCATGTATACATGCCCACGCATGTATCCATGTATTTAACACCATCCATCTTTCCCTTGGATCTGATCAGTTTCCCAGTCTCTTCTGCTGAAAAACATCCCCACAGCATGATGTTGCCACCACCATGTTTCACTGTGTGGATGTTTTTCAGCAGAGAACTGGAACTGATCGATGAGATGGATGGTGTTAAATACATGGATACATGCGGAAACCCTCCAACATGAAGGAGCTGCGAGCAGTTTTGCCTTGAGGAATGGGCAAAAATCCCAGTGGCAAGTTCAAGAGACTTATCCATAGCTGTAATTGCCAAAAAAAAAGGTGGCTCTACAAAGTACTGCCTTTAGGGGGGGTGAATAGTTATTCACGCTGAAGTTTTCTATTATTTTGTCCTATTCGTTGTTTGCTTCACAATAAAACTAACCTCTTCAAAGTTGTAGGCATGTTCTGTAAATGAAATGATGAAAACCTTCAAACAATCCATTTTATTTCCAGGTTGTGAGGCAACAATACATTATTTTTTGCAAAATTTTTTTTTTTAGAGGCATGTGCCTAGGCAGATCAAACAACAAACACTGAGACATTCATCGTTTCTATGGCAGTTTCTTATAGTACGGGTTGCCAGCTCAATGTCTGATTGTATCTGAGCAGTTTTGGGTTCCTTGCTTAAAGGCCCAAGCCAAGAAAGCTTACAGCAGCCAAATATAATAATACAGTAATTTATTTCTGACTCTCAGACCTTAGTGAACACTCAGGCTAGTTTGATAACTTGATCTTCCTGTAGACTGTAGAGGTTTGTACACCTCACATCACATTGCGCACTCCTACCCTGGGGGAGTGGTGGCTCAGGAGGCTAAAGCTCTAGGTTGTTGATTTGAGGATCTGGGTTCGAGTTCGTCTGTTGGTTGGATTGCGACACCCCGTTCTTCCCAGCCACTACATGCAGTACCGGTCCCAAGCCCAGTTAGAAAAATGCGAGGGTTGAATCAGGAAGTGCATCTGGAGTAAAACCTGTGCTACAGTAAGTTGTGTGATTGATTGGCGACCCTTTGACACAAGCAATCAAAAAGTTTTAATTCTCCACCCCTGCTTATCTTTGGAGAGGAAACCGCCAGGTACAGGGAGAACGTGCAAACTCCATGCCTAAGTGGGAATTGACCCATTGTGCCGCCTCATGATGCAAAACATCAGTAAAATCAATATATTGTGCATTTTCTTTGAGTACAATTTAGGATTTTAGATATTAATAAATTTTTAATGCTGTACTTACCACTTTGAGACAGCACTCAATGTGCCCACTTAAGTCACACTTCAGGTAATAGCTCTCAACATGGCTTGAAGCAAGAATGTCTCCATGAGGGATATGGGCAGACGTGAAGGGCACAGATTTATTTTTTATTTTTTGGCAAAATGTGATGCAATAAGTATAAAAAGACTTTAAATGCACACAATACGAGTAAATAAGGAATTGTAATAGTAGGCTTGCTGCCACTGAGCAAAGTGTTTGTTACCGATGGAACTTTATAGTCAGTGCGGGAATTAATACGACAACCAGTGTTGCATGAGTAAGACTGGAGTAATGTGCTCCGACTTTGTTTTCCTGGACACAGGCGGCTGAATTTCAAGTGGCAGTACGGCAGGCCGCCAGCGACACGGTACAATAATGCAACAGAGGTTATGAAAGCGTGCACTAGTTTCTCACCGTAAATTCTGTTTTGTATATAATAGACAAACGCAAGGCTGAGCGGTTATATACAGTACAGTGTGGACTGAATGTAGAGAAATTGCACTGACTGGTATATTTGAAATGAAGCATGCAACACTTACATATATCTTCCAAACAGAAAAATCCATGCTGTCTTGGTCAAACCTTTTTTTTTTTTTTTTTTTTTTTTTTGCATACCCACAGAATGATATAAGGGTGCAATTTATCCTTCCCTACTACTTGCTAAAAGTGCTGCTTTTTTTTGACAGGTATAATCCAGGTCCAAGTGCAAAAATATTCCGCTTAGTGTGAATTTCCAGCACACCACAGAGAGAAAGATTAGCAGTCACTTCAGAAAGAAGGAAAAGAGACGGAGAGACCAAGAGACAGCATCAAAAAAATTTAAGTCTTAAGATGTGCAGCTATGCTAAGCTTTGCTCGTTTTTCTCGTTTTTTTTTTGTTGCTCCAACACCTTTCAGAGAAACAGCACTGGAAACATTTTCATTGGTGTTTTTGAATCAACATTTCTTTATTATTATTCTTTATATATAATGTGTATGTGTATGTATATATATATAGCACTGGTTAGAAGGCCCGGGTGGAAACGCACCAGTTCATGTGTTAAGCCTTAAATAAGCTATGCATGACAGTTTATTTTACATTTTTTCTCTCGTATATACTGTACGTTGTGTAAGTTCCTTTCACCCACAGACCCACAGAAATGTGTTCCATTGTTTTCTCGCTTTTGTCTTGTGTATTCATGACTTTCCCCCCAGCTATACTTATATCAGATCATATTTCAAGAGCAGTATCATAGTGATGTGTATTAAGAGGAAAAAAAAAATTCCACCAATCTTTTTTGTTTCAAGATAATAAATCTCCTATGAAATCTCCCAGAAACATACTGGTTTTGCAGGGCAGATGAGGAAACATGCCAGGCAACACCAAAATGTCATAAAATACAGTGCAGGGTCCTTCAATTAAAAGGTGATGTCTATTTTATAATACTTCTAAACTGCAATTTCAAACTAAAATCGTACAAAAATTCATTCAGTGGCCATTTCTAACCAGTGGGTGGGCAAGAAATGAAAAGAAAATTCAAATGCCACGAATCGCTCAAAAGAACGTACATGAAAGGCTACTCGAGAGGTGTGTTCTTTTGTTCTTTTGATAGGCGAATAAAATTCGAGATTACCACTGCTGTGTTTTAAAAGGGCGTTTCGGCATTTAGGTGTCAACAAGAATTGTATTGAATTAGACTCTTTTTACTCCAGGCCAATAGCTTCTATAAATTATTGTTTAATATAGGCTGTGGGCTTAGGAGAGTAGCTTGCAAGGAAATAGCAAACCAATTATTATTGGAATCTGAACAATTTATTAGCTGAGCTTCCTATTAAAACTATTAGGAACACCATGATAATAGTCTTTTCCATTAACAACAGCTCATTCCATTAAATTTTTCCTGGGCTAGCCTGTATGTAACTAGTTGGACAAAAAAGTGATCTTGTATTGTTGTTAGGGGATTAAGACTAGTCACATGAGGTGCGTTCCATTCCGAAGTGTACTGCATGAAGCTTTTAAACTAGTGTTTAACAAAGAAATCAGAATTTTTGAGCTATATGGGTCCAGGTGTCTGTGAGCAAACCTTTTTTTTTGTCAATAAAGACACCACTCTGACCTAGTTTGTCAGTTTACCCATTTATCGCAGCACTGAAACTTTTTCCATCAAAATCGAATCTTTTTTTTTTTAGTCAACCAAGGTGCTACAAAAACACAGCACACAATTCAAGAAGTTTTTTTAAGCTTCTACAACTGAATGAGAAGATCAAAGCTGTGGTTTTGAATAGGTCCAATAAAAACCTGTGCTCCTGTGATCTCGTTAGCATACTGTGGTAAGTGGGTGAGCTTGAAGGGATTAAAAGGTTGGACTTTACGGTTTTGATTTAATACCTTGTGATTCATTATTCTGACTCGCAGTGACACTAGCCGACGCTAGCCATCAGTCAGCTTATGTATGCAAAAGAAGGTAGATAGAGCTTTTAAGAATGTTTTGCTGCCCTGCGATGCTGCACAAGCAGCAGATTTGAAAATGTGTCTAGCTGGCTGGACATGCCTCAGGGGAAGCCTTCACCTTTAGGCTAAGACATGCTTTCTTGGAGACACATCAAACTAGCTAACCACATCCTTCAGACCAGCGAAATCAGAATATATTAGCAATTCATGGTGAAACATGAATATATGAAATATTAACTTAAACAATCTAGAACTTGAGGAAATATTTTAATTTTAAAAAAACATTAGCGGGAAACATTATGATGTGAGAAAAAGAAAGAGGGAACAGGAAGATGTTCCCACTAAGCCATGTCCAAAACTTAAACAAATCTATTTCATTGCATCAGGAAGTAGCTACAGTAAGGTAAAGGACACTTTTTGTGAGATCACTTATCAGTAATCCAAGCATCTCACATGCTCCATGAAGAAACTTCACAGGTTTCCTCACTTACTCAACACCACTTACCTGTATACAGGGGGGTGAGGGGTCTAGAGCCTATCCCAAGAGACTTGGGGCACACATAGCCAATCCATTGCAGGGCACACACGCTCACACATTCATACATTGCAGGCAATTTTGGGAACGCCAATTAGCCTCATCTGCATGTCTTTAGACTGTAGGAGGAAACCAGAGCACCCGGAGGAAACCAACCAAGCATGGGGATAACATAGAGACTCAATTGAGACACAGGCTGAATTCATGATCCTATTGTATTCTATCTCTGTACCTGCTCTCTTGGTAATGTTGTCTTCACATGGATTTACATACCATGCCTAAGATGAAGATAGTATATTTGGCATTCCGCAAGGCTCTGTTTCAGGTCCGATGCGTTTTTTTTTTTCCCACTGTAAGCGCTACTTCTGCGCACAGTTTCTCTTTTGTTACAGATTTTTCTGCTCTGTTGCATTATGCTAAGTGTTCTCTTCGCTACTCTTCTCTTAGCACTCTCTCTATATATCTTTTCTTGATCACTTTCACACAGTGATTTAACAGCTGGCTTTGGTAATGGACCACCACCAGGGAAGTGGATTAATATTTGGAATTTGGAGAACAAAAGCATGTAGATAAAGAAGGGGGAAAGGAAGCTGAATTAAACATCTGTAAGCTGCTGAACTAAATACACACTAATCTGCAATCTCTCAATTGAGGCATAAAGTGTGAGGAAGACAGAAAAAAGACAGGATGTATCTGATATTAGTCTTCCTTTTTATGTTGGTTATTGGTTATATACAAATAGGAAGAAAGAACAGCTGGATGTAACTTAAAAATGCATTAATGTTACAAGATGATAAAAATTTTTAAATTATATTTATAATCAGATTGATGAAGGTATCCATCTAAGGGTATAGCACAATGCAGTATAACACATTGGGACACAATTATTCATCTTCTTATTTTTTTTAATAAGCACATCTGCGGTAAGTTGTGCTGAGACAGTGACATAATATAATATTTTTAAAAAATGTCAAGAAAAAGCTTGTATAAACACTATAAATGTTAAGGTATATCTACACATGAGAGAGATTTAAATTAAAAAAGAGCATGTGGCATGCGATATAAGAAGATTTTTGGAGTGCAGCAATGAGTCCCTGTCTGACTCTAAAGCCTCTGAAAGAGCAGCCAGAGCTTTAAAGGCTTCAGCAGTCACTCACAACAGGGGGGTTTAAGAATCTCCTTAATCCCCATTTCCACTATTAACAGACCGCTCCATACATGGCTAAAGACGCATATGTAATCGCAAAATAACCTTTTTCGAAAGAAAGTACAACTGAAACTTGCGGCACAAACAGGAGATAGGTGGATCAGCAAACGCTAATTGGCCCTAAGAGTAATGCCATGTGTGGTTGAAGATGAATGAGTGAATAAATGATGCTTTTTCCCCCCCGTTTAAATATATGTCAGCAAAGCAGCACGAAAACAAATCCCATAAACAACCAACATCTTGTGCCTCCTAAACTTCACCCGTATGAGCAAGCAGCAATCAAAATGTTCCAGCCTTGCAAGCAGAGAAGACAGCAAAAGGAAATGCAAGCTGGAGCTGAAAGGATGAATCAATATGGAGGTTCAGAGGGCCCTTCACATGAGACAACACAGAACTCAAATGGTCTTGGAGAAAAAACACACAAAATGTTTCTGCACAGCGCAGATATGGGAGGAAAAGGGAAAAAAAAAAGAAGAAGAAGAAGAAGTAAAAATAGAGCCAGTGACAAACTGAAATGCCCAGCAAAATCACTGCTTCCATTAAAGATCTCAATTGAAGAGGACCTGCAAAAAAGTAGTGTTTCACCTCATTGCATGAAACATTTTATGTTCAATTTAGCCTTAAGAGATTAGCTGCCTGCGGAAAGGATAATTCTCGATCGGAGCGGGTGAACCGAAAAGGATGAGTCGAGCAGGAGATGGTTATCAAAGGACACATCTGGGATTTACGGAAGGAATGAATGGTCAAGAGGGAAATATAGAGCTTCTTAAAGGAGCAAGTGGACAGGACCGAAGTGTAAAATCATTCCGCACAGCGCAAATAGAGGAAATAAATATCCAGCAGGTGACAACCTAACTGCTGACGCCATTTAACATGTCTGTTTAAAGAGGACGTTCCTAGATGGAGACTGCTTCACCTGAAAATAACTCACTGCTGTTGGACTTCCCAAAGTTCACCATAAAAATGATGGACACATGGACACTTTAAAGATGTCTGTGCATGTACAGGAATAACGTTCCTTAAAGAATAAAAGACTGAGTGCTCCTTAAGTTACAGGTCCATTCTTACAGTCCGGTGTCATGCAGGTGAGTCTCATTTGAGACTGCGTCCTCTCAAGGTTTCTTCCTCATGTCGTCTCGGAGTTTTTCCTCGCTGCCATCATCTCTGGCTTGCTCATCCGTGATCAATTTAAAACTTATCTCTGGATTTCTGCAAAGCTGCTTTGTGGCAATATCTCTCATTTACTCACCCACTCATCCTTTTCAGGGTCAGGGGAAGCCTGGAGCATATCCAAGGAGCCTCGGGGCACCAAAAGCACACACACACATGCCCACATGTTTTCCGACGGTGGGAGGAAACCCACCATGAACAGGGCTAACTCCACTTACACAGACCCGAAGGAGGGACTTGAACCCTCAACCCTACAGGTGCGAGGCGACAGTATTAACCAGTATGCCACCCGTATGCAGGCGTGACAATATCTATTGTTATAAAAGAACTCCATCAATAAATTAGAATTGAAACCTGCAACAGAAAAAAAAACAGTTTAAATATGTTTGATGGCCAATTTATCCCCAAGACATAAGCTGCATGTGGAAGATTAATTCTTAATCCTCTAATCCTTGATGGATATTATCAGTAATTTTAAAATAAAAAATAAAAAAGACTTTTTTTGTCTCATTTCTTTTGTCGCATTCTATTCTAATAAAGAAAAAAGACTATTCCACCAGATCTCACACTTTTTAAACGATACTATGATTGACTAAGTATGATGATTTAAACACTTTGACGATGCATGGCTGCTTTATATTGAAATATAATGGATTAGGAATTTCTGGGACTGTAGAGAAGGATTAATAAAACACCAATATGAGCCATCACCTACACAGTACATCTACATCAGATTATCTGCAGTTGAAAAGTGTCTTATGGGATAGTGATTAGCAATGTGGAGCCGCACCGCCTGGGTTGAGGATACGAGTCTCGCTCTTGGGGTGTGTGCATGTGGAGTTTGCATGTTCTCCCTGTGCTTCGGTGTTCAAGACATGCAGATTAGTATACGTAACTGGCATTTCCACATTGCCCATAGTGTGCCCTGCGATGGACTGGCACCCTGCCCAGGGTCTATCCTGCCTTGTGCCCTAAAATCCCCTGGGATAGGCTCCATACAAGCCTCCTACACAGTTTCTGTCTCACCTCCGAGTACACCTGATTTAACTAATCAACTAATTAAGTCTTTTCTGGGTTTGATGGAGCAAAAGGGGGGGGGGGGGAGCACAATGTGCATCGGTTCCTCCAGGAACAGGGTTGAAAACCACTGATTTAAAGCAACTGGTTTTCCAAAACCACCATCAATATAATGAGACACTGTCCACCACTAGGTGGCACACATTTCTAAGACATGATTTAAAATAAAATCTAATAACTACAAAGCAACAGTTGGCAAGTTTAAGGTTCCAGCCCCCAAGCTGTGGACGGTTAGCGAACTGAATACATTTCTATTGAATGTATTCCCCTTGTGAATAGCAGGACAACGGGTTAGCTAACAAAAGAGTCCCATGAGACAGCCAACGGTCCACCAGGCTGTTTACTTTTTAAAACCACCTTATAGTGAAGTGTATTGAACAATATAAAAAAAAGAAAAGGTGGCCAATCAAAAACTGCAAAGCATGGGTGAAATTAGACAAAGGCCTGCACAGGAAAGCTTGACTGCCTAATCTAGCGTTATTTCTGAACCGTTACTCATTAAAGACCCTTTGTCATGCCTATGTAGAAAGAAACCGGTATCCTAAGCTTAATTTCTGGTCAATTCTTACAACTGAACCGACTGGAAATTACAATCAATGCTAATAAATCATAATGAGAATCTGTTGGGAGACCTGGGGGGTGTTGTTGGTGATGTGGGGAGTTAATATACCAAGCTCTCGTAAGACAGCCAAAGTCTATTAAACGTTGAAGAGCACAGTCTCTAATCCACCGATCCGTCTTCAGGGCCAAGTGGCAAATCAACCTTACCCACGGCAATTCAAATCTTCCCTTCTGGTCCAGTGCACAAGCTTTCATTAATTAAAAATCCAAATCCAGGGTGTAATGAGAGTGCGTCGAGACAAATACAGAGAGAAAAGAAAGCTCCGAACTCCATCTTGGTTTATGAAGGATTATAGAGTACACATTATTAAGGTCAAATCCTGGATTTATTAAGGCTATAAGCGCACAGTGAAAAAAAAATGGAATCGCATGAATAGGAAATCAGTCCCCGTAGCTTACCTCGTCTCGCATTACGTCTAACTGTGTGTCCTTCCTGTTCGTAACAACATCTAATACTGTACTTCCTTTTTGAAAATATGACCCTTCTTCATGAAGATAAGAACAATTCTCTCTTTAAAAATGGGCAAGATCGGGCAAAAGGTATAAATATGGCAAGGGATTTGGTTTGTAGTCTGATTTTTGGAATAGAAAACCTTTTTTTTTTTTCAAACGTAATTAAAGTTAATGTCTGGCCACTTTTACACACGTTTCCTTTCCGGCTTGTGTCAAGTTGCAAGTGTGTGCTAGTTTGTCCACTGCAACCGTTGCCATGAATGCGACCGTTATAATTATGCATGCACACACGCAGACTGGAGGCCCATAGATGCATTCAGACAGGGGAAATGGGGCGAACAATAGGGGCCACAGTCGGGAGCTGAGTCACCCAGTTCAATTAATCTACGACAGAGAGAGGGGGATGAGGGGGGGGGGCGTTTACTTATATAACTAGAAAACCACCAGACTGTTTCCTTCCAAACTAGTTGATTATCGTTTCATGCTTGTTCTCTCTGTGCTGGCCGTAGTTTCAATCTAAGAGACCAGATAAATCCATAACCTTCCCTTCTACTGTACATCTTGATATTCCAGTTTGCAGTACCCCTAACTAGTGTATCAACGTCATCCCAAGGATTGTACTGTAACATCAGCCCGACAATAAGGACAGTAGTCATGGATAGCCCTGATGCTGTACTTTAGCGAGTCCTGGTCCTTAAACCCGCTGCAGAGCACAAAGACTATAGCTCTAATGTAACACCTTCACACCTTCACAAATGACCACTTGTGACCAAGTGACATTTCTCTTAGTGCCGACCAGGCAGAAGGCCTGACACGTGTCAAATTTAAATATCCCTGCGTAACCACTTACTTTACTCAATAGATTAACCTGTGTTTAGACTGTATGGCCACTTTAAGCCCATAAACAGCTGGTTATTGACCTGCCAGCTGGCAATCACCTAATGCTTGAGAGCCCTAAGTGGGCAAAGGGCTGTTCTGGGCACATTCCCATTTGCAAAAGCAGACGGACCGATACCAATACCGGATCAGTGCCAATACTTTTGGCAGGATCTCAGGGATTTTGGCACATTTTTTTTCCCTGACTGATAATGCGTGCAATTTGCTGACTCATCTGCTCATCTGAAAAAAGCTATATTCGATAGTCACTTTATATTCAATCTATCTTCAATAAATTTCTTTATATATTCTTCGCTCAGTCAAGTCCAGATCTCGCTTGCAGGCTCACTTTTTTATGTGGTGGCTGAAGATAGAAGCCGTTAGAACCCGGTGAACTCAATTTGCATGTATTCTTGTACTCGCTTATCTTGTTTGTTTTTGTTTTTTTTCCGCTCCAAAGCCATTTTTGACTCGAAACCTGAAATGGAAGCACTTGCCCTTTTAAACCGGCACATCGTTACAGCTTCATTGTTCCATAAATCCTTAGTTAGTCTTCCATTTTTTTTTTTTTAAACAAGTAAATGTCCTACAGATGCACAAACACGCTGCTTATACTTGATTTTAAATTTCGGTGTGGAGAGTTCAGTAAGGATTGAGAGAGACCACGTGCCTTTTAGATGGTCAGATAGACTAGTATGAGTAAGAGAGACTAGTATGAAGAGTCATCTGGTTATGATTTCCTTCATGGTGTTGTGTAGAAAATCAGGTTAAAAAAAAAATAAATAGGGAAAATGGACTACAAAGTAGATTAGTGAATAGAAGCATTTTTGGCGTTTTCCCAAAAAACATGTCGAAAGCAAGCCAGGGAAAGTAGGCTGATTTGCTTGTGGATGTGCGGGACTGTTAATAATAAGAAAAAAAGAAGACAAAAAAAAAAAACAACTGGCCCCCTACTGTCTTCCCTGTCCATCTCCTTAGAATTAACATTCAATGTAATTCAAAATCTTCATTATTAATATTTCAATCAGAACCATATTTGAGCTTTACACACACTGTTGCCAAGGACAAATGGGGATTTCTTCATGGGAAACCTGATCGGAGACAGGCGTGGAGTGGAGAGTGGTCTTTATAGGATCGTGGTATTCTGGATAAGGCGTCTACATGTGCAGTTCCTTATTCAATATCGTTTTAACACTCAAATATGTTGAACTGTGGCTACATCACAGGCACTAAATTATCTCTAAAGGTTGTTTGTTCTCGGGCCGACGGGACCAATTTGCACGACACGATCTTTTCACATCAACCAGACCTTTGGATTAGTAGCCTGGTTAGCTAACTAACTGGCTCTGAACTTGTTAGATTTTTGTTTATGTGGGTGTTTTTCACACAGCTCATAAGAAGTTTCCTATAACCACAGTTTGAGACCACTGCACCCTCGTTAAACTGAAATTTGACCTCAGAATGAAGGAAGGACTGCTTGGTGTTCGAGGAGGCCAAGGAGGGAGAACGTGCCGGAAATGCAGAGGTGCTGCTACTGTGCTGGTCAGAGGATCTGCTAAATATAAAAGGAGTTGGGAAGGAACATATTTAAATCAATGGGGTTATCTACAGTAATATGATAGATAAGTTCAGACGTATAAAGTTTCCTCAGTAGCCCCACTGTTTCCCAACTGAAAAAAAAAAAAAAAAAAACAGTATGCAAATTTTCCATACTTGCAGCCCCTATGCAGTTGCATTATGATATTATGCACTGCTGTTTATAATTATGCAACTGGTACAATTACTCTCTGCTCTAGCCCAGTATGCCACCTACACAATGTTGTCCTATAAAGTTAGTTGACACCATCTTGTGCACAGTTGAATGGAGTTAATTTAATTGTTTCTGCATGATTATAAATATTCCCAAAACAGTATAAAATGGCATACTCAGCATGGAAACCAATGCCTAAGCAAAGTAACTAAACAAAACTTTGAACATCTAATATGCATATGACAGCATGGTCAGATCTTGATATCTACTGATTTACCTGTTCAATCTTACCACAGAACAATAAATAAATAAATAAATAAATAAATAAATGAGAATAGGATATATGGCCAGCATAAAAATTCTAAATACTAAAAAGCTTATATGGAGAAAAAGAAAGGCAGAAAGAAACAAAAGGAAAGAAGTGGAGATGGTAGAAAATATATAAGACAGCAAAATATAGAGAGAATAAAGAAAGAAATAACCTGGATAGTACAGTCTATTGTCCACTTGGAAAATGGTTTGAAAGACTTAAACAATGGTTCTGGAGAAGCAATTATTGCTGCACGTCAATCTGGCAAGGGTTATAAAACCATTTCCAAACTATTTGGAGTTCAACGTTCTACTGTGAGAAAGATTATTCACAAGTGGAAAGCATTCAAGATAGTTGCCAATCTTCCCAGGAGTGGGCGTCCCAGCACATCCACTCCAAAGTCAGACTGTGCAATGCTCAGAGAAATACAAAAACCCAGGAGCTACATCTCAGACCCTACAGGTTTCACTGAGCATGTTACTTGTTAAAAGTCCATGACGGCACAATTAGAAGAAGACTGAACAAATACGCTTTGTTTGGAAGAGTTTCCAGGAGAAGGGTTCTTCTGTTTAAAAAGAATATGTAAAGCAGATGAGTAGCAGATGAGTCTGAAGTAGAGTTGTTTGGGGAAACCAGCATTCCAGCAAAAACACCTCATACCCACTGTGGAAGGGTGATGGGCTTGTTTTGCAGCCACGGGTCACCTTGCAGAGCATAATTCCTCTATATATCAGAATTTTCTAGAAGCAAGATAAAGCTTGGCCGAAATCAGGTCATGCAACAGGACAATGATCCAAGGAACACCATTAAATCTACTTCATAATGGCTGGAAAGTAAAAGAATCAAGGTTTTGGAATGGCCTAGTCAAAGTCCAAAGCTCAACCCAATTGAAATGCTGTGGAGGGGTGTTAAGATAACTGTGCATATGTGTATTTCCAAAAACCTCAACAAACTAAGGCAATTAGTTTGGCCAAAGAATAGGCCAAAACAAAGTGAGAGAGTCATGCAGGAAACAGTTATTGCTGCTAAATGTGGATCTACAAGCTATTAAGTCATGGAGTACTTAGTATTACTCATGATCTTTTTTTTCTTTTTGGCTTAAATAAATAATGGCATGGTGAAAACAGTATTACTCATATGTTTTTTTTTCTTTTCTTTTTGGCTTGAATAAGTAAAAGTTATATGTTGTTCATCTGAGGTTGTATTTCAACCTCGATCAGATGATTATAATTGTTTTTATACAAAAGCAAATGAAATTAGTCGAGGGGTGTACTAACTTTTACATATCTGTGTTTCTGTGAATAGTTATTAATAGTAATTAAAGCATAACATAATTATACATTTTGGTTATTTCAATCATTTTTGCAGCTTTTAAATGAAAAATGTCTTCTCTTAACATGTTCGACTATATTTTTTTCATATATTGTATCAGACTATTTCTGTCTGATAATGAGTAACTTATTGACTGCTATAAGCTCCACCCACTTGGCGCAGTCATACCAATCGTGACGTATGTCATTATGATACAGATTAGTTTCCTTTATAAACTTTATAACTCACAGTAGCAAAAGTGAAAACACATTAAATCTCACCTTATTTTAAAACCACTCTTCAGTACTAAGAACCAAAATTCTCTGTTTTGAGATGACTTGCATAACACATGTACACGTTTAATCTTATTCCTAATTACAATGAAGTTAGAGAAGACTTTAGAATAAAAACAATTACATAAAATCATTATTTTTATAACAGTGCAATGTATGTTTTTGACTAACAATAAAGTAATTATATTTTAACAACCTTTTCAGTCTTGAGAGAGTGGAAATAAATATTTTAGTCCTACCAACATTAGAAGAAGTGATTTTTGGTTTCAATATGTATGCAAATGTATGCCTATTTAATTAAACGGAGCCTCATTTGCAAAGACAAATGTAAATGTTTCTAAATGTTTCATTACAAACAATACTTGAAGAATGCTGAAATTGATTGCGATATCTGTAATGAATGGAGTGCCTGAGAATTTAGTCATAGGGGATCTTCATTTTCACATTTTCATTTGTGTTTATTTTCTTACATTTGTTCAGTGTGACCTGTAATGATTTTTTGCACGGGTGGCACCACAGACTCACAGACGAGGAAAAAAGGGTCATTATATTTGGAAAAGGGTTTTAAGGCGGTAGGAAGGTGTCACCTATAATCTCACTGTTCTGATTGTTTGGTGTCATTGTTGCCAAACTTAAACTTGGTTTGGTTGGCAGACAAGTATAAAAAATTGCATAAAGAAGGAGGGTCAAGTCCTGGGCGATGGTGCTTAGGGTGAGGGTTGAGGATATGTTCTCGCCCTGTCTGATGGTGTGGGGGTAGTTGATGAGTATGCAGTTGCAAGTGCATGAAGTTTGTTGATGAGCTTGTTCTTGATCATGGTATTAAACACCAAACTGTTGTCAGTAAAAAAAAAAATCCTGACATAGTTGGTGTGGCTTTCCAGGTGAGAAAGGGATGGGAGCGACACAGATGGCATCCTCATTCGATCTGTTTGCCCGGTAGGCAAACTGATGTTGGTCTAAACCAGATGGGACACTGGCTTTGATGTGGTAAGTACCAGTCAGTCAAAGTGTTTTGAAATGTCAGGGGTGAGAGGGACTGCTGATAGTCATTGAGACACTTTACCATTGGGTATTTTTGGGGAGAAGCAGGCACAATGGTGGACTTGATGGATGCAGGGACTGTGCATGCAGATAGAGAAAGGTTGAAAATGTGTGTGAGTATCTCTGCTAGCTGATCAGCACACAATAAGTTATCAAGTTCCACCATTAAAGTGTCTTTTTTTTTTCAGTAATATGTAATGTACTGGATGTGTTGCCACATCCATCAACATATGTAATCCTGTGTATGCTTTTGCTGACCATCCATGGTTTCTAATTTAAGTATACAGTTTTAGTGACGTTGTCAGTACGCAATGCATATCAATGTCTGTTCAAAGTAGTCCCGGAGTTGAGAGATGTCTCCCTAAGGCCAAACGTTTAGCAAGGGCTCTGTGTGCTGGAACAAAAAAGAAGGAGAGGTGGTCTGATGGTCCAAGGTGAGGGTGAGGTATGACCCTGTAAGCATTATTTTTTGTTTATGTATAAACATGATCTAAACCAGGTATTTTTCCCCTTGGTTTTGCTTTAGTAGCAGCTAGGAAGAACATTCCTGAGGTTCATTTGGTTAAAGTCCCCAGCAATGATAAACACTCTGCCAGGGTTTAATGATGATGCTATTATGTGTCTAAACATCTAGCTCAGCATTAGCCTGTGGCAGTATGTAGACTGCTATGGCAACAACTGTATGCAAATGAAAGTCCCCTGCGCAGATGAAGCAGTCAACACTTTTATATAGATATTCTGTTAGATATTCAAAGAGCAGGATTTATTAATTGTGGTAGTGGTCAGCAGTTTTTTGTTGTTCTCGCCATAGTAATGCTCAGTCTAAGCTAAGGGAGCTTGCATTTGGGAGAAAGACACTAAGGAAGCCAGCTTCTGTTTCCTTTCCCTGTGCTGCCTGGATCACCTCCCCTGAGGGAGATCCACATTGGTCCTGGTGGTCTGAGAATCATGGCTGTTATGAGGTTGCCATTTGGCAACTTGTTTGCCTTCCGTTTTTTTAAACCAGGCTTGGGACTGTCAAAAAGGATGCCCAAGCCTACAACCAGATGAGAAGCCTACCACTGAACCACCAACATCCTGGAGAATGTCCTGTAATACTGTTTAGAAATTGACATTCACCCTTGTTTCCTTGACTAGCAAGTCGATGACAATGAATACCATAAGCAAGAAAAGGCACCAGTGGAAAACAAAGGACTATCTTGAAATTGCAGATACAG
The DNA here is from genome assembly GCA_011419295.1 of Clarias macrocephalus. Lineage (NCBI taxonomy): Eukaryota > Metazoa > Chordata > Actinopteri > Siluriformes > Clariidae > Clarias > Clarias macrocephalus. Next base: position 122,433 of record JAAGKR010000193.1, on the reverse strand, counting down.
TTAGAGATGCAGTTGCTCAAGTGGTCAAGTTGTCATTAACGCACTATGGGCAATTATCTGCATGTCTTTGAGCTATGGGAGGAAACCAAAGTACCCGGACAAAACCCACCAAGCACGGGGAGAACATACAAACTCCATGCACCAAGGCAAAAATCAAAGCCCGACTCAGGAGGCGCAAGGCAAAAGTGCTAACCACTAAGCCACCATGTCGCCATGTTCATCTCATCAAAACAGTCATGCCCCCAAACTCAAAAATCCCATGCCCCAAACTCAAAAGCTGTAGATGTTCCATCCAAACACCTGACTGAGACTGGTCTACCGATGTCTGAAGTGACAACTTAGTTTCCTGAGAGTAATGGAATTTAAAATAATCCATCATCTTGAAGTTTTAAGGTTCTTTTGAAGTTTTGCCTCATTTCTATAAACTTCTGAAGGGTGATAGGAGTGGAGACAATGAATCCAAATGGTGTACATTTTGTTCTAGACAGTTTAATCCATATGATCAGATTTTTTTTAATGAACAATAATTACTGCACGGTCATTTGTGAAGGCCACTAAATAAATGACAGGTGAGGATAACTCATCCAATTCCACCATGGTTGCTTAAACTGTAGCAAAGTCTCTAATTGCCTCTCTAAAGTCAGAGTACTACTTGAGCTGTGAGCATTGTCTGCATGTCTACATTTTCTATTCTTCTCTTTTCTCCTAGTAATTAGTGGCTGTAGCGCACATTATTACCCTGATCGCTATTTGATATATTCGTGGATGTGTTATAAGTATATATACTAAAATGTATGAATGTGTCTGTTATTACGCATGTATGTTTGTTTGAATCCCCCCACAGTCGCAGTCATGTCTAATGAAATTCACTCTTTGACTATACTCCCCGTACATAAGAGGAAAAATAGTTGCTGTCAGATAATGAGGAATGTGGGCTGTTGCTATTTTTTATGTTCGGTGAGAAGTGCTGGTAGGATGGTGCTGCTGACATCAGTCTTTTTGGATGAGTGCTGTGCTGTTTTATTTTTAAACACACTTTGGCTCATGCACGCTCATCCTAGCAGGTAAACTAGTGAAGTGGCAAAAGGGGGTAGTGACTCAGCCAGGCCAAAAATAAAATCAGCAGATTTGATCGTTACGCTCCGAAAGTTTTGCAACAATTATATGGGAATTGATGATAACCAGTATCTGAATTGTTGTGTATTATGAGCAGTTATTTAAGAAAAGGGCTTCTGTTAGAAATGTCCAGCACACACGTTTGTGAGGACATTCCACTGATATACTGTACTGTAATTCTAAATGCAGCCAATGAATGTGATGTTTAAATCATAACCCAGCCTTAACCCAGGACTCTATTCTATTATATATGGTATATAATGTTAAGTCACTTTTGGTATGCTTGTAAGCTTGGACACATCTTCTAATTCCATGGTCTTTCTCACTTTTATTTGTGCTGATGGTGTCCAAAACTCCTTTGAACAGTTGATATTTAAGATGTGTCCGCTATAAGGGGTATCAAAAAGTTTTGAGATTCGCACACCACATATCCGGTCAGTTTCACTGTACGTCCTCCCTCAGACGCCTTAAAAACTGGCAGAAGAATGCAGTATTGATGGTCTCTGGCCCCTGGGCAAGTTCTCAATGCTTAATACAGCAAATGCTGAAAAGTTGAGCTGCGGACCTGCAACGACATTTTCGGTCGTGGAGATGATGAGCTCTTCCACTGTGAAGACTGCTTCTTCGTCCATACACTCAAGTTTCGACACTGAGTTCTTGGCAGACTCATGTCTCTTCTGCTCTTGGGTCAGCAGTCTGGGGACAAACTCGGCAGCAACAAGACGCATGTTCAAATCACACGTGGGTATTGCCTGTACTGTTCCGTATGACACAATGACAATGGCAGCAATGCTGTGGATTGTTCTCTGATAATCATCATGCACAAGTTGCCGAATGGTTTCGTCATTTTCAGGGGTTGAGCTTGTTGTAGATCTCCCAGATCTCTTGTTGTCTTTCAGTGGTGATGTGTTGAACATCACCAAAAAAATCCATGCATATTGTCAACAAAATTATTATCTTTTTTTTTTTTTTTACCAAAGGAAATTTGTTTAAAAATAGGAAAAAAAGAAAAGAAAAAAAAAAACAGCAACAAAGAGCTGAAAATTACAAAATGACCACAAAACAATGAAAAAGCACCTCCTAGTTGTGACATCTTCCAGTAACGCAGCTCAGCCACTGCAGCGCTTTTTCTTTTTTCACATTTTTTTGTGTAAACTGTTCCTGTGAATGATTGATTTATGTACATACGCAATTTGATAAATAAGTGCTGCTTGAGCGGCATCCCAATCTGAAGCCCTCTTGAGATATCAATTTAGATAGACACACCATTTGTATATCAATCAGCTGATAAACAGTACAATCAGATATGGATAGTTGGAATGACAGGAACATGCATTATTTTTTTTATTTTTTATTTTTGCAAGCGCTGCGTGTGACGGTCGCACATTATCCACCGGAAGACATTATTTCTCATTTCCAGCAGTGATGAAAGAACAGCTGACTCAGACATAATGAAGAAACCACGTCTTTCAAGCGAAGATGCTGCATGCGGCATATACAGTACAGAAGGGTTTGAGGTAAGCCTTAATTTAAAGGGTGATAAATCACGCATGGATTTGTTGATGATTGCAAAAGTGTGGGCTTTTTTTTTAGCTGTGGAGCAATTGAATGTCACGCAATTAATTATTTAATATAGAAAGGAGTGAAAACTGTGTACTAAAATGCAACCCTGGCAAGGCACTGTCCTGTTGACCTTCTACTCTGTGAGGTTTTTACTTGAGCAGCAATGTTTCAACTTTTTTTTACATTTTTTAAAACCAAAATCAACATTTTTCTCTTGTATAGCTTGCCTCGGTCTTAATAATAAAACCACTGTTACTGTTGCTTCCATGGAACAGTTGTGCTCCAAACCACAATCATACATTCATAAATAAATGTAATAATAATAATATTAATACAATTATAGTAATATACCACATGGTAGGCTTTCACTCTTATGTAATGGAGTGAAAACTAGGGATGCAAAAAGCGGCAAAGACACACGCAACACACACAATGAGGAGGATGGGACTTGGAAGGCATAAAACTGATTGAAATTTACAAAAGACTTCAAGCACAGTACAATGATGAGAATCTTCGCCGCAGTAAAACATTTGAATGGTGAGAACTTTAAAGAAGACCGTAAGAGCCGACTCCTCCGATATGACTGCAGCCCTTTCCGTGAACATTCAGCGAGTGGAACACCTGATCCTTGAAACTCAAGTAATTTGCGGAAAACATGTATCTGTCTGTGGGAACTGTACAATAATTCACAAACCCCACTTGCACGTTAAAGGAACTTAGCTGGGAGTTTTCACCACATTCACTCCGGTTAATTCTGAACTCACTCTAAGCAATTTCCAGATGTTTGGGCCATCAAAGGAGTTCCTGGGAGGCAAGCGTGAGGGTTAGATGTGAAGCAGGCAGTCCGATTATGGATCCAGCGTACTGAGAAAACTTGCTACCTTGATGGTATCCAAGCACTAGTGCAACATTGGGATAAGTGCGTTAGTGTACTGTAGCAGGGGATTATACAGTATATAGAAATAAAAGGAGGTTTTACTCTTATAACTGTTTTCTGTTATTGTGTTATCCTTTTCATTTTTAGGGTAACATTAACATATAACATAAACATTCTTTGTGATCAAGATACAGACTGTCCAATTATGGCACCAAACTATAGGCTTGCTAACCTGAAATCTTTCTCCCCTGCATGTATATCAACCTCAAGTACTTTGAAACTTTCAGTATCTCATCTGGAAAAGCATAAAGGATTACGAGCCAGTGGGCACGCACCCAGTCTGTAGAAGGTCCTTAAAACTCCGGAAATGTTTTTTTTTTTTTTTTTTTTTTTTTTTTTGCAAGACTTAACAATGTACAAGAAATCAGAGTGCAAATGCACAAAAACTGTCTTCATTGATGGTATCCAAGCACTAGTGAAACCCTGGGATAAGCATGTATTTAAATGTTTAAACTTACACAGATATACAGTCTCTAACACTTATAGTAAGATATATTAGCATATTTTACAAATGATTTGTTCTGTTTAAATTATTATTTTTTTCTAATTCTCTTTACTTCTTCATGACTATTTAGACAGCAACCAAAAATCATGTACTTTAAGTTATCTCCTATTTAATAAAAACTGATTTCCAATTCTACATGATTGGGAATCATTGTATTTACATTACAATCTATTTTAAGGACGTTTAATATCACTGATGTCATGTCTGTATTATTAGGTATAATCCAGCTACTCTAGTTTTATCACTCAAGGTAAATGTCATCCGTGACATTTAAACACGACTCTCCCGATGATCTCTTCTCTCGAACCGAACGCTGCTTGAGTTAACATTGAGGCTAAAATAATTGCTGATTAATTCAGTGAGTTTTGTCGGCTTTGTCGGCTGTCGTCTGTACGGAGTGTCTAAATGCTTCTTCTCTATTTTGATGAGTGTGACTCTTGTTTAGATTCACCGCAGACATTTTGACAGGCAGGCTGATTAAAACCTGAATCGATTAGACTTGTATCTGTGTATCGCCATGGCGGACAACTTAATTAAAGCATGAGATTTATTTGCATTTTAAGGGAAAGCACAACATTTATTTTTTTTAAATAAGGCAGACTGGTTTTTACTTCAACTGGTTCCTCAGTCAATGTAATATATTATAAAGATTAGGCAATATTATAAAGTGAGTAAAATCACTTCTACCTAACTTGTATGGTTTATTAAATACATGTATACATGTTAATGTATACTGTATAAGCCCCAATTTTGGTGTACATACACGATTGAAAAATATATTACATGTTAAAGTCTGATGCACAATACTGTAGGAATGTTTCAATCTAAAATATATGTGGTTTGATAATTTCTGTTATTTTCATAATAAAGTCTGATGGCAAATTTACCATAATTGGGGCCATGAGGCCATGAGTTTCCATAAATAGGGGAAAAAATATTTTTATTCTTAAAAACATGTTAAAAATGTTTTTTTTTTTTTTTATGTTTCAGATGCTTTGACAAAAAAGCAACAAATTGAAATCACCCAATGGATGGGTCAGGAAGCAGTCACATGGCTGCAACAAAAAACATGAAATTAACAGTTGGTGAAATATATGATATATTTTTGTATGGATGTATGGGAACTTATGGTCCACCCTGTATATGTGGTTTGGTCATTTGATTTAATTAAAACCTGAGAAAAAAATTGTACAAATGAAATGAAAAAAATAAATTTTCTTTCATAAATGTTAATATCATTATATTATTTATACATCAAGTTTAATGCAATTATTATTGTTATTGCAAACATTGTAAAAAATTACATCTAAACTGTATTTACAATCAGAAACATCAGGAGAATACAGAAGCCATCGGCAAGGATGCCAAAGGCGTTCTCCACAGCAGATCCCCCCCTCGGTGTCCTTTAGTTGGTCCCACGCTCTTCCCCTTAAGTCCACATCTATATTAGGGGTTTATCAAATGTCCAAAAGGCCTAAAAAGGCATGGGCTTGACATCATTGGTCATGGTTTCTGGTGGAGGAAAGTTGATGGTATCATCCTTCAGCTCACTGTCATTAAATAGCTGAGCTTACAGTATGTGCCATTTCTCCAATGTCTACAGGTCGGTGTCTAAATATTAATTAGGTCGTTATCATATCGGTAACACCTTGGTAATAGTTCCTAGTAGTTGGTAACGTAGTTGTAATTTTGCTTTATGTCCGTAGCGACGGTACAGTTTCATTACTAAATCTTTAGGAGTCGGTATAACATTGTTTAATTCCTTAACAGCTCCCTATCTTGGCGTTAACGCTTCGTTATTGCCTCGTGTCAAAATCTGCTGTAGAGTCATTTTCATGTCCACAGTTAATGGGAGACGTCAGGAAAGGTTGATAGTAAATTCGGCTGAGTGGGATGGAGGTATTAGCGCATTAGTACAAGTTAAAACAGCACTGCTTTTACAGTATGTAAATGCAAAACTTTTAGTTAGCCGTGCCTTTTATATCTCTTCAGCCGGCTTGACTTACCACTTACCAGTCCTGGATATCTTGTCCTGTCACGTTAATAACGTCTCTGCTATATAACATTATTACATTTTATTTTTAGCATGTTTTTTTTCCTTTTCTTTCTTCTCATATCGCCTTCTCTTTGATAAAGGAGACAGACCTACTTATCTCTTGAATAAATAATTGGAAAACCCCTACTTGCGAGAGACTTTCAAACAGATACTTCAGACGTGAAGACGTGCTAGCCAAATACACTGAAGTCTAGAATAATTAGCAGGCTTTAGGAGATTGGCCAAAACATTGTTGTATTTTTATATAATTGATATTACACACAGTGATTCATATTGTAAACTTAAACAACTGGGGGAAATTTCTCATAGCAATAAATAATTTTATTATACAGTATGTACAGGATATATATTCTGTACAGCGTCACAGGGGGGCGGAAGCCTATCCCAGGAGACCTTCAGGAACGACATGCTGCCAGTTCATCACAAGTCACACACACACACACTACAAGCAATTTGGGAACACCAGTTAACCTAATCTGCATGTCTTTGGATAGTGACAGGAAACCAAAGTACCCAAAAGAAACCAACCAAGCACATAAAACATAGAACAAGGGCTGGGATCAAAGCCTCGTCCATAGAGGTCCGAGCCCACAGTGCTAACCACTACACCACCATGCCTTTTATATAAAGGTTTACAATTTGCAAGGAATTAAATGCAATCAAATACTGCCCCCATGCACAATAAGGTAGAATCATAAGATTAAAAGGAAAAAAGATGTAAAAAATCATCTAGATGCCATTTCCCTAACAACAGTCACAGGCTGGTTTCATCCGAGCACATTCTTGGTCACTTCAAAGAACTGTACACACTATATTGTACTGTACATCTAATGCCATTCCTTCATGTCTTTGACTAGGTGATCATTTGTGCCCAGAACTAAACAGCTCCTATGTAATAGCTGGGGATGCCAATCCTTAACCATGTTTGCACATTGGAAAAAAAGAAGTCCTTCAAAGTTATTTTCAAAGTTCTTAGTTTCATTAAGACAAGGGTCCTGTCTAGTCCCAAGCTGCCAGCCCTGTTGGAAAATGTAACTTGCTATTCGCCTTCACAGCAAAACTCAAAGGCCATATAAAACCCCTATAAAAAAAAAAAAACTACTGCCTAAAAGTTGCCTTTCTGATTCATCCCTCAATAAATATAAACCATTCTGCTGAACCTAGAAATAATTGCAATCCTTCAAAATTCCCTCTGGAGGCTCAAGGACAGCTAGTCGATACACTTATATGCTATTAAGTTGTTTGTTACTAGAGCCTGTCTGCAAAAAGACATACAAGGTAGAAACTAATGACATTTTCCTAGCCCATCTTGTACAGCTCCTAAATGACGCCTTTAGATGTTTAGACTATTCTTCTCAAACAAAACACCCATAAGACTGTATTTATTTTCTCTTTGCAAGTGGATTTTCTGGGATTACGTCTTTCAATTTGCCACAACCTGTAGTGCTACAGTACAGTACATGTAATTCTATGTACAGTACAAGAATTATCTATTACAGTGCTTGATTTTTTTGATCGAGCCTGGTAAAACGGTTGTTTTGAGAATGTTCCCTGCTCTGGAACATCGACCTTAGGCTAAAAACCTCAGAAACAATCTCAACATTAAAAATCATAAACTGATCAATGTCTGATACGCTTCCAACTCCATAATAACAATTCATGCTCTTGTGCCAGAACTTGGCCGTTATCCTTGTGGGGTTATATCCCCACATAGTCATCCATGCTTGGGTCTCCTTTTGAATGTGACTTGATGCTTAATCATAAGTAATATCTACAATCTGTAACATGCAGGAAAGTGACTCCGGTTGTAATATGAGATGAGGTATATTAAGGGAAATCCAGTTATCATAGTCAGAAGTGAAAGCAGGGACGATGACAAGGGCAGGTAGCAATGAACTAGGATAAACTGTAACTGTAAACAGACAAAATTGTCAAATGTTGTCAAATTAAAGTTACATCGGAGTCTTGGGAAGAATTTCCTATGTTACAGATTCTCTTCTCTGGTTTGTTTTTTTCTTCTGGATCGGCCAAAGCGTTTTTTCTCCATCCTACTTTGGGAAAATTACAGGTCCTCCTTTTGTCAACAAGTCATTGGAGAATTTCAGTCCCATCTGGTTATACAGCTGTGGTTTTCTATAAAGATGTCAACTGCTGCAGTATTTAGTCTTATGAGTATCATTGACCCTCCCTCAGATATTAAACCTTTTCAATGTCACAAAAAAAAAAAAAAAAAAAAAAAATCCGGATGCTTCTTATAAACTTTGTAAATATGGTTCAAATCAAATGACTGTATAATAAAAACATTCAGATCAGCCTGGACACAAAATCACATTGAAACTCATCTAAGAATTTTATAACTGAGGTGATATGGTGATATGTAAAAAAAAATATATATATATATATATACACACACACAGTACACCTTCTCATTCAAAGAGGTTGAATTTGTATTATGGCAAGAAAAAAGCAGCTAAGTTAAGAAAGTTAAGAAAAACGAGTGGCCATCATCACTTTAAGAAATGAAGGTCAGTCAGTCCGAAAAATTGCGAAAACTTTGAAAGTGTCCCCAAGTGCAGTTACAAAAAGCATCAAGCGCTACAAAGAAACTGGCTCACATGCGGACCGTCCCAGAAAAGGAAGACCAAGAGTCACCTCTGCTGCGGAGGATAAGTTCATCCGAGTCACCAGCCTCAGAAATCGCAGGTTAACAGCAGCTCAGATCAGAGAGCAGGTCAATGCCACACAGAGTTCTAGCAGCAGACACGTCTCTAGAACAACTGTTAAGAGGAGACTGTGTGAATCAGGCCTTCATGGTAGAAGATCTGCTAGGAAACCACTGCTAAGGACAGGCAACAAGCAGAAGAGACGCGTTTGGGCTAAAGAACACAATAAAGAACACAATAAAGAAAACTCTTTGAATGAGAAGGTGTGTCCAAACTTTTGGTCTGTACTGTATATATATAAAATACTAAAGATGGATATACTATAAATAGAACTATAGACACAACCTGTATACATAAGTAGGCAAACTAATCAAGTGATGGCACCAAACAGTTAAAAGGACTAATGGCATGGCAGAGGTAGGATAGGTTGACATAAAATAACATAACATTTTTGCAATGTCATAATCTGGAAACGCGTACAACTGTCTTAGACATGACCTTCTGATAACATTTTAATCTTAATCTTTTGAGGCCATGCCGTGGAGTATGTTCTGATAAAAGAAGACTATCACTGAATAAACTCGAATTAAACCGAAATAAGATGGGGTCAAGAACATCCAGCGCCCTTATATACAGTACATACAAGCCTTTAATATGCTTTAAAGCTCAGCAATGTTCATCTGGATTACAAGTATTTTATTGCAAACCTGTATGCTCTTAAATTTAATTTTCAATTTTTAAATCAATTATTGTTATCATTATTTGTAAACGTATCTTAGAAGAAAGCATATAAATAAATAAATAAATAAATAAATAAATAATGCTTAATGATAATCTCATGTCTGTTGGGGCAGTACTGTGGCCTCGCACCTCCAGGGTTGAGGGATGCACCTTAGCGTCTGTGTGTGTGTGGTTTGCACGTTCTCCCCATGCTTGGGGGAGTGGGTTCCCCCGAGACATGCAAAATAGACGTTTCCAAATTGCCCTTTGTGGGGGACAAGCCTTCACAGGATAAGCAGCATTCTTTTGCTTCATTGCTCCAGGAACTTCAAGTTGGACAGTGCTTATCAACTACAGTTACACGCAATGACACATACTGTATCTATACATATAATAAAACTGTAAAGTTGGTGTGTCTGTACATTGAAGATATTTGCGAAAAAAATAATTTGGGGAGACCTACTGTAAGATGAGTAATAAAACACATCAAGATGGTTTTTGGGATTGTTGTCTGTTTGTTTGTGCACATATCACATAAAAACTACTGAAAAATTTTTAATGGAGTTTCCATAGGTGTATTTGCCCGAGCTTGAGGTAACATATAGGCTTCGCTTCATCACAGTCGTCCCACAGGAAGAGAAGAAATTTAAATGGAAAAACACCCGTATATCATTAAAAAATGTACCTTGAAAAAATTCATTAGTTCATCGCAAATTTCAACAGATGGCGCTGTACAGTTTTAAAAACACGCTTATGAGTGTGCACTTAAATTCCACGCGAACAAAGTTGCGGGCACATCTAGTTCTCAGTATGAACTGTTCTTGACTTTGACTTGGTTATTGGAACTTTCACCTAATCCTGGGCTTGTTTTGGCCTTGTGTTTGGAATTGACCCTGTTTGGGAGTGGCCTTGTGTTTGGAATTGACTTTCAATTGCTGAAAGTCTTCCAAGCTTTTAATTGAACGTTTTCTTTTAATATCTCCATGTGCTTTGTTTCACTGATTTCTCAGTTTTATCTAGAAGACCAGGTTCTCTAGATGAAAAGCATAACCAGCGCATGACGTTGCCACCACCATTAAAGGATTATTATGTTAATTAGATATAGCGACACATAGTACATTCTTGCTCAATATAAATAACTCAATCTTGGATTCTTCTTCAGCTGGCTCTTCGTCAAGTATGGTTTCTTTCTTGCCCGCCTCCAATTCAGTTCTCAGTTATGCAAGTCGCCAGGTTGTCTGTTGTACCTTCACTCCATTCTCAATCATCATTCGATATCCGTTGACCTCACTGTAGCTTCCCTCACCAGTCTTTGTCCTGATACATTGCACTGAGTATAGGTGGTATGATGTAGCATTCATTTCCTCTCTATTGATCCAACAGTGTGGACTAGGATGTCCAGTACGTTCTTCCTCAGTTATGAATTTTAGATGCTCCCTAGTCTTCAGTTGCATTAATTTCCCTCAGGACAACTATCTACTCGGTGTCAGTTCAACTGTGGTGTTTTAATATTTTACAGATGAAGGCCAATTTTCAGTCCATTATGTTCTCATTAAGAGAATATCTTCCATCTCGGTTGAGTTGAATACTCATACAAGTAACAATTTTCAGTTTTGGATTTTCCGACAATAATAACTTGGTGGGGGTGGGAGTACTTTTTCAAGCAAACTGGCTAATTCATTTTCTCAGTCATCTTTTCTTCTGTGAATTCATTGCTATATTCTTTGTGTCAGTTTTAACACATTGATTCAGTATTCCCTTTGTATTACTTTTAACACACGGATTTAATATTTGTCTTGTTTAAATTCAACAGATTGACTGAATTCTCTTTTTTCTTCAATCACTAATCTAGTTTTAACTATGCATTTTCGTCATATCAACAACTGACTCCTCATTAGTAGAGGCTGTGAAACAACATCAAATGACATTACAGAACAACCTCAAGAAACATTATTCATTAGTCAACCTGACCTCGTTATCTGTTATTAAACACAAATAACAGATGGTTATGGTTATGATTATGTTTCACCAAAACATGTTTTCAGTAGCAGCCTCACAATTTTTTCATTCAAAAAATCCTCTACGGCCAGTTTATACCTGATGGTAAAATATATGGCTCGGAACCTTCCAGGTGTAACTTCACACCCATTGTGCCAACTGCGAGTAAACTGGGTTTTCGTTTTTAGCTGATGTACAAAGGAACAAACTCGTTTCAAGACTTGTAAAGATCAAGGTCCTAATGGTAAAACGTGTTTTGTTGTGGTTGTTGTTGTGGGGGTGTTGGTGGTGGCATTCTGGTTTGTATGGGAGGTGGTGATGTATTTCTTATTAGTGGTGATGTCTTTTTGTTTTTGGTATTGGTGTTGGTGGTGTTATTGTTGGTCATGGTGGATTTTGTTTGCTCTTGGGGATGATGGTGAATTATAATTATTTTTATAATTTTTTTGGTCTTGTTGGTTGTGGTAATGATTTGTTTCTGCTAGTATTTTTGGTTGTTAAAGGTGGTGGTGGTGGTGTTTGGGTTGTTGGTGATAGTGGTGTTTTTGTTTTGTTTTTTTGGTCCGATATTGGAGGTGTTTTTATTGTTTGTGGTGCTTTTGTTGTCGGTGGTGGTGGTATTGTTCTTACTGTTTGGGGTGTTTTTTTTGGTAGTAGTGGTTATGTTTTTGGTGTTTGTGATGCTAGTGTTTTTGTTTAATTTTTTTGTTGTTGTTTTGTTTGTGGTGCTTTTGTCTTTGTTGTTGTTGGTAGTGGTTATGTTTTTGTTGTTTGTTATGCTTTTGTTTTTGTTGCTGTCGGTGGTATTGGTGTTTATTCTTTATTGTGCTTTTTTGTTGTTGTTGTTGTTGTTGTTGTTGTTGTTGGTAGTCTTTATAGTTTTGTTGTTTGTGATGCTTTTGTTTTTGTTAGTGGTTTCTTTCTTAAGACGCCAAGAACAGATACGGTACATGCCATTTGCTGAAAACATTTCTTTTTGATAATTAATTTAAATATACGCAAGTGACTACTGCAGCCTGGGATGTTGAACTACCAGCACTTTTTAAAAATACTTTAATTGGTTCTGCTACAGCATTTATTTATTTATTTATTTATTTATTTATTTATTTATTTATTTATAAGTGCACTGAAATAATGAACTGGATCTGCAAGTGCCTGTGTATGAGCTGCTAATATATATATATAATATATATAAACAATAACTGAGCCATTCTGTTTTATGAAACTAATGCACACCTCTGAGCTCTCATGATATTAACCGTTTTGACTGTGAAACTGATCTACAGAATTTACAATGACCAGGTGTTCAGAATGAATGGATTGGTCCTCTAATCATATCTACTGTAAAAATGACTATATAAAATTTGCGTATATACCATATACAGTACTAACATGTTTCTTCTTTCCAAAGATTTCGTTTCCATTGTTGAAAGTAACAATCTACCATGAAACAATTAAAATAAACGTCTGAGAAACTTTTGAGTGATGAGAGATAAGAAGAGAGATGAACAAGCCTGAAGTGCAAGAACCTGCAGAGAAAAGAGAGATATGAAAATCCGCACCTTCCACTTGAGTAGACTGACATGCTTCCAGTTGGACAATAAGCAAAAGTGAAAAGGACGCCAAGGGGCAGAGGCTTCTAGAACATCCTGCTGCTCATGAAAGCGGTGATAAAAGGCTCGAGTGTAATGCTAATTTATCACTGCTGCAACCAGGGTGTGAGTAACACAGATATACAGCAGAAAAGCAATCAGCTAATAGCAAGCCCCGTACTAAATAAACAAACGGGGCAATAGAATAGAAAGCTGTCTGCTGTGAAGTCTGTGTCAATCTTTTGACAGATCAGGTATGGCAGCCTATTCAAAGACTTGTGGATTATATATTATAAAAGAACAAAACATCTTTTCTTCATCCCCTTATCACAGGATGTCTCAGTACACCCATGCCCAGGGAATGTCATTTACAAGGACAGCTCTGTCGTTCCTGTATGCCTCTCCATCTATGCCAATGGTTTCATCAGAAAATAATCTCCAGCTTCTTCTTCCCTCTTCACAAATAAGGGAAAAAACATATCAGGTACTGTATAAACTGCATGTTAGTATTGCAGTTCCAGCCTACAGTATATGTACAGTATATAAGAACTATATGCAGTATACTACTGTATACATGTATTACACATTTGTAAGTAAATGTTGTTTTGCAAGTGCTGTAATTGAAGAAATATTGCTACTGAATCTAGGATCAATGCATTGATAGATGGAAAGCAACTAGGATAGAAAAGAAGCGAGAACACTGAGAGAGCAAGAGAAATACAGAGTATACACATGATGAGAAACTTGAAACGACACACAGGAGACCTAATATTGATACCACAAAAACTATTGTCCTGTACACTTGTCGTATTGGGAAACTGAAAATGCAGGGACTCTTACATTGCTTTCACGCAAAAATTCTTACAAAACACAATTGTCATAACACTATATTGTATTTCTGTCTGGTATTGTAGTTATGTCTATTGGGTAACACAGTGCTATTGTGGGATTCCTTGTTGCCTCACAGCCCTAGGGTCTCTGGTTCGATCCTGAAATTGCATTACTGCCTGTTTTTAGTTTCTAAACATGCCTTCGTTGTGTCACCGTTGGATTCCTCCAGGTTCCTCACGATTCCTTCAGCCTCTCAAAAACAGAGTGGCTAAGGGCGTTTTTCACATCCAGGCTCCAGAGTCGTTTTGGATAGCATTTGACCCCAAAGTCTGGTTCATTTTAATCAGTGAGACCACAATTGGTCCAGGCTTGGGAACTTATAAAAGTGGTCTCTTAGAGTGTACTTGGGCGCTGATCGAATCAGATATGGAAGCCAATGGTATCTGAGCACGGAAGTAGATCATTGTTCAGACGCAACATCATCCGTGTCGTTTGTCCTTAGAAATTTGAATGTACGCTTAGGACTCGCCAATTGCATGCTTTGACCTACAGTACATAGCCATAGGTGATAAAGTAGGAAGACACACGATAGCGTTGCTCTTGACATTTTTTTTCCAACATTTCAATGTTATTAGGCATAATGTGAAAGTTAACTTTCTTGTTTTCTTCTGCCAAGTAGGTGCATACGGCCACCTGCTTTATCGGAGAATGTGAATACGCAATTGTACCAGAGAACGGAGTACAAAAAACGACATGAACACTGGGCAATAGGTAAGGGCGGGTGCAATAGTTCCTGGGCATGGTACAAATGATTTGTGCCTAATGTAAAAACGCTCGAAGACCCTAGGAGTCAGAGTGTGTGCAATGATTGGTGTATTGTGGCCTGCAATGGACTCCCACCAGGGGCCACCTACTGTGACGCTAAGGAAGAGTCCATCACAATTTTGTTAAACAACAGTACAAAAATACTATGCACATGTATAATGTCTTTCCAGTTTCCAGTAAGTTACTCCACCGGTATATTTCTTGCAACTTCAAAAGCATGAATGCACATCTGCTCCCAGAAGACTGGTGTACACTAAAATGTTCAAATAAAAGCACACACATAAATGAAAGTTAAAAGGGTAAATTATATCAGAGTGTGTACCTAAGCATGGATGAGGTTAAAGGGTGTAGCCTTCACTGAACCTTCTGCAGCATTGATTACGTCCAAGGGAATAAAAATTGCTGCATGAGGACTATCACAAACACAACACTGCGTATTACCGTATAGTGGTAATCTGGCAATTATGCAATTGCACAGTGTGCTGTTGAAACCATGGATCTATATTTCTACTCTGGTGTTCATGTCACTACTTACACCAGAACAAGAGACACTGGAAGTCAAAGTGGTATGTGCAAACCTTTCCATTTCAGAATGTTATTGCACCAGATGTCACCATCTTTCAGGACATTATCTCTGTTGGTGTCCTGTATGAACAGGTACATAGTTCCAACAAAGCCAGAGTATCTCAAATCAAAGCATAAAAAGTGGAGATATTTGGTAAGCGTTTGCTTTTGCTTTTTAGAATTTCCAATACATCTACTGTATGATTAATTGGGAAACTTTTGCATTTGAAGTGAAAACACACACACACACACACACACACACACACACACACACACACACACACACACACACACACACATTATTGTACGCAGCAAATTATTCAGGTTTTGCCCAAAGTCTGGAGCCATGCCATAAGGATGGAGCGTCAATTCAATGTACAGAAATGCTGAATAAGGATGCAGATTTATATCCCTAACGAGCAAGCCGGAGGCGTCGAGAACATCGTCAAGCCACAGCGGATACATAAGGGTAATGTTACAATATGTACTGCAATCTCAGGGAATCTCAGTGCCATGCTCTGTGTTCCGACCACTGGCCTGTGCAAAACAGACTGTCGTCTTGATTTCTTGGGCCCTTTACACTGCGCTAATTACTGATTATGGAAAATGAGCGGTGAGACAAGACATGCTAAATTACATCAGGGAATGGTTCGCTGCCCACCAGCTAATAGCAAGGAAGGGATAAAACATGACACATGGCTGTTGTAGGAAAAGAACCCCAGGATGGGACCACCCTAAAGTGGATCATTTTTTGCATAACATCATGTCCCAAAAGTGTTTTATTCCTCTGATGCTAGGGCAATTAGAATATCCATTTCTTAATAATTAACACATTGTACGTTCAATGTTTGCAGGACAAAATAATTCCAGGTATCAATTATAACGTTCCCAAAAAGCACAAAGTCCTTAGTGCTGACGCGGAAAGCTGAGAATCTTCTAATTGTTGCAAAGTGCTACAGAATCCTACTATAAATGTTCATTTCAACTCATTTTTTTAAAGCACTTTTACCAATGGACACGGTCACAGAAACCCAGATATAGATTTAGATCCCTAATGAGCAACCCAGAGAGGCGAAGAAAGCAAGGCAAAACTCAGTAAGATGACACAAGGGAGAAACCTTGAGAGGAACCAGGCTTTAAGGAGACTTTATTCTTTTCTGTGTGGTCATTACTTTAGCATAACTGTACTCTCTATAAGATCTATAAGGTAAGGGGTATGTCAGCACGAGGAGATTAGAGCTTTAAATCTGTCGTGTCTAAGTGAAGTGTGTATTGAACAATGAGTGAGAACTGAGTATAAACTGTTTTCTGAAGTGGAATTTTTTCCCCATTCAGTAAAGGCTATTCAGGTGTGTAATGTCAAGGACAGAATCAGCAACAAACTTCATCTTACACTAAACACATCTGCCGAGGACAACATTCACCAATAGACGCACATCCGTCTACGACTTCTAATCACCTATAAATATAGACTCAAACCCTATCTGCTCCACCAAGCCTTATTTTCCAGGCATGTTCATGATATTGTTTTTGTTTTCTGGTTTATGGATTGTAGTTTTTTGGCCTGTGCAAGCTGTTTGCTGATCCCCTGACCTTCTGGGCATGGTTTGACTTTGCTATTGTCTAATTGGAATTAGACTTGCTTGTGTCAGGTGTGTTTGTGCTCTCTCCCCTTTAAAGTCAGCAAATAGAAGTAGTATGAGTGGCACAGTGGCTTAGTGGTTAGCACTGTCGCCTTGCACCTCCAGGGTCCAGGTTCGGTTTCCGCGTCAGGTCTGCCTGGAGTTTGCACATTCGTCCCTTGGTGGGTTTCCTCTCATAGTCCAAAGGCATGGGGATTAGGTTAACTGGTGTTCCCAAATTGCCCATAGTGTGTGAATGACAAATAGGTGTCAACCTTAAATAACTACCATAGAAATGACCGATATATCCCCAGGGTGGGCAGTAATATGCCTTGTAATATGTTGGGAAAAAAAACATTATTTGATTAATTTAATGCCATGTGAATTTAATTGTTTTTTGAAACTATGCATTCATTTCGAAGCTGTTGGCTTCAACATCCTCCAAAAAAAGTTGAGAGAGGCAAATAACAATGTGCCAAGTAGAAATTATAATGTGATGAGAAACAACTGCTGTTAAACAGGAGAACAAATAATGTTATAGTCTACAAGGATTTTCAAAGAAAGGCCTACTTCTTCTAGAACAAGGATAGAAAGAGGCTCACTTATCTGCCAATGGATGCACCTGCAAATTCTCGAATACTTTCACAACAACACTCCCAAAGTTAATACATGATATCATCAAGAAGTTCAAGGAAACCCATCAAATCCCAATGTGTAAATGGCAGGGCTGCAACCCACTTCTGAATACGCATGATCTCCGAACCCAAATGTCACTGTCTTAGAAACCACCAGAGTTCTGTAGTAGATGTTATGATGTGGGCTCGGGAACACTTCACTTAAAACCTTTGTCCTTTTAACGCTATTCTTGCGGCATTTACAAATGCTAATCTTAATGTCAGCAAGTAAAAGTAAGGTTAAGCTTGGAGTGCATCTCTATCTAGCCTGTCTGTCTTGCTAACCTAGCACATCTCAGATTCAATTTGTCTGTGCTTTGCTTACTTTACCCCGAAATACACTATTTATTACAACCCCAATTCCAAAAAAAGTTGGGACAGTATAGAAATTGGCAATAAAAAACAAAAAGGAGTCAGGATTTAGGAACACTTAAGGATGCCATACATCGATTGAGTCCAGCGGCGTCAAAAACTTCTCTGGTCTCTGTCTCATGTTTTGTGCTCCAACAATTCAACATTTCAAATAGCTTTTGGAAACAAGAGCGATCATGTTTTCTAGGTCAAAGATGAAAAGGACCATCCAAGCTGTTATCAGTGTCAGGTCCAAAAGCCAGCATCAGTCATGGTATGAGGGTGTGCCAGTGCCCGTGGCATGGGTAAATTGCATATCTGTGAGAAGACCATTAATGGAGAAAAGTATTATATTTTTGAAGGAACACATTTTGCCATCCAAGCAGAATCTTCTTCAGAGGCTATATTTTCCAGCAGGACAAACGCTTAACTGCTTTCTGCTCAGATTACACACGCATGGATGCTAAACACAGAGTATGTGTGCTGGACAGGGCTGCGTAGTCCAGTTGAGAACATGTGGTGCAATTATAAAGTAAACCTTCAACTATCTCAACTTTTTTGGAGAATGTCACAAGATTTGTCCATATGTTCAACAAACAATTACATTCATATGCTAAGGTATCAGTGCATCACTAATTAGAATCATAGCATTCATATGAACCTATTGATGAAAATTCACAAATAGGTGAATGATGTAGAGAAAAATCTCACAGGCCGGGCTCAAATGTTTGTTTTATCAAGAGGTCATTTATAATACTAGCATTCTAACATTACATGTAGACATACAGAATGTATAAGCTTTCAGAAAAATTTAAGCCAGCTTTGCAAAACAGCTGTTAATCGTGAGTAAAGAAATAAAGTAAATGTGTTCAGTAAATGATCGGAGAATGGGGAAGCGGAGAGAAAGGATGGTTACTCTCTAGTACTGCAATTGCATTTACCAAAGCATTAATGGACTACAGGTATGTGTCATTTAATGTCTGCAATACGCTCTGTGTAATAAGACATTATGGATTTGGTTGTTGTTTGCGCTCACCATATTATATAGGTAGCCAATTTATGTGGGATACTATAGTATCGCCTTCTGTTTCAAATCGTTCAAAACGTTTTTTTTTTTTTGCAAATCGAATTTGCTGCTCATGACTCACAAAGTACAAGTTTACTCGATTTTTTTTCTTATTATTTATTATTAATAAAAATAAATAAACATTTTATTTTTTAATAACCGGTTTAACCCATGATTTATCCAATGTGACAAAACTATCATAAATGAAGTTATAAAGTTTTGCAAAATCACACAAAAGTTACACTGATAATAATATTTTGCCATTTTGTGTTTGATAATGCTTGTGACCTATATAAAACATGCACAAATTATTTTCTCAGTTTGCAATGCTTCTTGCTTTATTTAAAAAAAAACAATTTTATTTTCTCAAAACTGCAAAAAAAAAGGAGTTATCTCACTTTGCTGCCAAGCTGTTATCTGATATCACACAGAATGTTATCAATTTCAGCCAAGATTTTATTGGCGCCGTCTCATGCTGTGTGTTGAGTGATAATCTTAAATCTTAAACTACAATTATACATCATAACATTTTAAGTTTGGTTCTGACATAAACTTAAGTTAACTGTTTCAATGTTTGGCCATTTTTCAATCGTGCTATTTGTGACAGTGTTGTACTGCACAGGTGTTAAAGTGAGAAATGTTTCTTCTGTTCCCTGAATCGTGCTTATGTTTTGCACTTATGAGTTTTGAGAATTAGATTATAGATTCTGGAAATGCATCAGAAATGTTGAGGTGGAAAAGCCTGTAAGTGACTCTGACACAGCAAAACATTTCAAGGATTGTGAGAAAGAAAAAGATTTACAGGAGAAATAGGGACTCACAAATCTGTGTGTTTTGTGTGTGTGTGTGTGTGTGTGTGTGTGAGAGAGAGAGAAAGAGATAGAGAGAATGCAAATTGAACCTGAAACTCAAATCCACTGTTTATACAGTAGTCTTTTAGTGAAAATCGTTCCACCATTTATCAATCTCTCTAAATTGCCATTGTGGTCTTGATGATTTCTTTCAGGCAGTCAGGTGTAAACATATTGAGTGAATAAGTTAGAATGCAGATAGCAAGCGAATAAGTAACTTTAATAGAGAAAAAGTAAGGGACGAAGGTGAGTAAATGATAGGATGAGTGAAGCTGGTGATGTAACTCAAATGTCGAATAACAAACACCACTGCCTAACACTCAAGTCACTAATACGTTCAAATCCATGTCAGTCTATATCTTTTTGGAACAGTCTGCACTACTTGGGGTTCGCCTCGAGCTAAGGGCTTTTGAAAAGTTTTCGAATCTGCTGCAGGTTAAAAGTTTTGTCACATACAAAGCAGGTGGGAGCAGAAGCAATGTGTCACCTCTTGTTCTGATTCTCAACCTTCCATCATAATGTTACTGCATGAATAGATTTTGCTGTGCAGCAGAAATTAACCTAATCTAGCATTTTAGCTTCATAAAATAACTCTTTAGGGAAATCGTATGTGTGCCGAGTAAAATATACAGTAACACTGTTATTGTGCTTAGATTTTTAATATATTGCACATATTATATGTGTAACCATTCTGTTCAACTTTGATTAGCACATAATATCTGGAAGGGGAATATGTTGAGAGCTAAAAGTATACTGACATCTGATTAATAAAATAAATTATCACAGAAGTGCATTTTGGAGAATTTTCCGTTGAATTTCCCTTTAGCCTGAAACTGCTCCAGGCTCTGTGCACAAATGCGGCTGGGAGTACCAGTCAAAAGTTTGAACACACCTTCTACTTTAATTTTCTTTCCTGATTTTTATTTCTTTCTACATTGAAAACAATCCTGAAGGCAACAAAAATATCCAATAATCTCCTTTGAACAGTAGATGTTGAGATGTGTCTGCTACTTACTGTACAGTATGTTCTGGAAAGACTTCAGAAGTTTTCATCCACATTTGTTAGGTATCTGCTGTAGCTAACCTTATTAGCTAAGATCATACTGTAGATTAATCCCTGGTGGATCACATGAGCCATTTCTAGCTTATCATACTATATTACTGCCTTTACCCTACCTTTAGTTGTGGACTTTTTTTTTATTGAGATATCCAGTCTTCACATAAATCATCAAGGCTTCCTTTTAATTGCACAAACCACACCAGCTTAGCATGCTAACATGCTAATCTGAGTGGTCTGTGAACACCACAGCCAAACAATGATTATTCTATTAACCAAAGGCTACATATATATATATATATATATATATATATATATATATATATATATATATATATATTCCGGGGAGCAAAATAATTAAGTCTAGCTAGACAATACAAAACACATTGTAAATTGTTCTCAAAAGCAAATGTGTGGGTTTAAAAGCATTATGCTAGTCACTGTTGGAAAAACTGAATCATGCATATCTATTAATGAAAACAAATCTGTTAACTTTGTAGGAGCGACGTAAGTACCTGTATAACTCGACTCTAAACACGAGGTTCTTTTACTGCCTAAACTTTATTGAAATTTAATTGACTCAACTAAATTCGCAGACGTGGCAACTCCGAACACGACCCCATGCAATTTGCGCATTTAATGATTTCAGTTAACTTTAAAGGTTACATCAATAAAGTTTTCCTCCTTCAATTTGGAAGCTGAGTTAATTGCACTATTAATGTATATCGAGTCCTTGGGTTTTACGATTATATTCAGTGTTTCTTAAAAATGAGAGAGCAAAAGCCCACGAGCTGCTGCTTTTATTATACCTCAAAACATCAAAAACCAAAAAAAAAAAAAAAAAATCATTCGAATGAGCATGAATCATAAGACATAAATGAGTCCATGTTAACATGCCATTACGTCTTTTGTTGATTTAATTTATTTTCTTTATTATTTATTAGTGGTATTATGACTGAAGTTGCATTAAGAGGCATTTCTGGGTGATTGAAGAGTCAAAAGTGTTTGAAAGGAATACATCATCACAGGATAAACTGTTTTTGATATTAATCATTAATATTTTACGTATTTTTGATTAGTTAAGGCATTGGACTACTGATCAGAAAGTCCCAGATTCAAACCCCACCACTATTCAAGTTGCCACTGTTGGGCCCCTAAGCAAGGCCCTTAGTCCTCAACTGCACAGACATGCAATATAATGAGATAAAATAAAATGTAAATCGCTCTGGTCTGCCCAATGCCAGAAATGTAAAGAGAAGCTAAAAACTCATCACAGCACCCTACTTTAACTCCTATATAATGTCCCACATACTGTATATTCTCTGAGCTAATCCTCTAAGACATAATTCCTTGTTCTCTTGCTTTGAACTGTGCCAGCAGTTTCACAAAAACATTTTTTTGGGAGATGCTCTGAACTTAAATCAACTTAACTGGGAAAATTGCTTCCACTAAAAGTTGATGCGATAGCGTTTATACACATCACATCGGATAACTATATTTAATCATCTAAATAGGTTATTTTTTATTAACAAATCTTTATTATGTTTCTAAAACACTGTGTGGCCAAAAGACCTCCAGGGTACAGGTTAGATTCCCATCACTGTGTGCGTGGAGTTTGCATGTTCTCCCCGTGCTTGGTGGGTTTCTTCCAGGTGCTTTGGTTTCCTCCCACAGTCCAAAGACACGCAGATTAAGCTCATTGGCATTCCCAAATTGCCCATGGTGTGTATGTGTGTGTGTGTGTGCCCTGCGATGGATTGGCACCATGTCCAAGGTGTACCCTGCTTCATGCCCTAAGTCTCCTGTGATAGGCGACCCTGTATACAGGATAAAGTGGTATAGAGGATGAGTAAGTAACCAAAAGTATGTGGACAACTAACCATCACAGCAACTTGTATTTCTTCTGCAATCTTTTGCCCGCAAAGTTAA
Source organism: Clarias macrocephalus (assembly GCA_011419295.1). Classification (NCBI taxonomy): domain Eukaryota; kingdom Metazoa; phylum Chordata; class Actinopteri; order Siluriformes; family Clariidae; genus Clarias; species Clarias macrocephalus. Next base: position 99,513 of record JAAGKR010000193.1, on the reverse strand, counting down.
AAGCACACAATTTTATAGAATGTCTCTACTGTATATGCTACTGTATAGTGTTACAGGTTCCGTTCACTGAAGCTACAAGGCCCAAACCTGTTTCAGTATGATAATACCCCTGTGCACAAAGCAAGCTCCATGAAAACAAGTTTCATCAAGGTTGGAGTGGAAGAACTCATGTTTCCTGCACCTCAACTCCACTAAATTCCATTGCGATGAACTACAACACTGACTGCACCCCAGGCCTCCATACGATCCCAACACTCTTCCAGCAAATTTACACAGCCATGCTCCAAAGTCTGGTGGAAAGCCTTCGCAGAGGGGTGGAGTACATTATTAGTGGCAAAGGGGGAGTAAGTCTGGGATGGGAACCACACAAAGGTCTAAAAAGATTGGCCAAATAGGCTATAAAAGAAAAATTTGGAACAAAAATGAAGCCCCTATGAGAAGGTTTGTTGAAACGCTTGAGTGGGCGGTAATTATGCAATATGGTCAAAGTAAAAGAACATTAATGTAAAACTGGATGCTCTCTCTCTCTCTCTCTCTCTATTTCTCACTCTCGCTCTCTTTGTATTTTTTATCCACCATAAAACAAAGACTGTTTTGTTCTTACCTGATAACTGTTACGGGCATACCCACTGTTTCACTACAAGCACACTTAGCAGTAAAAGTGAATACAGCCACATGAACAACTCTTTCCCTGTTTTTTTTTTCTTTCACTGCAGTTCCACCTCATTCACATGACAGCAGTATCTCACTGAGGATCAATACTATTGAGCCAGCAGCCCCCAATGCACTAAGCTATTGTCTCATCTGGTATCTCATTAGAAGCTTTCAAGGAATTTAACACACCAGATAAGTGCCCGTTTTTTTAACATCTGGCTAACATCTCTGCATGATCTTTTGACCAAAGCCTAGGAAAAAGCCCCCTGAACAGAAATGCTTGGAGTGTAAACACAAATAATACACGCAGAAGGGGTGTAACGATCTGCCAGCTTATCTGCTATGCCTCGTCTAATGATTGCAGGTTTCTGGAGGTCTTGTATAAAACCAGACAATAGGCCTTGACAAAAAGAAAGACTCACCAATCAACCACTGTTAAAGTGTTTGTGTGTGGGTGTGTGGCTCCCCGAAAAGCCCACGAGGACAATGTTAAAGTATTGCACTTTTTTTTTTCTTCCTTTTTTTTTGCACCTCAGCAGAATAGTTGGAAATGTAATCAGCTCAGGCCCATGCTGAGCCCCAGAGACTGGAGTGAAACTGGCTGAAGAGCAAACGATTGTCATCAAGCACAGGACAATCTTCTTAAGAAGCTGAAAATAAACCACGACAGCGACGAACAATAAGTATATAAAAACCACTTGACACTTGTCATTGCATGTGAACAAACTGTTAATTATATCGCATATCATTATCTGCTCGGCGGTTTAAAGTATCAGAATCAGAACTGCATGTTCACACAAACAAATAATCACAATCCAGAACTTGGACATCATATGGACTAATTCAGTTATAATAATTTTTTTTTAATAGACAAATCATGAATCATCACTGGTTAATCAGGGTAAAGATTGTAGGCTGTTGGCATCTGGGCAACATTGGCACTTTTTGTTTTAGTTACTGAAGCTGGAGCAGCAGATGCCCCGCACAGAGAGATGCATTGTGGGAAACAGGTGGCATAGCTGAAAGAAGCTCATTCTGTAGAACTCACCCCATGTGAGGTCAGAGGGCACTGAGGACCAGCTGGAGGTTCGCACCAACTGCCAGTCAAAGTCATCCTCCTGTTCCTGTCTGTACTCGCACAGGTCGGCATTTGAATCCTCCTCGAACGTGCAACCTGCTACACAGAGAAAACAAAATGCTGTTAAAACAGGGATAAGTTTTAAAAGTTATACAAGATATCCAGCCGAGTAACATCAAGCCTGATAAAGAGGACTCCGCAAGGTGATTGGGTTCACAAGCAAAGCCTTAATACCCTGGGCTTAGTTTCTCTAACAAACAATGAAAATAATATTCCTACTGTATAAGCCAGATGAGATCAAAGAGCTGGAGTAAACATGCTCAATATGAAGGGTGTTTGTAAGCCTAAATAAAAATGAATTTCAGCTCATGTCATATAACATCCATTATCATCTACCATGAGAGCTTCTTCATAATCCACTGGTAAAGGCGTTCAATGATCTTATTGGTGCCCAATCCTGTAGAACCTTCAACTAATTCCACCTACTCCTGCAGTTATTTCGGCTTATCTCACTGTGACATTTTCTAATGAACTTAGTTCCATAAAATATCAAGAAAATAATCATTTTAACCAGTACAACCCATATATATGTACCAGTAAACCAGTGATAGGATCATGGCACCTAAGGCTCTTTTATCCCTGTGGGAAGCAAAGTCTAGCGCGTCCAGTGTGGTCCCACTGAAAAGCCCATGTAGCACAACTTGACTAAAAAGAGTCAATGCTGGCCATGATCAAAAGGCATCAGAGCACCCAGTGCACCACAGCCCTCTGTGTATATGGCCCAGCAGGCAAAGGCCCAAGGCTTCTGACCCGACTTCCAAAGTCCCCAAATACTAATCCTATCAAGCATCCACAGGATGCCCTGGACAAACATGACCAATCTATGGAGGACCCACCCCGCAACCAACAACACCCAAAGGATCTTCTGCCGACATCCTGGTTCCAGACACCACAGCTCACCTCCATATGTCTTGTGGAGTGCCCTGAGGGGACGGATCTCCTTAGGTGGCACAAGGGGAACCTACACAATGCTGAGCTTAATCGTTATCGTTGTAATGTTATGGCTGATTTGGTGTACAGCAAATATAAATATAGAGTCAATTAAAATCAAACTAAACATGTCAAGCTTTGTCGTACAAGCACCTCACCGTGTCCGATACACACCATGAGATTTGTTCCACAAGATTTTTATCAGACATTCATCAAACTCTGTTTGAACACCACATGCTCCCATGGATATTTTTTAGGTGCGTTGGGACCTGCAGGATCCCAATCCTGATGCAAGCTTTGCATGGGAGTGTCTCAGTTAGTCCATAAAACCTAACCTAGCCTTCTTATGCATGCGCATGCCTACAGAGACTTTGTGACTGTAACTACGTAGAATATGATATACATACCGTTATCATAAGGCAATCGTTGTTTTTTACATTTCTTTTCACTCTGGGCACCCTTATGCATAGTTTGCTGTTATCTGTGTAAAAGCTTGTAACTTAAAAAGAAGGCCAAACTTGACCAAAACCGGTAATTATTGAATTAAGATGATTCAAGCAGGCCCCTTATTCACAGTAAGTGGGCAATTTGAATGCTTAAGCATACCAAGACATCTTGGATAATGCTATGATTCCAACTTTTGTAGCAACAGTTTCGGGAAGGTCTATGAAGACTTAGTTACCATGACTAGCCTGCACAGAGCCCTGACCTCAATCCCATCGAGCACCTTTGGGATGAAGTCGAAGTAAGATTGCCAGCCAGGCCTTCTCGTCCAACATCAGTGCCTGACCTCAAAAATTGCTTTACAGAATGAATGTGCAAGTGGAAGTTGTTATAGCTGTAAAAGGGGGACCGATTCCATACTGAAGTATATGTGTTTAGATACTTTTGTCCATATAGTGTATGTCCTCTAAAACTGACAAATGAGGAAGGAATTAAGGAAGGAGGATTATTTTGTAACAGTTTCGAATTGAATCCAACCCAATGCACAACAACCTAATTAATGGGCTAATCAATTCATTTCCTTCCTTATGAATACTGATAAAGTAAAAGTAAGAAGCCAAAGGCACCAGAGCTGATCATAATACCTTTCTAGGCTTGTACACTTTATCAATAATTTATTTGTGGCAGATGAACACCTAGGCCATAATGCACTATAGTTTTCCTCTAATCTGGTTAACAGAGAAAGTAGAAAAGAACGCAGTCCAATGGCCTGACTACTGTACATGACACCCTCATTCCACCGTAGCCAACTGCCCACATGAAGCTACAATACAAACCTTACTGTAAATGGACACAGTCGAGCTCACGGGTCCTTAGCAGGTACATGAGCGCCCCAATTGTGAAACATGTCCATACCGAGGGGAACTAGACCTTTTAGAAATAATTACATTTCAGAAGTGTGGTATAATCCTGCAGCTAAATCCATCAAAAAAAAAAAGGGACATGTCTTCATCTCAGCAAGTTTCAAATCACTGGCGGCACAAGGCTTTTCTTACAAAAGAATTCAGTCTTTGAGTGGAGAGACTTAGTCACCATGGACACCTCCCTGACATGCTAGGGGCAATTTAGTGCCAAGGAAGCCCAGAAGGCATGTGAGGCCCCAGTGTGAGAGTAGAACATGTCAACCAGCTGGAACAGAGTCTTGCTAGCCCTCAGATTCTCCCTACTGGTCCTAGGCCACCGCCGCATGCTGAGACATTCAAAGAACACAAAATCAAAAAAAAAAGTACTTTCAGTAGCGCGCAAATTATACATGCTAAAGAGTCGGATTTGTGCATATTTTTCTTACTTCGCTGTTGAACATACGAAAAGACAAACAACCACAAAATAAGAAGAGGAAACATAACTACGGTAGACGGCAATAAGTATAATAAATCACTTTAATGGGGAAAAAAAAAGGCTAACATGAAGAAACTGGCGAGAAATCTTACTGACGGGAATCACAACCTCTGCAGGTTAGATGACTACATTTTACTGAGAGTTTAATTCAAACTGCTTTTCCTGTGTAGTGACTCATAAAGCTCAAGACACTGCATACGTTGCTTTTGTTACTGCAATCACAAGTCAATGAACTCGGTTTATTTTACGAAGCTGATTGTTAAAGAAGCGCTAAAATACTGGTGTTCAAAACAGAGGGGGAAACATAGTGCTACATAGTGCTTCTTATAATTTATAGCACCTACAGGATCAAGGGTCTGTTTGCATTCTCCCTTAGCTTGGTGGGTTTCCTCCGGGTAATCTGGTTTTCTCTCACAGTGCAAAGACATGCAGTAGGCCAATTGCCCATAGTGTGTGTGTGTGTGTGTGTGTGTGTGTGTGTGTGTGTGTGTGTGTGTGTGTGTGTTTGTGTGTGTGTGTGTGTGTGTGTGCATTCAGGCCCTGAGATGGATTGGCTCCCTGTCCAGGGTGTACGGCGCCTCAACTGGGAAATCAATCGCTAACTAATGAATAGAACAGGAAGCCAGACATTTCAAACTGCCTCATTTAAGCTGAATACGGAGTAAAAATTAGTTTAAATCACTATTATAATACCTACAGTAATCTTCCACTCAAGAACTTCAAACCGGGGCAGGAGGTGGAAATCTCTACGTTCATTTTAATCCCTCAGTCAGCGAACTCAAACACTTGAGCTCTAGTCAAAAGGTTTAAGTGGGTTCTCAAGTAGAAGACAAAGAAATTAATTGTTAGACATGTTTGACCAAAGTGCTACATTCAATGCTCTCAAAGCAATTAGATTTGCTACGAATGTCGTGATGAACAACAGTACACACTACTAAAAAAAAATAAAAATAAATAACAACTGGTTCTTTGCTATGGATTATTGGGTGAATATTGTCTCTAAGACACATGACCCATAAACAACCTATCTAATGTCATTCTTACTGAAGACAGTGGTATAAATAAATAAAAACATTGTGTTTTTCTGTTTCTCTTTTGTACAGATTCACATTAACATGACTAAACCCTATGTTAGCCTGATCAACATCAACGTGCGATTTATTTGAATTTTCCACAACATAAAGTACTGGTGCCATGACCCGGCTCTTGATATCGCTTATCTTCTCTACAGAAGTAATCTAAAACCTGTGCATTCTGTAGGGGTGTCTGGGACTTCTGGAAAAGTCCCTCCTCTGGAGGATTAGATGTTTGTGAGGTTAATAGGATCAGCTGGGATGATCAGGGTTATATAGGATCCAAAGAGCGCATGGATCATGGAGATCATGGATTGAAGAACATATTATATTGGTCCTATTTAGTTTGTACACGTGAACAATGGTGAGCAATTTGCTTTCCTGTTGCAGGATGATGGACAAAGTCTCGTTTTAGCACCTGATTCAAACAAATTGTAATGTTACACGATGAGGAAATACAAAAATGCAGTTTGCTAATGCTAAATCATGAATGAACTGTGATTTATGGAAAGAGAAGTTAAATTTCGCTTTCCTCACCTAGGCCTGATTACTACCAGACCTATTGAATCAAGAAATTACTTAACTAGAACCTGTCTGACAACGTGAAGCATGCTTAAAAAAATTTTTTTTTAATTGACGTATTGGTCTGGACGGGGGTACCAAGCCATTTTTAAGACTTTTGGACTTTAGGTGAGAGCCGTTATCCACAAACTGAAAAAACTTGGAACAGTGGTGAACCTTCCCAGGAGTGGCCGGCCTGCCAAAAAGGGCACAACGACGACTCGTCCAGGAGCTCATACAAGAACCATACAAGGCCACACTGCATGGCTCAAAAAAATACCTCCAAAGGTTTTGGAGTGGCATAGTGAAAAATCGAATTTAAATCAGATCTTTTCATCATTAACCATGACATCATTAACCGTCATAGGCCATTCATGCACAAAAACCCTGCAATGTGGTTGAATTAAAACAATTCTACAAAGAAGAGGGGGCAAAATTCCTCCACAGCGATGTGAAAGACTTGGTGCCAGTTATTGCAGTCACAACCAGTAATTAGGTTTAGGGGGCAATTACTTTTCCACATGCAGGTTTGGACAGCTTTTTTCCCTTAAGTGAAATCATCATTTAAAAATTGCACGTTGTATTTACTCAGGGTATCTTTATGTGATATTAAAAGACGGTTGCTGATCCAAATAGTTAAATTTTGACAAACATGCAAAAACAAAAATCAGAAAGGGGCGCAAATACTTTTCAGATATGGTACTGTACTGTATATGTACATTCTGAACTGTCAACCAACTCTATACAGCTGATCAAATTCCCGCTATCTGGCTTCACCCAGAATAGGACGGGTCCATTTTGAGTTTGGTTCCTCTCAAATGTTAACTCAAATATTTATAGCACAAATGATTGGCTGCCGGCTCCTACCAAGCAGTGTGCAATCGAACTTCTTCATGTCTGACGTTTCTGCGTTATAACCTTTTGACGTTTCTAAACTAGTATACAACATATGCACACTGCTACTTCTGATCCAACAGCAACAACAGAGAAATTATTACAGGATTATCAGGATGACTCACAACAGCTCAATAATCTTTTTTTTATTTTTTTATTCCTACATCATACACGCTGTAGCTTTTTGCCAACATTAATGAAGGAACCGAATTGATTGTACTACAGAACTACTCCAGTATACACAGTATATTATTATAGAATGATATAATAAAACTATAAAAAATTCATACACCTGTTACTTGCTGGATCTGTCTGAAAATTAATCCTCTGTGGGAAGATTATAGCAAACTGCAAAACTGACTCATAGAGCAAGTAAGTGAGCGTGATAAATTTATAATGAGCGTGGCTGTGGTCAGATCACCCAAGAGCCGCATTAGTAACGTTACACCAGTGATGCTGACTATTAATAAATGTCTGTTTTGTTAGCTCGTCTACTGAAGAGTTGGGCTTATGAATAATATCCAGCTACCACGCACACATAAAGCCACCAGTCTTTAACAATATTTTTGGGACTGATGAAACGAAAGGGTTAACACCATCGGCTTGCACCTGCAGGTTTCAGGTTTCAGGTTCCAGGTTCGATACCTGCCTCGGGTTTGAATGCATAGAGTTTGCATGTTCTTCCTGTTTCCTCCCAAAGTGAAGTAACATGCAGAGGCTGATTGGCGCTAAGAAATTGCCCATAGTGTGTGTACTGTAATGAATTGGCACCCCATCCAGGGTCTTATTTAAACTTAAATGGTCCTATCCAAATCTGTACAGTATGGCGTATGTAATAAATAATCAGAGCCATAGAATGCTTCCTTTCAGTCAACGAATCATCTAAGAAAAACTAATAGTACCTCTCTAGATTACGTCCTTGAGCTTGTTATTGTATTTCACGGTATTTCTCTGTAATAAATTTAGGGCGAAATTAAGAATTAGAAAAATTCCAAATTAAGGTTTTCATGAGCATAGTCCAAATCCAGACTTAAATCCGATTGAGATCCCTAAACGTGCTTGAAAAACCCGTCCAATGTGGCTGCATTAAAGCAATTCTGCATAGTCGAGCGGGCCAAAAATTCTTCCAAAGAGATATGCAGGACTCATTTGCAAGTTAACGCAAACACTTGATTTCAGTCGTTGCCGCCAAGGGTGGCACTACCAATTAATAGGTTTAGGGGGCCAGACAGGTTTAGACTGCTTTTTTCCCCCTTAATAAATTAAATCCTTTACATTATTTCTCTGTAATGGATTTGGGAGAACAAAATCTGGAGGTCCCAGTCAAAGTTCTGACTTAAATCAAAATGTCATTGTGAATTTTTAAAGCTTAAAGCAATTGCATTAAAAAAATTTTTAAAAAACCAACTCACAGATGGACCTGGAGCGTGCTTTCCAGTTGTATGTCATTCTCATTCATTTCTCTCAGGATTTCTGCGGACTTTCACTTTTATTATTATTATTATTATTATTATTATTATTATTATTATTATTATTATTGTCATTGTTCTCTGTACTCGGGTACACTTGCGTTTTTTGCTCTCCAATACAGCAGGTGGCAGTATGCACCCATTTGGTTTGTGAGAAGTTATTAAACTTGAACAGAAGAAGAAATGTGCTATGCCTAATATTTTTAATATCTCTTGCCCGGCATGCCTTTCTTTTGTATCAGTTATGGCTGTGTAGGACGGAGGATGAGATTGGCGCATGATAGACGGACAAAGATTTTAGAAGAGACAGACGGCACTGATGATGTCGTGTTCTAAACTTTTGTACACTTCCGTCTTCAGGTTTGATCGGCTGTCATGTCTGATTCGATCACGATTCCGGGAACATTTGTTCTCTCACTGATTAAAATGAATCAGACTTTGGGGACAAGTGAAAAAGCCCTTAACCTCACTGAATTTACTTACATCAGTTACACCTGATTGCACTTAGTTACACCGACATGATTTGTTTTCATTCATCCAACATTATTTTAAAGATTTATTTTCAAACCGTTTACTAAAATCATGTTGTCAGAGTCACATTAAGACTGTGCTATACAGTGTTTAATTAAAACTCTAGTTACGGTTCACATCAGATCGAACGTTCTCCCAAGTTTTCATAATGAAGTTACTACTACTATTGCTACAGTATAGTACTGTACAGCTATAAAAGGCTTTGGTTCTGCTTTGGGTGACCTGACACTGCAGGTGTAGTCCAATCATTGTAGGCAGCCGGAATGTCCATCAGAGAAAAAGATGGGAACATGGGGAACATGGATTGAATTGAACACTGGCATGGCATTCCTAGGGTAACACCCTTCATTTTCCTTCCCTGAATTGTTTCAATGGTGTACAGTAGGTGAGGCATTCTGTTATAAGTCAGTTGTAGGTAAATCCAAAAAACAAGCAAGCAAGAGTCCAGGCAACATATCAACTGGCAGGGGTTAAAGTGGGCCATAACGGTCAGATTTGAAGTCCATAGAACAGCTTCTGGATCGCAGCATTGTTGGTTTATATCAATGTTAAGAAAACTGCTAAATGAACTTTGTGTGTTTGGCAGTCTCATATTTGTAGCATATTGGCTTTAATTCAGGATTATACCTTCAAGATACTTGCTCAAGAAATTAGGTTGCAATATGTGGCATTACACTCACTCACTCATCGTCTATACCGCTTTATCCTGTACTCAGGGTCATGGGGGGCCTTGAGCCTATCCCAGGAGGCTTAGGGCACGAGGCGAGGTTCTCCCTGGACATGGTGCCAATCCATCGTAGAGCACACACATACACTTACTCACACACTACGGGCAATTTAGAAACGCCAATTTGCAGGTCTTTAGACTGTGGGAGGAAACCAGCGTACCAGGAGGAAACCCACCAAGCACATATCCAATACTTCATGCACACAGAGACGGGAATCGAACTTGGCCGGGAATCGAACCCGGACCCTGGAGGTGCAAGGCGACAGTGCTGTTCTGAAAAGAACTGTTTGAGTGACACTAAAATCCGCGCTGCACCACTACACTGGATTCCGCCACCTGCCAAATCCTACCTTAACAACTGCAAACAGGCATAAACAAGGTAAGGGAAAATTAAAAAGAAAAAAACTAAGAGGAAACAAGATGTCCCAGGAAACGAGAGAGGTACGAGACTGAGCACAGTATTCCGGCAAAAACCAAGAAAAAGCGCCAGATATTCAAAGATGTTCACAAGACAAACTCCAAGCCATTTAATGAAACATCGGCTTGACAGCCAATAATCAGACAGGGGAGGAGACAAGACAGAAACCAAAACAAACACACATGGCAAAGTAAACAGGCAACCGTATGCCAAGCCATCGCTCTGTCAGAAGCGATGCACGCAGCTTGCGGCGCTCGGATCGCGCGTGGTGAAAAGCGTGACATTCTCTCAGTTGATTTCATTCTTCAGTATAATGGCAAGGCCTGTGGATAAATAAAGGAAGTGACAGTTATCCCAGATGGTGTTAGACGCTACGTCTAGTCTTTTCTTCATCATTCATGCCAAGCCTCTCTCTTGGTGTGGTGGGTTCAGATTGGCACTGCAGGGTGTAGGGTGTTGTGTGGAATTGTTTCATTACAACACCTCTTCCCTACACACACACACACACACACACACACACACACACACACACACACGCACACACGCACACATAACCCATCACTTACACACCCCACCTGCAGAACCACAAACACTCTCTCCCCTTGGAGTCAGCAGGATAAATGAACTGCTTGGGAAAAGGTAGAAAACAGAGAGAGAAATAAATAAATAATTACCCGCCGTACATGTGGGGAAAGCTTACAAGCTAAAGTAAAAACAGCTCGGTTGAAAGGTTGGCTCACGGAGCTCTTAATGTATCTTATTTAATAGAGGAAAGCAGAGGAAAAGAGGGCTCGTTCAATTACTCTTGCCAATTTGCTGAGATAAGAGAAAGACGAGATACCAACCTCTCCGATTTAATTTACGGCTCATTCTCTCTTATACAGCTACATCAGCCCGAGCGCCAGCGGAATAACCACCTCCTTCAGCTAAAATATTTACATCTCTGCCGTTCACACGTGCTTCTGACTGTATTGCGTAATCCGAGTCGGGGATCGGTGGTCAGGTGGGCCGAACAGAGCCATGATCAATAGAGAGCAGCGCTCGCTTCGGCAATCTGAATTATTAAGGCTAGACCGCATCTCCGAAAAGGAAAGAAGGATGAGGGAGACTGAAAGAGGTGCCAATGCTGATGGAATGTATGAAAATTTAATTTGGCCTCCTGGAGAAGAGGTTTGTTTTTCTCCTGGAAGGGAGCGGAGCTGAAGGGTTATGTCAAGACTTTCACCATCAGGCTGAAAAAAAAAAAAACGCATGTACGATCTTGATTCATCCTCCAGCATGCTTACGAACAACAACAACAGAATGCTCGAATGTTTAGCGCGCCGCTACCCGTGCGCATTTCGGCTTGAGAAATGAGAAACGAGAAACAAGACAGAACAACGACGGGAAAAAGAAGAGATTTCAGCGTTTATATTTAGATCAGATTGTTTTGACAAGGTGAATTAACGTGTTAATCTCTTAAGAAAGGATTTAGCTCTGTTCTAGCGTTCTAGCACTTCGGTCTCTGATTCGCATGTTCGCGCGCACGTGTTTCGAATGCTGAACGCTATCAAAATAAAACATTTTTTAAAGGAGCTAAATTCTAAATGGAAGAGGAGTAGAAATATTTTGACGTGTCCCCGCAGTCATATTACTCGTAATAAAAACCAGAGAACAATGTATAACTGATTATTGCCACCTACTAACTCTTTTTCCCTATGTGCACTAATAGTGATGAGATGAATATGAAGTACATCAGGGGAACATCTATATGAATAAAAGAAAGGTTTTGTCTGTACAGTACATCGGTTGGAACTTGTCTCTATCAATGAGTTTCATACATTGGAGGACCTGAAACGAGTCTCAGAAAATTGTCTGCCTGTTAATGTGCTTCAATCTGTCTGTCTGTATGTCTGTATGTCTGTCCGGCCAGATTTTGTCACAGCATCATGCAAAATCGGTTGGACAGAATTTGATGAAACTTTGTCAGTCCTTAGACATTTGCCTGAAGTTAAACTATGTTAAGTAGAAGTAAAGTTAGAAGCAGTTATGTGCCGGATTACAAACCATAAGTTTCGACTGTGGGCGCGTCTTAAATCGACCGCTGGACAGAATTTGATGAATCTTTTGTTAAGTAAAAGCGACATTATGAACAGTTATGTGTCGGATAAGCTACTAATAAGCTACTTGCTCAATGTAAACAAACACCTGCACCAATAGACATTAATCAGAAAAGCTAAACTGAATATTTTTACTGGAATCGTTCATGTTTTCACTTCGGCCGAAATAACAATGCTGAAGTTATTTAAGTAAATTGTATCCCGCTGGAGTCGTTTTAATACAAAACCTCATCTTTAAAGATCTACTTTTTTTCATTTCTCATCTGTGACTCTGTCTCTGATTACTGAACACGGAGTGTATTTGGCTGACGATGAAAGAAGTAGGACTTAGCAAAAAACAAGGAATATTTGGGATGGAATAAAAATCAATATATATATATGGAATAAATATATTTTGAATTATATACTGTATGCAGTAAATCCCCTACATACGAACGAGTTCCATTCTGAGAGCTTGTTCGTAAGTTCAATTTGTTCGTGAGTCCAACAAACATTGTCTAGGTACTAGGATACGTGCACAACTGGCTACACAGTATTAAACTAACATGTTCCATGGGAATAAGATAAGGAAATAAAGACAAGGAATAAGATACTCAACCATACAAAATATGATTTATCTGTATTAATTAATAAGTTAAGCATAGAGTTCTGCCAAAAAGACAGACAGACAGACAGACAGACAGACATGTACATCGGATTCAACCTGAAATAAATCAAATAAATCAATCAATATCACCTTAATCTTTTAACTATTTCTAAAAAAATCTTTAACCTTCCAATGATGGCTAGTTTAAAAATAAATTTGAAAATGTGTATAGAATTACTATTTAATAAATCACAAATCAAAAGACAATAAGTACTGTAAGCACGATTAGAAAGACAACACGAGAGTTAAACTCTAAACAGACTATGAATCCATGTCTCTATATAAAAAACCAGTGTGAATGATCGAACGGCAAGAATACCAAGCAGAGGGCGGTGAAAATCTCCTCCTAGTTCCTCCCTCCTCCTCCTCACCCTGCCACACACTCAGACACACACACACTCATACACGCGCTCACACAAAGTCCTGAGAGACGGAGCTGCCGGCAGGTGCTTGACCCCCATTACTGAGAAAAAAAATCACGCAATCCCATCAGGAATCACAAGACCAGTACAGACCTCGTCGAAGGTCTATGGGGCAAAGCCAACAATAAACTCATACACACACACACACCCTACACCTACACATGCACACCTACGTTCCCATACACACACCATGCTGTCACGCTAGCCTGTCATTTACAACAGTTTCATGTTCTTTGGGGAAACAGAATTCAGTCTCGATAGTCAGAATGTCACATACTGGCATTTCCTACAATGCCCAACTGGACACACACACACACACACACACACACACACACACACACACACACACACACACACACCCAAGCACACCAAGGTATGTCAATCATATTCATACCTAAAACTAAACTTAACCTTACCGTTCAAATCAAATCAAATCAAAGGAAACCGCTAGGCGCTTTTATACTGTGTGTATATATATATATATAATTTTTTTTTTTTTTTCAATGGGGTACATGGGGGGGGGGGCCTTGGAGCCAGAGTGCATGAGGTAGGGTACACTCAGGATGGTATGCCATTCCTTTGCAGGGCACACACACATACACACACTTATATGTTGAGTCGCGCACTACGGGCAATTTGAGAATGCCATGCATGTCTTTGGACTGTGGGAGGAAACCGGAGAACCAGGAGGAAACCCACCAAGCACGAGGAGAACAAGGCATCGAACCCGGACCCTGGAAGTATGGATGTTTACATGGACCTGAAAAATAACGAAGAATTCTGCTGATCCGATAAGAAATGCATTTACATGCACAAAGCATTTAATCTGATTATACTGTACCTTTTATGACAAAGTGGTTCAGCTGGAAATATTTTATTTCATAACTTTAAGCTTAGGTTACAGATTTAAGCTTCCCATTTCTTCCCATACGTTCTGTCTTCCGTGTTATGATTGGTTGCAGGAATTCAGTCCTATCTCTAATTGGCAGTGTTGGGGGACGTTACTTTTTAAAGTAACTAATTACATTCAAAAAGTAATCCGTTACATTACAGCGTTACTTTCTGATAAAAGTAACTAGTTCGAGTATTTTTCCATTACAGAAAATGAAAACTCCTTTGTGCTTCCTCATGCATGTTGTTTTAGTCAAGACCTTTATCATCACTCAGCGAAGTTTGGCCCATAATCTGTTAACTACGAATACCCTTATCACACCTACGAAAAGGTTTCCCGCATTGGCCATAAGTACGATTCATCATGATTCACCGCGAGTTTTGTCGCTGTGATTAGGTTTCCATCTTTCCGCGCGTCAGTCCTCGCATAGTTAAACCGTATAGGAGAGATAGGGGTATAAGAGAGGTGGGCGGGTTATCTGGGGCGGGGCTTATAGGAAGACTTTCTCACACAAACTAATGGATTGGGAATGACTGCTGTCTGTCTCATGGATAACATAAATTGTCTGAATAATGGATTACAATTTTTGAAAAAGTATTTAATTAACTGATTACTTGAATGGCGGACCTGACGCGTTAGATTACTCGTTACATTAAAAAAGTAATCCGAGTACTCTAACGTTACTTTGTAACGCGTTACACCCAACACTGCTTATTGGTTAGGTGCTTCATTGTGTATAAAATCAGTGCTCTTTGATCAAGAGCCTGAGACATACAGTAGTAGACTAATATAAAGACTGGTCAGAAATGAAGTTTACAGATCAGGAATGGAATTTTTTTTTTTTAAATAAGGAAACTCATCCTATCACTTATTGTTACAAAAATGCATAGAAATAATATGTTTATTCTATATGTATATATTTTTGTGTTTATGTCTATATGTATTCTATATATAATGTTATATTCTCAAGAGAAAATTCTGCCAAGCTGTTTGCACAGCTAATATTTACCTGGTAAACGGATTACTAAAGGTTTACGCTCTCATTCCCGCTGTAAATTCATTCCGATCGAGCCGGATCAGGTCAGATTGTTCTGGTTGAGGGGTTTATGTGATCCGTTTTTAATCCGATTGAGCTCTTGTTCGCATTATTAATGTCTGCATAGACGCAATGTTACAATAACTTTTTAACTTTTTGATTTTTTTTTCCCTAA
Source organism: Clarias macrocephalus (assembly GCA_011419295.1). Lineage (NCBI taxonomy): Eukaryota > Metazoa > Chordata > Actinopteri > Siluriformes > Clariidae > Clarias > Clarias macrocephalus. Next base: position 84,006 of record JAAGKR010000193.1, on the reverse strand, counting down.
AATGATATACTGAATATCTAGAAATGATTAAATTAACAAAACCATGTATAAATATTTTATTTGCTAAGGTGCACAGTGTGGTAAGAAGTGCATAATCAAGGATTTATTACACACCTCTCAGCCGATCAAAACTTTTCACTTTTTTTTTGTTTGTTATTTTATATGGAAAGCTTATTCACTAGCTAATACGGATTAAAAATAAAATTTGAGACTCTGGCGTGTATCGGTTCTGTGTAATTTTGCGCTGTCTTGTATGTAATTAAAGAGCATGTTTAGTATCTACCCTGTGAATGCATGGAAGTTCCTCATCGTCCGTGACCGAAGGCATGAGGTGAATATTACGAGCTTATAATGGAATATATTCCCAAATCAGTATGGGTGCAATTTTCTAATTGAAGTAGGTGTTAATCATGGAGAAACTAAAGAACATCCGAGTGTAAATATGTGAAGTGCGATTCATTTGCAGATAGATCTGAGTGCCACCAAGAGCAAGTTTTTTCCCCTGAATTGTTGCTTTAAGTCTCACAAGTGAGCAAACGTATACTCATCATAGCCCAAAGCAATTAAGTAAATGTGCCGTTAATTTGAAAACAAGATGTGTGAATAATTGAAGAGCCATAATGGTGCTTCCATATTCCCAGCCTCTCCAAATAAGTGCCTTGCATTAAGGCTAAGAACTTTTAACGGCCCTTATGAGATCCGCATTTGGCATAAATTATATCTTGTGGCAAAATCAAGTGTCCGCGCACAAAGTGGTCCCTTATGCAAGGGTAAAAAGAGCATTTACATAGTTTAATGGTTCTATTTTGGTAATGTTGTTTGTTTTAAGATTTTTTTTTTCTCCCCCAAGGTTGTGAATGCCTGCACTTAACAAAATGGCAATAGCATAAACAAGTCGCGAACATGAAGCCCGCCTGAGTGAGTATAATGTCCCAGAGGACTTTCACATTAGCTTTGTTGGGCAGAAACGACAATAAGCATTTACTTTTTATCACTGCATTCAGAACACAGCCCTTTATTCATCAAAGACGGAAAAAGTCAATGTACATAAGAACATAAAAACCTACACGTACACTAATTCCACAGTGTGTGACCAATGCGTGTGTGTGTGTGTGTGTGTGTGTGTGTGTGTGTGTGTGTGTGTGTGTAAAAATGCATAAAGTTTCAACAACCTGAAGCTTTATTCGCAGTTACAGTAAAGAATCCATATTATTAATAGTAGTGGCGGCGACAGTGGTGTAGTGGTTAGCACTGTTGCCTTGCACCTCCAGGGTCCCGTGCTGGGTGGGTTTCCTCCGGGTACTCCTGTTTCCTCCCACAGTCCAAAGACATACAGATTAGGGTAATTGGTGTTCCCAAATTGCCCTTAGTGTGTGACTGACTGAGTGTATGTGTGTGTGCCCTGTGATGGATTGGGTGGTGTACCCCATGGATTGGGTGTACCCCGCCTCGTACCCTAAGTCTCCTGGCATAGGCTCCAGGCCCCCCATGACCCTGAATACAGAATAAAGTGTTATAGAAGATGAGAAGTATAGTTTTATACTGTGTGCAGCCAGTTGGGTAAGTATCCTAGTACCTAGACAATGTTTGTTGGACTTACGAACAAATTGGACTTACGAACCAGATTCATTCGTATGTAGGGGACGCACTAGATATATAATTAAAAATGTATTTTAAAATAACTATATTTTGGAGTCAGTATGGCGATGCATGATTTGCCACACAAAAAAAATCAGGATGTGTCACAAAAAACATTTCAGTGAATCAAATCATAACTGTTTTATTATAATAGTTACTCTTTTAGTGGAATATAAGATAACAGGATTTAATATCTACTAAAAAGACCTAGAAATCTTTGTGTAACAGCTGTGCTTGTAAATCTGTAAAAAAAAAAAATTATAATAATAATAATACTTAATAAGCTCTGTTAGACTAACAACAATGGGTTTTTCTATGCATTTGGCCTTACATGTAACATCCCACATGAATGGATTTTGTGCAATGGCAAACGTAGTTATTAAATTGATTTATCGGGTCATTACCTGTAATCTTTTTTTTCTTCAGATTTTTCCAATTTTCTCCCCTAATATTAGGTGTAGCCATTCTCTCTGTCTCTCTCTCTCTCTCAGCTCCACAGGAGACTACAGCGTCACTGAGGATTCAGATTCAAAACTTGCAATCTCTACATGATCAGGCACGCTCGTTATTGTTCCGCTTCTACGGGCGTTATGAGTCATCATCAATCTGCGGCATTTAAATGTATTTAAGTAAAACTCGCAGGTTGAATGGTCTAAAATTGATGAACTCATTAGAAACCAGGGCGGTCGATATTAACACGTATGATTAATCTAAAAGTTTTAACACATTACAATTTTTTTTTTTACGCACATTAATCATATGACCAAGTTTGACCCTAATGGCTTTCCATAATCGCAGCATGGTTACCCGGCTGGGTGGGATAATGGCATGTTTAATACGGATAATTAGATGGAAACTCAGGAAACATCACCAGTCGTGCTGAACGGCACGTTTTATTATAAAAAGCTTCTAGATGGAACTTTTGTTAAAAGTTAGGACAAAGTGTGTGCAAATGCTACCGTAAAGGGAACTATTTGACAAGAATACATTAGTGGGAGTAGTCACTATGAGGTGGCTTAGGTTCTAGGTTGTTGTTACCATCAGTACTGCCATCTAGTGGATAGGTGAACAATAAACCCACCGATCCACTAGATGGCAATAGTGAGTAATGGCATGTTCAAAAAGAGCAGAGAACAAAGCAGCTGACTGCAGGAAGCAGAGAGCATGTGTGTCCTTAGTTTTTGTCCAAGTTTTTTACTTGTATTAATTTTTTTTATATGAATATTTTTGGGTTGTGGAACTGGGTCTGGGTTTCCATTACTTCTTATTGGGAAAACAAGTGTTTTGATATACAAGCATGCTTCCAGAACAAATTATGCTCGCAATCCAAGGTTCCACTGTATTATAATTTGAGATATTATAAAACTGCATAGTCTGTTTCCTCTAAAAAATGTGTCATGCATTAATTATTCCAACATTTGAAAGTAAAAATTGTGATTAATCACAGACTATGACTGATTTAACTAGATTTAAAAATTGTAATTGATTGACAGCACTATTAAAAACATATCGCAGGTGGATTGTAGAACAGAAGACTGGCAAAAAAAATATTTCAAAAGTGTTATTTATATATTAGTACATTTTAATACTTTAATACTAAAACCTGCAAGAAATCAGGCTATATTATACTATATAACCTAGTCATGCTCAAAAATTATTTGAATCGAATTGACAGTCTACCAATTGATTCACAGCTCCGTATTAAAGTTGCTTACTGGACTTTGTAAAAGCTTACACATAAAACACACAATTACTCTTCCACTGTTGTCGAACAGAGGCGTCGGAATGCTCTTCCAAGGTCACTGCGCTCAACAACACTCCCACGATTGCGGCGAAGTGTGTATTGTTAAATGTGAAAGTGACCTCCGTAGCACGTTCTGATGCACAAAACCACCTCGGAAACTAAGGAGATGCGGATTAATAATGCATTCGGAATCGATACGCTTTATTCCAAATTTTAGTTTTATTAAATTATGTTTATATATAATATTATTTGCTCAGGCTAGAAGTGTAAAACCTACATTTAGACATCCGATCCAAGTTGCATGCTAATATGAATACAAACCTGACTATAAATAGAGTTCATGCAACTCCCTGGCGGTCAGGCTAGAAAAAGCTTCGTTTTCCTATTTAGAGTTCTGATGCGCCAAAGTGTTTATATTCTTTTATTTCCAGCAATCTCAGACACGAGCACGTCTAACTCGAGTTCCCTGAGATATTTCCTTTCTCCGCTCCATTTACGCCTTTGTATCTTTGCTGAACGTATTGGCCCACTGCCTCGCAACTGCAGCGTGATTTAGCCTGTGTTTCATTGAGATGTATGTGAGGATCAACTGGCATGTGTTGGTTACATATGAGGAACATACAGTAAGAGACTCGTGGGTGGAAGATTTAGGTGAAGTGGATTTTTTTATTATGATTGGAGGTTAAATCGCTGCTCATTTTGGTGATTCATTCATGTGCCATTCCTGGTGCTTAAATCTGTGATTGTTTCTATGCAAAGTAGTCATAATCTGCTGCTCATTTAAGCATGTTACCGTATATCGCTATGTCTCCTGATTACATAGACCCGTGGTTCTCAAAGTGTGGGGTGCGCCCCACTAGTGGGGACTACAGGCATGACAGGTGGGGCGCAATGAACGGGAGGAAATTAGTGGAAAATAATAGGAAAGTACCTATTCTAATTCATGCTTTTCTTTATTGACAATGAAGATCATAGATTTAAAACAAAACAATCACATACAAAGAAATAGATCATTTAATACAAGTAAATTAAAATAACACCAGTTGGGGGCCGGGAGAAAAAGTGGAACCATAGTGCAACAATAACGGTTTAACGCCGACATGTTAATTGCAATGGAACAATATAAGGAAACTTTCGGTATTATATATGTAATTATCATTCATTCCCATGCGTATGCTGATGTTTCTGTACTTTTGTTAAAAAATTTATATTTTATCAGGCAGTACTAGTTTGGCATTTCTAGTTTCCAGTGTGGCAACAAAGTTGCTTTTTGATCCGTTCTACGCTTTTTGTTGGTGTGCGGCATTTTGCGATGATCCCTAAATCATTCATTGCGCAGTAGAGAATAATGGAGTTTATGCTTTCAAACCTGTATAATTTAGGCGCTTAATCGAGAAAAAATCGAGTGTAGCTTAAAGACACTGTAGAGAGGAAATGTATGTATATGTGGGTATATTAATTGCGGGTTTATTTATGCAGCTATTGAAGCCGGAGATGCGAATATAAAACTAACTTTACCGCGGTCACAAACTGGGTCAGTAGCGTATGTAGTGGGCATAATAATATCAATGGATAAATTTGTTACATGGACCACAAAAAAACAGCCAATCATACAGAATTACCCAGTTAAAAAAAACCACAAACAATTGCTGAGCAGCTGACGCCCCATACAACACCACCCCACCCCACCCCACCCCCGACTTATGCATAGATAAGTGATAAAGGATGCCTGTTAAAGGATTCTCTGGGTTCTCTGATAAAGGATTACACATGTATTTTATTTGTTTTGAACTTGGTGTTATTTAATATTATTTTTTTAGAAATAGATATTTCAATAAATAGTAAACTAGGCAGATTTTGTTAACCACTGACACAGACTGTCGATTCGACCCAATTAGATGTTTGGGATACTGATTCAATTGTTTATTGCGTGATTTGTCTCAAGCAGCTATACTTCTTACAGGTTTGAAGCAGTAAAAATGCTAGAAGTAAATTTTAAATACTAAAATTGAGTGTAATTTGTGTTATTGGTTATTTAAAAGCTTCTGTTCTTCCTGTCAATCATTTACTCCAGTCCAGTAGGAGGCGATATTGCACCAACTGCCCATAAGCTTTGATTAAAAAAGGATAAAGATGCAATAATTTCATTAAAAAAAACATGAGTATCTGCAGAAGATGGATTTATTTATGTTTTTTGTTGAAGAAATTTTTCGATTTTAGAACATAAAAATTTTTGTAAGTTAACAATCAATTTTGAACTGAAAACTACACTACACTTAGCATACTCTTTGCATGGTGAGAATTTTTGTCATACAAAATGGCTATCAAAACCCATATAGCTATGAACCAACAGATACGATATTAAACCACGATACCATGGTGCCGATTCGATTTGTACTGCAATTCTATTAAGTGTCAATTTTCTATTTGTATCCTAATTTTATTAATATCCTGACACAGATTTTTTTTTTTGAGATTTTGTTACAATTCTAAAGGAATTTAACAAATAATTTGCTGAAGGTGCTATGCTTCCTGCTAAAGTGTGAATAGTTTAGAGAGCACCACCTGTAGGATTAAAGAGGAACTGCAACAATTTACCACCTCAAATGCAAACAAGTGTAAATTTAATTAAACTTTATAAAAAATAAAAAATAAAAAACGATTTTGGAGTCAGTGTGGCGATACATGAATTGCCAAACAAAAACAACATGATTTGTAATTTAAATGATTTTTTAATAGCACACGGCATGTCCAATAACACCCCCTCCCCTCTATTTTTTAGCCTACAGTACATACTACCTCACAATAATTCTCACTTTCAGAGGTTATGAAAATATCTTTTTTAAGAAAATCACAGATTTGATCATTTTTGTTTTTATTGTTGTTGTTTATTCCCTCAATTTTCACCCCTAGCTTGGATGTTTTAATTTGTTGATTAATACTGTGATACTGTGATATTTCTGTACTACAGAGACAATTCAAGGAAAAACACGCCTACGATGTAACACTGATGAATAGCGACTATTGTGCTCTGATAATTCCGAAGACTTAATAATGCCCTTTGACGAAAACGAGCACAAAGGATGAAATGTAGCCCACAGGAACCGCGGCTATAAAAACAGACACTTAGCATCAGACAGAAAGAAAAACTAGCTTTTTATCTTTTCCCAGACAGACTCCTCTGAGAGACGAGAGACTTCTATGCGCTAAGGCCCTCTTTTTCGAGTGTAATTTCAATTTGGTTTTAATGTGAAATGTGCTTCATTTTCCATCCCGGCTCGAGTCTGCCGAGCAGCGGCTCCCCCAGATCCCCCATTCATGGCGAATCTTTTGAAGACGTTAATTGCGCTACTTCTTCCTTCCTCCCTTTTCTGTATACAACTGTAATTCATTTTATTCCAATAAAAAGGGCACCCGGGATGTAGTAAAAAGGTTTGGGCTGATGAATAAGCAATTGAGGCTGAGAGAGAGATGAGGTAAATAAGAGTTGGGACTGGATGCGGGGCTCATACACACACACACACACACACACACACACACACACACACACACACACACACACACACACACAAAGGTGGATACACATTCATATTGAAAGAGCTACAAAAGATAGGTGAGTGGTGGTCCCTTTTTTTTTTTTTGTTGCTTTTTTTCTGTCCCTACTTGCTCTCACTCTGTAATAGGCTTCCATTTTTTTTCTCCTCAGCTCCCTCGCTTTTTATCACTACTTTCTCTTTCTCTTTCAACAGAACGCTTGGCTTTCATCTTCTTATCGCTGTGTGAATCTTGATACCTCGGTGTAGCTCCTGTTATTTCGCTGCCTTGTAGTAGAGTATAAATTGTCCAAGTGGTCCATGTATATGCCTGTGTGTGTGTGTGTGTGTGTGGGTATGGAAGTGTCGACGCTATTGCATTTCATGTTTAGGATAATCATTATCCAGTATGTGGGGGCGGGGCTACTTTTTGTCTATGCCTTTTGTGGTGTATCTGTGCCTTGTTAATGTATTATAAAGAAAGCACTTGTTTTCCATACCAGCTAGTGAATCAGGGTGCCATCTCAAGAGAACCGGTCTTAGGTGCAGAACCGAGTGTGCGATGATCGTCAAAACACCCCCCCGACCAAATGAAACTCATTATTATCCGCAACAAACCAGGTAGGTGTGAAGGCACGTTTAAACCCACACAGGCATCGGTGAGTGTGTCAGTGTCGCTTTATTCAAGTGAATTACCTAAGCAGTATTCCAGCGTAAATAATAAAAGCTCATTTGTGGATATACTTAATGGAATGACAGACATTCATTTCAGGTTTCATAACACTCTTTATTGGGGTATTATACAATATCCATTATTCATATCCACAATATCCGTTAAACTCTACAGCCACTTAAATAGCCTGATTTTCACCGTGGAATATGAGTGTGTGTGTGTGTGTGTGTGTGTGTGTGTGTGTGTGTGTGTGTGTGTGTGTGTGTGTGTGTGTGTGTGAGAGAGTGTGTCAGCACTGTTGCTCATATACAAGAATTGGGATGCTGGATTGACTATGCAATTGACTCTCTCTCTCTCTCTCTTCGTTTGATCTCGTGCCCCCTATCACCATAATCTGAATCTAAAACAGTTAATCTGACACCTAAGCATTATTATGGGTAAATAAATGTGTTAAAGATAAAAGTGTACAATCAGCAATCTTTTCTGTCAATATAAGAAAACTAAGTGAAGCTTTAAATTGGAAAAAAAAAATGATGCTAGAAATAGTTTTTATAATCTTATATTTGATTTATGGTTTTAATGTTTATTACAGTATTTGGATGTTTGCTATGATGTAATCCTTTTGCAGTCTATCGGAAAAATGAATGACAAATGAATACTCAGTAGTAAATCATCCAAAATAAAAAAAATTGCTTCACAGTCAGAAATGTACTGTTTTAAAATTCATATAATTCTCCTCCTGAAAGTTCTGACCTGCAACTCATTTACTCGCTCGCTTATGCAATTACAACTTCATTCATTCATTCACCCCTTCGCTCACTTACTCAATCACTCACTTCTACACTAGTTCTACACTTGCTCAATGCTTCACTCAATGCGTCAGTCACTTACTCCTTCACTTATACTTTCTCACGCTTCCACTGACTCGCTCACACCTTCATTCACCCACTCACTCGTGCACTTACTCCTTGACTCACTCACTCTTTCATTCACTTACAACTTCACTCACACTCATCTGATCACTCGTGAACTCACCAGCTTCTTCACTTATTCATGCTCTCACTCACTTACCCATTCACCTACTCACTAATACACTCTCTTACACACTTTCACTCATTCATTCACACACTTACTCCTTCACACAACAATGCTCACTCATATTCACTCAGCCCTTGACACCTCCACTCACTCACTCCTCCATTGATGCATCCTCTCACTACCTCGCTCACACACTTTACTTACTAAATTCCTCCCCTGCACATGCATTTACTCACACTAACCCACTCTCTCACTTTTTTACTTTTGACTTACACACTCCTTTTACTTACTCTCTCACTCACTCATCACTTCTTTACTTACTTGTGCACACTCGCTCACTCACGTCCTCCCTAATGCACTAAAACATGCATGTTTTCCAAGATGAAGCGTCCCCACAAGGTGAAGCTTTTAATCAAGCGACATTTTTGGCTTCATTATGTTAAAGGGAGAAACTGGAATTAGCGCGACACCTGCGCGGTCTTTGTGAATCGTCTCATTTTGATGCACATCCTGCGCGCACACAGTGTTTCTTGCTTGTGGTGTTCTGTGTCTCATTCACTCTGCTGCAGTATGAGGGTGCAATCACCCGCCACACAGGGGCGCTTTGCCCATTAAAGTCGAGAGAAACGTTCTAGATGAAAGAGCGATGTCGAGGACTCTCCCTACCCTCGCGGCATGCATGGCTGTGCAGTTTAAACATCACTTCAGATATAATATGACGTCGAATTCCATCGTTAAAGTACTAGCTACTCTGTATTTTTCATTAGTTTCCCTTGTTTCCATCATTGACAAGTTGAGCAGATTATGCCTTGTATCTCCAAGGTCGGGGGTTCGCATCCCATGCATGTTCTCCCTGCGGTTTCCTCTGGGTTCTCTGGTTTCCTCCCACAGGCAGATTAGGCTAATTTGGTTCTCCCAAATTGCCTGTAGTATGTGTGTGTGTGATTGTGTGTGTCCTGCGATAAACTGACACCCCATCCAGGGTGTGCCCAGAGTCCCATGCTACTGTATACCGTAGGCTACAGGCTTGCCGTGACCCTGTACAGCATAAACAGTATAGAGAATGAGAAAAAGAGACTCAAGAATCTTTTGTGATTTGGTTATTTTTGCTGTTTTTCTTTGAGAATGGAGTGAGAATACAACTATATCAATAAAGCCTGATCTTTTATCGATCTTTTAATAAGCGCTCGGTGTGTTGGTCTAGCAGAGGGCTCAGGGCAGGAGAGGAGTCTTCTTTCTCATTCGTGTTGTCAGCCGTAACACAATCCTACACACAAAGGCTATACATTTGAACAAGGACGGTTACTCAATGTAGAACCACACGGCTTAGACACTGCAGCGTGTATTTATTCAGCCCGGTAATTGTGTAGATTTTCAGGGTTGTTGAGAGAAACTCTGGCGCACTGTGAACCTGGTGGACTTCGCTGATTGCGTCTTTTTTTATATTATGTACAAATCTGGCATGTGAGCGTAAAACATGCAGGTTACCATATGGGCAATACAGGTGTCAGGACAAAAGGGCACTTTTCTTGTGCATACTGTACATACTGTATGTGCAGAAAACACAGTGGGAATATAGGTGAGGCACGGTCGCCTTGCACCTCCACGGTCCGGGTTCGATTCTCGCCTCGGGTCTGTGTGTGGAGTGTGCATGTTCTCCTCGGGCTTGGAGGGTTTCCTCCAACACTCCAAAGACATGCCGAATGAGTGTGTGTGTGTGTGTGTGTGTGTGTGTGTGTGTGTGTGTGTGTGTGTGTGTCCACACCAGTGGACTGGTACCCCATTCAGGGTGTACCACGCCTCGTACCCTAAGTCTCCTGGGCCCCCCTCGCAACCCTGTATACGAGATAAAGCGGTGTAGACTTGGATAAAAGTGTATAAAATTGGTTTTCTTATAATGGTCATCATTTGTTGAGCTAATAAATGTATTCATAAATCCTTCTCACAGGCATTTACACAAGAAGTGTGGTATTCATGATCAGTGTTAGGGAAGTTACAAAAAAAAAGGAATCTACTACAAAATACTTTAAAATTGTAATTTGATTACATTACTGATTATTACATGTAAAAAGTAATCAGATTACTAATTACGTTACTTTGAAAACATCTGTCACGGCGTGCGCCTGTGATGGGCTGCGCCTCAACCTTGCTCACTCCATAGGCTCCTTACACAGGGGCAAACCTTTAAACACTACATTTGTAACGCTGGTAACGTAATGTTATTGACATTGGTAACTGTAATCAAATTACATGCGTTTCCGAGCCAGTGGCCACTTGAACACCACTGCAGTCGTTTCTGTGAATCCTTCAAAATCAACTAATAACTTGTCGCCAGATTTCAGAAGAGAAACATCTGTCTGTAGAAACCATACACACAATCAGTCATGAACAGGACACGAATTATTGCCACATTAACCGTACAGCCCCAGCCTCGCACCAACCCAATACCACATGTTTGGGCCATTAAAGGAGTTCCTGGGAGACCAGTGTTTCAGACATTGTAGGTAGTAAAGCAGGCATTCGGATCATGGCTCTACTGAGAGAATGTATACTTTAATGGTATTCAAACGCATTGAATAATTGTCTTGGTACAGACAGGGATTATATAGAGAAATAAACATCGTGTTTAACGCTCGTAGATGCACAATAAAAAGTCCCAGTTTGACTTGAGCCAAAACAAACCTACAGTACATTTCCTATACACATGACCTTTAAAACTAAGAATAGAAGTGCGAAAGAAAAAAGGAAAACGGTATTGTATAAGTGGAGGGAAGGCTGAGACAAAGATTCATTATTAATAAAACTATTAATATCCGCCTATTTTACCCAGGCTTGGGACCGGCACTGGGGTTTTGGGCATTATTGACCCCAGGCCTTCTGCATGGTACTGTGGGTGAGCTGTGCCACCCATGGCCAACACTTGTAACTCATTCATAATCTTGAAACCACTGAAATGTTTGCATGCAGTAAATTAAACTGTATCACACTTCCTCACCACTGTATGATGCAGGGAGCATCTGATTGTTAAATTCTAACACATAAACTCATTAATGTCTAATGTGCTGTGCTCCGGATCACACTGAGGGTATGCAGTGATTTAGTCTTACTTAAAAAGTCAAATTTTGAAAAGTGGTGCGACAATATACAGTATATCAGCAGTTCAAAATAATTGTTACATATTGTCATATATATATATATATATATATATATATATATATACCGTGTCTTCTGTACACGGTCTGACTAATAGGAATCTGTCTCTTTAAGCACAGCGCTGACAGCAGTGATGCGTGAATGGCATAGCGGGATTAAAAACTAACTGAGTTTATAATATGAGACTCGGGACGGGAAGCTTTTAAGGAATCACGAACAACAGCAGGGAGAGCAAATCTCATGGAGATATTTAGGTTGTAAAGTGGGCAACAAAAAAAAAGGAGAGCCTAAACACAGAAGCAGTGTTTTTAAGTGGGGTAAATCTGAGAAACTTTCTTAGAGATAAAAGTGAACACTAAAAGACAAAATGTGTTTTGGGTTAGACGATGGCTCATGGTGGCATTGTGGCCTTGTATCTCCAAGGTCGAGGGTTTGAATCCTATGCTTGTTCTCCCCGCGCTTGGTGGGTTTCCTCTGGGTTTTCTGGTTTCCTCCCACAGGCAGATTAAGCTAATTGGTGTTTCCTAATTGCCTGTAGTGTGTGTGATTGTGTGTGTCCGGCACCTCATCCAGTCCCATGCTACTGTATACCGTATACTGTATATTGTATCCTCTACTCTGTAGAGGACAAAAAAAAAAACAAGGACAACTGGGCGGCACAGTGACTTAGTGGTCAGCACTGTTGCCTTGAACCTCCAGATTCGATTCCCGCCTCGGGTCTGTGTGCATGTTCCCCCTGTGTTTGGTGGGTTTCCTCTGGGTACTCCGGTTTCCTCCCACAATCCAAAGACATGCAGATTAGGCTAACTGGCGTTCCCAAATTGCCCGTAGCGTGTGAAATGTGTGTGTGCCCTGCGATGGATTGGCACCCCGTCCAGTGTGTACCCCGCCTCGTGCCCTAATTCTTCTGGGATACGCTCCAGGCCCCCCTGCCTGGAAGATGAAGCGGTATAGGCGATGAGTGAGTGCTTAAGTAAAACCCACTGAATCTAATCTCTCAGAAACACAGATCAGAGGCACTTTATGTTAACAGAGTCAATTAGGGAGCATCTGAAAAGTGCATGAACCGGGCGACTATAAGATTAGGCAAAGATCACAACAGACAAAAGAAATCTAATGTACTGCAGTGTTCAAATTACAGTGCAGATAAAGGATCTATTTACTTTTTTATAGCATTTGTAATTTATTAATGATTAATAATGATGTGCATGTTTAAAAGAGTGATCGAACATTTAAACTAAGGGTCTTAGCAATTACAGAAAGCTGCTGTAAAAGAAAAAAAAATAATAATAAATAAATTGCTATTTTTTCTGCAAACAAATATAATTTTAATGTTCACACTAAAGCTCACTCACTCCATCCATCCCTCTAGGAACCTCCGTTGGGTCCAACTAGGGTCCTTGGAGGCCATTGTATTTATTCCCATTTTTCTATGACCGTGGTAGGACCTCCAGTCAACTCAGCCACTACAGTCAAGTTCTGAACGCCATTGAGCCTCATCTGCATGTCTTTGGACTGTGAGAGGAAACCTACCAAGCACAGGGAGAACATGCATACGTCATGCACACAGACCCGACGCAGGCATCGAACCCAGGACCTGGAGGTGCAAGGCGACTCTGCTAACCACTAAGCCACCGTGCCATCACTCACTCACTCACTCACTCACTCGCTTAATCACTCATCATCTATACTTGTCACAACTACAACTCCCAGTGCCAACCTGAATCTCACACCTGAGACACTCTGTGACTTGCCTCAGTGTCTTTACCAAGCCTTCTGATACTTCCATTGCTTTTTCGGGAAAATAACCCCGCTCCAGTTCATGTCTGTTGTGCGTCGCTCAACCCTTGCCTGTTTTGTTTGATGTGATCTTTGAACTGTGTGTTTAACTTCACTTGCATTCTCCGAGTCTGGGACCTGGAGCCTATTCCAGGGGACTTGGGGAACGAGGCGGGGTACACCCAGGACGGGGTGCCAATCCATCGATGCCTATCAAACTCCATTTTGAACTTATGTCAGGAATGCACTTTGCACTTGATCGCCACATATGCATACAAGTGTGAATCGGGCAAGATATTTTATTTTAGTTGCATTTACTCAAATATTTACACGTATTTTGTTCTTTTTTTTTTTTCATTTCTTAACACATTTCTCTCACTACTAAACTAAGCAAGTCATAAACTTTCAATAGTAGCTCCCTGCTTTCCCATGTTCTCCGCTTTCTACAACAACTTTATACCATATTATATACTTCAGACACTTTTGTGTGTGTGTGTGTGTGTGTGTGTGTGTGTGTGTGTGTGTGTGTGTGTGTGTGTGTGTGTGTGTGTGTGTGTCTCTGAAATGAGCTACATCCTTAGAAAAACTGAATGTCAGGTACACTACAAGGGCATTTCGCAGCAGCATTAAGTCACGATTCCTGCTGCGCCTCCTCATGTGCCTGCATGCTGTGTCCTTGTCTTTTATAAATCCCTGATATCTTTATCTCAAGATTAATAGGAATACTGTTTATGTTCTTCTATCTCTTTACAAATATATAGTAATGCTTGAGATAGTCAAGAACTTCAGGTTTGTCCTGAATAGAACATGTCAAAATATGTGGCAGACAAAATGAAAGTTAAGCCCTTTTATAACCCAGCCTAAACCGACTTATCAAAAACAAACACACAGGCGTATCTTCCATTTTGCCCTGAGCCCTCACTTTGTCACATGGGAGCATCAAGGTAGCATAAAAATGAGCAGAAGAAAGCTGGTGGGCATCAACATTGCCATATGCAGCTTTTCACACCGACACCGAGGCACAAGAGCAAGGGCAGCACTGTATCATCAGTCACGGCCGGAGAGCAAAAGAAAAAGAAAAGAATAATGAAAAGAAAAAAAAAACAGTCCTACACTCACATACAGTATATATCGACTCAAACCCGTATGATTCAGGGATCACAACTATAATGTGTTCTAAATGTCTTCTGCGCTCACATTTTGTGTGAACCATGAGTAAACGTTACATAAGGTAAACTCAGCTACGGTTATGTCACATTTCTAATACACAATACTCAATTCAGATATACATACTCATTCGTGCAAGCAATTATCCAATCAGCCAATCATACGGCCCCGTCACAATGCATCAGATCATACACACGCAGGTCAAGAGCTTCGGTTAATGTTCACATCAATCATCAGAATGGGAACAATCTTATCTCTGTGACTTTGACCGTGGCATGCTTATCGGTGCCAGACGGGCTGGTTTGAGTATTTCAGAAACTGCTGATCTCCTGGGATTTTCACACACTCACACACACACAAATGTCAATAGGGCTTCTACATAACGGTATGAAAAAGATCCAGCGAGCAGCAATTCAGGGGGCGGAAACACCTTGTTGATGAGAGGTGGTCTGTGGAGAATAGGCAGTTTGCTATGAGCTGACATGAAGGCTAGTGTAACTTAAATAGCAACTCCTTATAACCATGGTGAGCAGGAGAGCTTCTTAAAATGTAAAAAATGTTGAACCTTGAGGTAGCAGGGTTACCGCAAGAGAAAAGCGCTAGAAGCACTTTTTTTGAGCTAAGAACCTATAGGAGTTTGCTACAGGTTTACACAATCTAGACAGTGATGAATGTTTTTTTTTTCCCCATAATCTTTGACTGCTCAGTTTCTAAATTAAATGGCTGCGTGTACTGTATAAGCCTCCAGAGGAGTATAGAAATACAGGAGCATCTAAATATTGAAAAGGTGGCATTTCTGTTGGCATATATGGCGTTACTTCCATTACTGTCAAATGTCATGTGGGAGCAAAACTACCTGGTGTCCAGGTATCGATGTCTATGTCTATGATCTCGCGTAACGTTGAAGGCATAGGAACTTGAAGCTTTGATCGTGGACTGGTTTTGAGACTAAGTTGTACCTGCACTGTTTTGATGCTAGTATGCATGAATGTAACGGTTGAGTTTTGCAACTGATTTGATTGTGGATTTTCGAGTCGGGATCTTATCACACGCACACAACTTTTGACAGAAGTCCAATGTCAGATCATCAATGTTGCCATGATGGAGCAGGTGAAAGTTCCTTGTGAGCCCAACTTCGCATCTCCTACATTTCCTTCAACAGCTAAAAAAGATTGTCCTTCACCCATCCCAGCAACCTTCCCACCATTGAGACTATCTTGACCATGCACTTAATGTCAAGTAATGGAATTAGCCATAACTATGTGTCCGAACTAAGAGCTCTCTAAGGGGTTTCGAGAATACCATCCCCCTGTATCTCTAGGACATATGCATCTCCAAAGTAATCTGCAACCTCTTCAGACTCCTCCCATGGACTGTTAACCACCTCCTATCTGGGGGGTAGACTCGAGCCTCAGGAGCAGGTCTGCCAGATTTGCGCAAGCGCTCATTCCGACTCATGAACACCATGCTGTCCCAACCGCCCTGTAGTCTATGTTCAACACCCCGCTTGATTTAGCTCAACCGTCCCTTACCCCATCATCTTGGACCTGTACCAGTTTTTTACCGACCACCCCTTTTGCTCTGAACCAGTCAAAACTTAATTTAAAGAAAGACCCTTATAAAAAGGTCAAGTGACTGATAATTTATCATACTGTATATACCACGGTTGGTAGATCTAAGTACACATCTGTGTCCCACTTCTTGCCTATTTGCACAAATCCATACTGTTTACAATGTCTGTCTATTTGGACAGATCCATACTGTTTGTGGAGATCGATACTGTTTACACTTCTGCCTAGTCGCACAGATTCCCACTGGGTGTACACTGCTTTCACTCTTGAATGTGTTCATGTTTATCTGATTTTGGAACATGCTACTGCATATCATATCGACGTCGCCCCATACGGTCCAAGTAGGACATCGTTTGGTCTCCGCTTGGTACTGTACCATACGGTATATGGATGAGGTGACAATAAAGCTTGAGGTAAAATCATGAACCCTTAATACCATCTCTAAACTGGATTGATCACTTACATAAGCGAGGAGATAATGATTCATTAATTCAGCTTTTGTGTTGGCTGAAATTCCACAAATTTCTTTCAGGCCATTGAAACATTTTAGAAGCGGCGTCCTCTGCAATCTGTATAGAGCGCACTTTTCTCTTTTTTGACATTTCGGGAACAAACCAGACATTTTGACAGCCGTTATTTACTGTGATTACAACCTGAAACGATTAGGCCGTCTTAATAATTTTCCATTTTGCTATGGCACACAGCTATTTAAAAAAAAACATGATCTTCTTGACACTAGTTTATTAAGAAAAGGAGACTTTGTTGGTAAGATTTTTGAGACATTGAAGATTACCGATTGTACATAGTGTACAGTATGATTTGTGTCATGAAGTCCTACTCTCAGCATTAAAAGATTTTTCTTGTTCTTTTTTCATATTGCTTTTAGTCTCAGCCCTGGTCTTGTCATTGGATTGGTACTTCAAGGTGTTCTGGATTAGTTCGCTATACTTCTTTGTATCTTTAAATCTCATTTTCCGTGACATTCTGGTTTCAAATCTCTCCGGTGAGCTCAATTTGATTACGGGTTGCCAGACGTTGATGTTTACCCGCTTGCGTTCAGACCCCCCACCCCACCACCCCCCACCCCCCCCCCCCCTGACAAGGATGATGATGATGGTTGGATTCACCCTAATAAATATTACACCGAGCACCCGCAGTTGCGTCCCGCCTCATCACCCTGGCTGACACACTTAAAGCGGCTCCGTACCCAACATGCTCTTTGCACACTGATCAGGCAAGGCGTGCACGGCAAAACGTAAAGCGTAGGAAGTGGAAATATCCTAAAAATATGAAAATATAGTAGTATTAATACATAAAAATATGATTATTAGGCTTATTTCTATTAATTTTTTTTACTCATTTCATGCTTGAATTTGTCTTCTATTAAAAGATAGATAAAAAAGTTTAAGCTAATCACTAAATTTTAAGCATTTATTTTGCAAAGCTAGCAAAATAATAGATTTTTTTTTATATGCATCTGCTAGACTCAGTAGACATGTAGTCATTTAAAGGCTTTCTGTGTGTGTGTATGCGCGTGTGTGTGTGTGTTTGAAGCATGAGACAGAGAGAGCCTATTCATCCACAGGAAGGAAGGAGAAAGGAGGAAGGTGGTAGGAGACATTTGTGGGGTTACACACGACTGAATTTGGAGAATTACCAAGCACACTCAAACACACACATACACACACACACACACACACACACACACACACACACACACACACACACACACACACACAAGGCGCTGAGCTTTATGGAACGGAAGTGTGAAAGGATTGCGCGGTACATGCCTTTATCCTTTCAGAAATGATATGACTTTCCTTGGGACTGTGCTGTAATCATTCTCACACTAAACCCTTTGCAAGTCTTTCAAATCCACAGAAAAGCGCTCCTCTCTTTGTGATTACGTAAACATAATGCAGGTCTGAACAACACTTTTGGGATCCATGAGGAGGCAATACATGAAACAGGCACACAGGCGTTTAAGGAAACACAGTGTGTACTAATTTATGTTGGTTTCTACCACTTAGGCACAGTGACACCTGTATTGTTAGATGATGTAGTACCTCCTGTGGGTTGTTTCTTTTTTTTTTTTCTTTTCCAGTGAGCACAATTTGTAGTATGCTTTATATCGATTGCCATCATTAATCATAGAATTTGTCTAGATCACTGTCAGTTTCTGTTATCTGTTCATTATGTGTTCAATTGTACTTATATATACACAAATCAGATGTAACATTATGACCACCTGCACCAGCCTTCGCTCCCCATGTGCATCAGTGAGCCTTGAATGCTGATGACACCGTCACCAGTTCACCGGTTTTAATTCCACGCACCACTTTTGGTCGGATCTCACCACTGAGGGCCAGGAACATCCCACTAGACCTGCAGTTTTGGAGTCACTCTGACCCAGTCCTCTGGCCATCCCAATTTCCCGTCACTCAAATCCTTACGCTTGACCATTCTAAATCAAGTCTACTGTATTCAGCGTTCAATATATTGCTGAACACAGTAAATATTCCTACTGTAGTTTGTCCGATGATACTGCAAATGTGTCTTCAAAATGTGAAGAAAAAAACAATAGAAACCGTAATATTGTCTCCCTTGGAGCTGCCATGCGGACATTTTCAAAAAAGAGCCTGGTGAGGACATAAAGCAAGACGCAAGGAAGAACTTAATAAGGTAACAGTAATGACGGCATTGACTAGTTAACGGCGGAACTACAGTATCATCTCTTATGGACAGACGGGAAAGATTGGATGGCGGTCTGAGTTGTCATTGGGATGTCACCCGAAACAACGTCCTTAGGCTTGGTATAACCATGGTAGGCCCTTGCCATGTTGTAGAAGACCGCATTGAGGTCATATTACCCTCTTCTAGTGCTTACCATGATTATGGAGTGCATGCAACAGGTTATCAGCACACTTATGTCACGTTTAGAGAATTTACTGTAGTATACGAGGTGGTATCAGAAAGTTTCAAGATTGGCTCTATTTACAAGAAAGTGCTTAATTTATGTAACCTTACACACTAGCACTTTCAAAACAGTCTTCTTTTCAAAGCGCGTCAAGCACCTTCTCTCTGCAATCTCACCTGGTTTTCTGCAATGGTGTCAAAACGGTGACATTTGAGCTGGACCTTCTTCTTTCGAGAAGTGGCCGAAGTCTGCAGGAGCCAGATCTGGTGAGAGGTTTTGTACAGAAGTGAGATCCTGTTGTTTCTGGCGAGAAACCCACGTTTGAGGATAGCTCGGTGACAGGATGCATTGTCGCCATGGACCATCCAGTTTTTCACGTTCATTCTTTATCCTAACTTGCTGTCCATGATGAAATCGCAGACGTGGTACCGCACGTGGTCTGAATAGCACCAGTCACACAGCTCCAGGACGATGTCTTTTGGCACACTGACTTATGAAGGTCGGTGCTCCCTGTGACTGAGAGTGCAGCCTTGTGCTGCCATCTATTGGCGTGTTACAAAACTAGTCTCAAAACTTTTTGATACCACCTCGTAAATACTATATTCAATTCCTCACACCATCCGTTTGTGATGAAAAAGCACTAGACGTGTCTCTGCATTTATACGAACCTAATGACAAAGAAATACGTGCATGATAAGCACGAAGTAGCAAATAACTTGGTTCAATCGCATTGTCGCTGGTGAACATTAGTGACACCCTGGCAAGGACGTGGCTAGAAAGTAGTATGAACATTTTTCAATTTTGACCCCGTTCCTACTGCATTTTTTTTTCCAGATCTCAGAAGTTAATATTTTGCCTCTATCAAATAATAAACAAAAAAGAATAACATTTTCATAACAATAACATCATCATAATTAAGACCTGATTTCTGGAGTGGCACAGTAAAGTAATTGCTGCACTTTTTAAAATATTTTTGCAGGAGCCTAGAACTAATTGTTCCTTAATAGATTTGATTGCAAAAGCACTTGAGTTATGAAGCACCATTGTATATTCTAACTTGCCTAATTTATGAAGCCCATATGCCACCCATTGAGTCATTTTAATACCCTCAATGTAAAGTGGTAATCAAATCTGCAGTCACGGTAGTGTTATGAAACACTAAGTGAAACTCCTGCAAGATTCTTCTGCCAGGAGTCATGAATGCGAATGTGATGGACTGTAACTTATGATTCTCACATTTTAAGACATGATGTGCACAAGATTCAGTTTGTCGCTAACTAGAGAGACCAAATAACCTGTCCCACAAACACAGACATATGCAGATGAGCTGTGTGATAGGCCATGATGATACAGCAGGGGATCTCGATGGGGAGCAGATCATTAATCCTGATATGATATGGCTGGCTGTTTATGCCTGGGAGCCTGGCAGGACACAATTATGTTGTTGTCATCGCTTGTGTCCATTCCGTTAGTCTACTTTTCTACAAGTACTTTGCAAAACATCTCCACATCTAAATATACTGTATATCCCCAAAATCCACGCTTTTAACGATAATCACTGTTCAGGTTTTTCTTTGTATCTGAGCAGTTTTCGATGAATTATGTTGTTTGTTAGTGAACTATGGACCATTCAGACATAAGAAAAAACCTAAGTTAAGTCACGAATCAGTGAAAAACAGGTGCAGATGATGACTGGTGATTAGTATACTGGTAATACTGAATGTTGAGTGCTTGGAACAGACGAGAGGGGAAATAAGGCTGCTGCTGAGGTTGTTACATAAACAACCAATTTTTAACTTGTATCTTTAGCAGCCCGTCTCAGAAAAACAAATCGCATTTCTTTATTTTAATCTACATAGGGTAGCGGTTGCTCGAGACATTGCAGCACAGTACTCTATGTGAAGGTCATAATGAGTAATTTATAAGTGTAAAGCATGTTCTAAAATTCTATCATTTCATAACTAACTATATCGTCCCTAGCCAGGATTTAATACTGAAGTTTGTTTGAATGTAATTAGTAATAACAGGTTTCTATAGTAAAATTTTGGTAATTAAATAAAAAAAGCTTGACCTGACAAAATAAAAGGCTGATTGGGTATATGTATGTTAAACTCACTCACTTACTCATCATCTATACCACTTTATCCTGTATCCAGGGTTACATGGGCCTGGAGCCTATCCCAGGAGAGATGGGTTACACCCTGGACTTATACACACTAGAGACAATTTGGGAACGCCTTTTGTCCTAATCTGCATGGCTTTGGACTGTGGGAAGAAACCAAAGCACCCAGAGGAAACCCACCAAGCCCTGGGAGAACATGCAAACTCCATGCACACAGACCAGAGGTGGGAATCAAACCCAGACCCTGGAGGTGCAAGTCCACAGTGCTACACCACAGTGCCATCTCAAAATTAATTGTTTAGTAACATTTATATAATATATACACAAAGCCAAAATAATTTGTATGGTATGGTGTATATACTGTATAGTGTATGATAATTATAAGTAATACAGTGTTTGGTAAGATAAGTAAGTGGTAACTAATGTAGAATTACATTAATGTAGCCCGTACAGGTACCTTTCTTTAATTGTATTTTACAGTTTTTCCAGAAACTGTAATACTTTCAATAAACTGATGCCATATTCTTAGGAAATATATTACTGTAGTAAGATCTCGTAAGTAATGAGGTGGTAATAGAATTGTAAAATAATGTAACAATATTTTGTACATGGCAATCAGCGTACAGTATATCTAAACTATTAAATACATACAGTACTGTAGACAAGTATTTCCTATGTAGAGCCACAAATATAGGGCCATAAAATGACATTTTTGTACATGGTAACAGACACGATAATTACGTTGCAGATATGGAAATTACTTTGCAGTGCAACAGATACGAACTGGAAATGCATAACAGACTATTTTCTAGTCATCACAATGAACAGATGATAAGAAGTTAGACAGTTTGCCAATGGACAGATTGCTTGACTCCCTCCTGGTGGTCGTTTCTGTGATGTTTCTGTACATTTGTTTATGTCAGGTTGAAAGGTTTCCCCTTTGTGAAGCCCTGGCAAAGGTTTCAGTTATAATGAGCAGCTTGCACCATCCTTAACTATTACAGTAGCAATAATGGCATGCAACATCCGGTAATAACCAGAAGTCACATTTTTTATGTAAATTTTGCACAGACTCATTTTTTAAATATTTAATCAGTCCAAAATAATCTGATATTTAAAAATAAGTCAGTTGTAAGAAAAAAAACTAAGACTCAACTCTCTCTCTCTCTCTCTCTCTCTATATATATATATATATATATATATATATATATATATATATATATATATATAATTTTTTTTTTTTTTTTTGGAGCCACTTTCTGTGTCCAGATCCTTAAATTACCATTAATACAATGGGAAATATGATGTAATTCAAAGTCTTCCTGCTAAAAGCACACACAGGCACACAGCAGCATTTTCTTCATTTGCCAGGTAGTGCATTGACACATAACAAGTCATAAAGCACTCACATGTTTGACCATACAAGTTATGGGTTTTCAATACCTGCAAAAAACATCCTCATCCGTAAGATAACAAAAAGTGCTTAAAGTAGTGTTTTGTACTCCTTTTATTTATTTTTTCTTCTTGTATGTAGTAATAGTAGGCATAGTACACTGATCCATTCCCAGGTATGCTACAGAATGGTCACACTACTCAAAGACTAGCTCAAGCGTAGTGTGAAAGTAGTCTTAAACAAAGACAATCCCAT
This sequence comes from Clarias macrocephalus, assembly GCA_011419295.1. NCBI lineage: Eukaryota > Metazoa > Chordata > Actinopteri > Siluriformes > Clariidae > Clarias > Clarias macrocephalus. The sequence continues at coordinate 61,023 of JAAGKR010000193.1, read as the reverse complement.
AATGTTCCAAACTACCCAGAAACAATATGCCTAAATATATGGAACACCTATAGTTAAAAAGTACTGAGTGTTAGATAAAGATTAGGTTCTTAAACAATAGCTTGTCTTTTAGCAGCCATCAGCCAGTTAGATCTCAATGTTGCTGCGTCTTTCACAATTGCATATGATGCAAGGAAAATTTGCTGCTTAGTGGTGCGGCAGGTTAAATGTAGGTGCTTTCCCTGATTCCCCGTACACATAGTAGCTACAGGAGTAATAGTAGCTACAGTAAAACGATCAGGCTAAAATACAGTGTAAAGAACAAGTCTGTATGCTCACTAAAAGATGGATCGGATGAGCGAGCAGTTCGAAAAGATGCGGTCGGCTGACATCACGTGGTTCGGAAGAAACTGATTTGAATCAGTCAGTCTATTTAGATACTGTACAAACCCTTGATGTGGGAGACGCCTAGCGACTGGATATGACTAAATATCCAAAAAAAAAAAAAAAAAGGTTTCAGCTGATTAAAATGTGTTAACCAATAACGTTTGTTTTGCATAATATTTCTCACATGTCTACTAACTGTTGGTTACTGAAAATGTGATATTTGCAACCCTGCTAGGTTTCCTCCAAATTTAAGACCAAATAAATGCCTTCATTACGAATTGAATGTACGATATACAGTACTTGGTAATGTGGGACACGATTTTTGTCGCGCAGCTTTTTTGTCACTTCAAAAGCCATCAGCTTAAAGTTTCCTTTCAAATGCTTAAATGCCAATAATGCAGAAATCACTGATGGACATACAGGTGAAGATACGCAGGATCGATATTAAGTGTTCCACTTTAATCACCCAAAATGTGACTTGTCCATTCCTGGTCAGTGGACATTCAGCAGCATGATGGACTAAAACCAACAAAGGAGTTACATTCACGTTCAGACAGGTGCTGGTGAAGAGGAGGAGAGGAGCATACAGCATCCTTATCTACTTCTGAGCCATGCCCTTCACTAAGCATTAGTGTTGAAGTCTTGCACAACAAAGTGGCTAGGGAACAGGAAAGGACAGAGGTATCAGAAGTGTGCGTGCTTGTGTGTGGAATACTGATAACCATGAGTCATTTTCTATCTCTTGGCAGAAACGTAAGTGAGGATATTTTAAATAAGGTTGAAAACATCCAGGCACTGTTGCTTTAAATAAACTTGCGCGATTGTTCTATTTGTAGCGAAAATAGCACCTAAGGTACAGTAACTTCATCCCGAATCCATCCTGTGAGCTACACGTGTTCCACGGGTTTTATTATATAAGAGAGAAAGACTCTTCACAAGTAAAAAGTATTCAAGGCGGTTGCCAATCTTTCCAGGAGTGGACATCCCAGCATATTCACCCCAAGGTCAGACCGTGCAGTGCTCAGAGAAATACAAAAAAACTCAAGAGCTACATGACCAGGGCATCTTGCAGTCATCGAGTTGACCATGAACTTCTTCTAATACCAGAGTGTTGTAGAGGTGAAGATTAGACCATCTGGCCGACAGTTAAAACTTGGTCGAAATCGATCATGCTACAAAACAATGATCTGAATCACACCACTAAATTTACATCAGAATGGCTGAGAAATAAAACAATCAAGGTTTTGAAATGGCTTAGGCAAAGTCCAGAGCTCAACACAATTGAAATGCTGTGGCGGGACCTTAAGAGAGCTGTGCATATGAGAATGCCCAAAAACCTCAAAGAACTGACGCAATCTTGTAAAAAAGAATGGACCAATATAATGTGAGAGACTGATGAAGTCATATTGGAAATGATTACTTCAGGTTATTAACGATAAAGGTGGATATACAAGCTATTGAATCATGCAGGTAACTCAATATTGCCCACTTTGTTGATCCAAAATGTTGGTTTATCTGAGGTGGTATTTGCCTAAGACTCACTACGATTATCATGTTTTTACTCAAAACACATAAAAATAAAGAGGGGGTACTAACTTTTACACATACTGAAAACAAACAGTATATTTAAAGGCAAGTCTAGGAGTCGCATGATCTCATGTTTCCTCTTACAGTATTTCCAACATCAAAAAGAGTTGCAGGGCGCAGTGGTAAAGCGTTCGCCCTATCATCCGGAGATCGCAAGTTTGATTCCCGGGTGATGCTGTAACCTCTCGCTGCCAGAGACCTAGAGAGAGCTGATTGGCCGAGCTCTCTAGAGGGGAGGGATGAGAGGTACTTAGTGCTCCCACATTAATCACGGCTCTACAGCCAATCAGGGGCGTCTGTTCATGCAAGTGGGAGGAGCGGATAGCGCTGTCCTCCGAGTGTGTTACGCCGCCCCCAACGGTGCGTGAGCGAGCAGTTCGAAAAGTGGCGGTCGGCTGCAGTCATGTGGTTCGGAGGAAACACGTGATAGTCTTCGCCCTCCCGACTGAGTGGTAGTAGTAGGCTTAATGTGCAGCCCCCTAGTGATGGGGAGGAATTGGACACGACTAAATTAGTTGTGTCCAATCCCCCCCCCCCCAAAAAAAAAGAGTTGCAGGAGGCCCAGAAAGCAGTGGGTTGGATCTCATCCGCCGAGAAAGGTAATCTGAGAACATGATGGATGCTTCAAGAAGATGATGACCCAAAATGTACAGCTAAATAAGTTAAAGGGGCCTGGCATGGCCTAGCATGTCTCCTGACATTAATCTTGAAAATCTATCAAGGATTTTGAAATCAAGGAGAGCGGCCTTCATGATGGTAAGAATTTGAAGATGATTAGTGATGTCTAAAACATTTTGTACTAATCCACTTAAGATTTCTTTGTATGCATTTATGAATACAAAGTTTTGAATACAAGTATGAAGGCAAAAGAGATTACACATATTTTTTTTTATTTGTGTATGTGGGCACTGAAAGCATTCAAAAATGATACAATATTTAACCGCAAATTGCTTATTAGTTTTTATAGTTCGTTCATGTATGTTTTTTCTGACTGTTGTTGTCTCTGTTTTGTTTTGTTGTTTTTCTTTCCCCGGCTAACCTTTTTTATTTATTTATTTATTTATTTTGCATCTGTTCTTCATATTTCACTGCCCTGCATTGTCCTGGATTTTTCACCAATTAACCCCTACCCTGTTTCTGTTTACGATTTTGCCTCCTGATTTTTTCTTCCCTTAAATAAAGCTCTTGCTTATATCCAACTTATTCCATTTTACGACATAATTTAAGGCAGAAGCCGAGTACAGAAGGAGCACTGTCACATTCACAGTCATTACTTCGTGCACATAAAGACCAGAGCAGAAGATAATTGGTGAAATACAGCTTCTCTAATGGGTACAATGCCGGAGCTGCCGACAAGTCTCTACTCACTGCTGTGGCATGCACATCAACAAAAGAATAGGCAGCTCGCTTCTGGCTGGCCGCTACAATCATTTCTCTTTTCGCTTTCAAAAAAAAAAAAAAAAAAAAAGACAAGAGCAGCAGATAAATGGCAATCTAGTCACATTAGTGGAGGTTCAGTAGAGTAAGTTCTGCGTTCGAGAAAAAGACAGAAAAAGGTAGCACCATTGCTTCTCATTTTGTCTTCTTGCATACATAGTATGCTAAATATGGAATCAATTACAAAATTCATGAATACTATTTTATGAATTTATGTGTCAGGCTACTCGGGTAATGGAAAAGGGAAAAAACACACATGCTGTCACACCTTATAGAGATGTAAAACTAGGTTCCTAAATATAAGGTTTCTGATGAGAGCTAAGAGTAATGCTGTTCGACAAAGTCATTACATCAGCTCTAGACACTGTACTGTATGTACTGTATACTCCCCAGGTAGAAAAATGCACCATTGTATTGCTTTGCCTTAAGCAATGAAAACAATTAAGGATGTCTGAAGTTACCGGAACTGGGTTAAGAACTGTCCAACACAATAAAAAACTTAGGAGAACAGTAGTCTCCTCTTATTTAATTTAAACGCTTAGCGTATTTGCAACATTAAAAGTCAACAGTAGTTATCACAGCTGCGTTTGATAGTAAAAGTAAAAGCATTTCACATACACACACACACACACACACACACACACACACACACACACACACACACACACACACAAAAAGCTGTGTGGCCATAAAAAAAACCTAAACCATAAAGACCGGACTGTGAAGCAATGCAAAAGGTTCACATGGGCCGACGAGTTCAGATTGACTCTATTCCAGAGCGATGGGTGTGTCAGGGTAAAAAGGGAAGCGATGTACCCATCATGCAGCTGAATCTTTTTTCGCTCCTCACTCACTCCAGGGAGCCTACTTGGCATGCGGCCTCCCCTTCAGCAGGGGCGGGGCCGCCAAATCTGGCACGGCTGGAGGGAAATCATCGGTGAAGGACCCCGGGCTGTCGCCACTCCTTAAAAGAGAGGCATGGAGCTCAGTTCAGGGTTCAGAAGTCAGGAGGAAGCATTTGAAAGGCAGCAGGGACAGAGTGGCACATGACAGGGGCCATGCCATGCACCTGACGGACAGTACGCCGCTGTTAAACTGCCTGCCGAGAGACAGCCGCTGGACTAGATGAGCTGCCTCAGTTTCGTTTATGGCCAATCATCACTATCCAGCCACTGAAACGAAAAAGCCGTTGGCTCAAATTCAAGGCCCACCTCCGCAGTCGGGATCGCCCGCCACAGCCACGGGAGAGCGACAGCCATGTTGCCCTTCGCATGTTTGATTCCCACTTGTGGCAGCATCAAAAGAGGACGGCATGGGGCGGAAAACATGCCGCTGAGGTGCCTGCGAGAGCTGCTGTGTAAACAACCCTATTTCACCACTCTGCCAACACCTTTCCTCCTTTCCTCCATTTTTTCCCTAAATACCAATGCAAGTATTGAAGAAACAGATACATCTTGAATCGTCGTTTAAATATTGTCAAAGATTGTGCGATTGTCACATCGCAGGAGGTACGATGCAAGGCAGTGTCTCCCACACAGTATATTCAGGCGTGCCGCTCATCCAGATCCGTGATTTTCCTGAATTGATGGGGAATAAGGTGAGTCTAATAGTATCGACAACCCAAAATAAGACAAAAAGTCATTTTTAAAGGTTATTATTATACTTTTTTTATTATATTAATTTTCTATGAAGATGCCTACAAAATCACCAGAATTATTGTAGAATTATTAATCATTTACTTTTTGAGTAATTCAAGACATCTATATTTGTACATATCACAATATATATACACAGTACTGTGCAAAAGTCTTAGGCACCATATTATCTGTAGTACAAATTTTGTGATATAAGTTTATTATGTTTGTATTATTATGTACAAGACCATTCCCTATAAAGATACACTACAGTTAATGAATAAATAACATTACAGAAGAATATTTGCATGCCTGTAAAGAAAGCGACATATTACATGACAGACCAGTTTTCAAAAAGGAAAAAAAAAATCAATAATGTCGACTCCTGGGTTTTGCATGAAAACAGAAAGGAGCGAGTGTGGCGAAGCTGTTAGGTTTTACTGAGCATGCTGGAGAATATGAGTTCTTTTGGTAACCTCGTCACACTCACTCCTTTCTATTTTCATGCCAAACCCAGGAGTCGACATTATTGATTTTTTTCCCCTCATCTGAAAACTGGTCTGTCATGTATTATGTCACTTTCTTTACAGGCATGCAGATATTCTTCTGTAATGTTATTTATTCATTAACTGTAGTGTATCTTTATAGGGAATGGTCTTGTACATAATAATACAAACATAATAAACTTTATATTAAAAAATAATTGTACTACAGATAATATGGCGCCTAAGACTTTTGCACAGTACTGTATATCTCAGAAAAAAAAAAAAGATATTGCAATGTCAGTTCTTTCCAATAACGTGTAGCACAAGTCCAGACAGAATACTATTTGGATTAGGACAATCTGACTCAACTTTCTCTAAAGTCCGAAGAAACTAAAACGTTTAAAAAAAAAAAACCCTGTCTTGTTCCTAATTATCTTCAAGAACAAAGGGTACATAAAATGGAGAAACCGTTAAATATAAGTATTCTTTGGATTAGCAACGAACGTTGCTATCACACAGCAAGACATCAGAGTCATTAAAAGTAAAAAAAAAAACTCTAGGGCTTTGCTGTAAAGTGTCTCAGTAGAACCTGACCCTATCGATTTAGTATGATTCGAGACAAAAGGAGGTGGTGAGCCTCCTGCTGCACAGTAAGCCAATAAGAGTATTCGAGAACAAGAGTACCTGGTAAACAAAAGCACTGATGAGTCCCAGAGCTAGGCTGATTAGCGTAGCTAAAGTGGACCTATAATGACTATTAGCTCCCTGCTAATCTTCTCCAACACACTCTCTCCTCTCCCATACAGTAGCTCCCGTGATCGTTCTCAACTAAGTTTTTGGTCCGATGATAAAAGACAAATGAATAGCAATTGAATTAATGAATTCCGAGGCTGCTATACCGAGCGGCGTTGTATTAATATTCAAGCTATTGTTACGCTAATGCGCAGATCCTTCTGGTGTGAAATGAATCTTTTCAATATTACACACACATAATTGAAATACATGGATGAAACAGTTCACTGGATTGATCTGGAGACAACAATGGAGTGATTGAAATGTGACATAATTTGCATTATTTTGTAGAACGGGATAAAAGGACAGCTTTCTTTAGTCATTATTTTCACAGAGACTTTTTTTCCATTATGGGTTAATTTATTAGGATGACCTCTGATGGATTTTGTAAAACTAAGTGCCAGAATGTAGATGACGATAACGGGTCATGTGATTAGCTGAATATTGAGAAGATGCAATTCATATAAAGAAGAGTCATTCAGGCCTTTGGTTAATATTCCAAGGTTTCCTTTTTCCTTTTTTTTTTTTACCGTAAAGGTCCTAAAATAAGCTCATATTTCCTCATTACAATCATGACTGAGAAAAAGTTTCTTAATCTTACTGTACATCTCAGCACACTTTCCCTTGAAGCAAATGGTACAGAATAGGCAGGCCGAGACACACACTGAGAAAAAAAAAAAAAAAACCCTACACAGGAATAAACTAACAGTTTGGGAAGCATATTGCAGTATTATATTCTTTTCACTTCTCTTCAGTGATATTTTGTGATGTTCCTGCTGATGTGCCCTTCTCTCATCCAGCAGGATACAGTAGCAACCTGCCCACGCCGTTTTTCATGCAATCTCCAGTGATGCCTTTTCCCACAGACTGTCTGGTTCCTCTTATGAATTGATTACTGGGGCTACAGGGAAATCTGCAACGGACTCCTGCAGCTTGTCCTCTCCCTCATATAGACAAGTTCTCCCAACTTCTCCCAACCCACCCATCCATGGTTTCCACAAACCAAGTGGGAGAGACCCTTCAGCCATCAAGGTCAAGCATACGAAGTGAGATGGTTCACTTGTTGCCACCACACCATGTAATTATTCTATTTATTTTACTCTTTACCTAAACCGTGATCATTGTCTGATGGTTGGACGCTGTTACCCATGACTTCATACCAACAGTCATGGGTGTATGGGGAAGATACTTTGCTGAGGACCCCAACCTCTTGAAGCCTACAGACAACAGCGCACACACATCCACGCATAAAACGCAAAAACACGTAAAAATGGGCAATTTGGGAAGGTCATCGGGGGGACATGGAAACGTCAGACACACAGACTAAAGATGAGAGTCAAATCCCCAACCCTGTTGACATGTATGGCAACAATGCAAACAACTAACTCGCTGTGTCTTTTAAAGGTTCCACTAAAACCTCTCTTTTTTGGTAAGAGTTTTTTGTTGTTGCTCCTGGTACATAAACCATGGTAACAACAACAAAGGTTGCTCCAGATCAATTTAAGAGGGAAATGGGTCCAGTAATATCCAGATGCATAGAACCAGATGGCTCTCTGTACTGTATATCAAATCAACCTTTTTTGTGATATCTTTATATCATGAGCGCTGAAATAGTGTTCTATAAAGTGTAAAGTACTGAATAAGGTATAAATGATTTATTTCCATTCTGAATCCAGATCAGGAAGTTTCTCTGGGCGCAAAATAGGAAATTATGACTTGGTTAGTTAAAGGTCCGATTTGTGAGTTAAAGGTCCCATACAGTATCTTACAATTTCTTCAACAAGTTAACACAGGTCTTAGTGGGTATCTTCTTGTACAGTATGTGGTCACATTAGGGTGAAAACCCAAGTTGCCCATGAAAAAAGGACAACAGCAGGGAAGGTTTAAATTATTCTCTAAAATGACTATAAAGTGAGGTCCCCATTTGAGGTGCATTTATAATCGATCACTCTGGAATGTTTTTTCACATAAGTGTTAATTACATTAACCTTTTTTTTATTAGAGCTTAGGGTTATATTTGCCAACCATTATATTTGTGAACTCATTCTGTAACTAATTATAGTTCATGAAAAACCTTTTTTTTATACTATTACCACAGTTGATTGTCAGAACAGCCATTTTGGGGAAAAAGGCAAGCCTTTGTGATTTGAAAAAAAAGGGGGAAAAAAGCTTTTTATGAAGCCCATCATCTTTACACTAGTCATCAAACTGTCGTAACTGTGACAGAGCCTAATGAGCAGTGAGGATTTTTTACGAGGATTTTCTTGAACCTTTCAGGACCAATTTAGGCTGCAAATCATTTTTTGCGAGCATTTCCCCAATCACGTCAAATCTAATTCCTTCAGCGAGTTGAATTTTATGTGAAAAGCTCAGGAAAGATGGTTTTCCCTAAGGCCTGTAGCTGGGGTTTTATCTATACAATACAGTACATACATGAGTGCACTTCTCACTCACTCAGTCACTTATCATCCAGGAAACTTAGAGCCCGAGGCGGTGGTATACCATGAACGCGGTGCCAATCCATCACAGGGAGCACACAAACTAACACACTACATTGGGAATACAATTTGGGAACGCCAGTTAGCCTATCCTGCATGTCTTTGGACTGTGGGAGGGAACCGGAGTACCTGGAGGAAACCCACCACCTCCATGCACACAGCGAGGCAGTAATCAACCCCAGACCATACAGGTGCAAGGTAATAGTGTTGACCACTAAGCCACCGTGAGTGCACTTCTTTTTAATGATTTTTAAATAAGCCATGAAAATGATTTCAATACGTCTTTCTTTTGTCATATTTTCAGTCCCCCTATGTATAGAAACATTCAGGCCACCTTGTAAAAAATAAAAATAAATTTAAAAAAGATAGTACGGTGGAAAAGCTGAAAGGAAAACAAGTTACAAGATACAATGGTGTTCAGCTAGAGATTGGGGGTAAGAATGTCCAATGGTCTGAACACAGGCAGAAAATAAAGACGATCCTGAGAAGTAATACGGATGAAGAATGAAATCAAATGGAAGAGAAGTGAAATGACTATCTGTGCAGATCGATGGCAACAAACATGCTGTTAAAGAGCATGATCCTGGAGGAGTGTGGCCTCGTCTAGCACGGGAACATCATCCTGCCACTCGGCCACTATCGATTCGCAGATCATTTACTCAGTCTTCTGCGTCAAACGTACGCGCACACACACATGCACACATAAAGTACAAGTAAAATCTCCAAGAATAAGACACACAAGGAAAAAAGGATTTCCAGTTGGACAACGATTCACTAATTATTACTGACATTTGCTCTCCGTCATCGTTTACACTGTAAAAATATATCACAGCCATTGAAAGTGATATAATCTCCTTTACGAAAGCACTAACAGGTCATTGTCCAAGGAGACCGACAATGCTCAATGGTCTAATGATACTTCAGCATTATCAGCACATCACCTGAATGATCTAAGACTGCTGTAATAGTCTGAGAAATGATTCACCCTGGAGGAGAAATAATCTTTTCTGTCTTGTCTTGACCTGAATTTGCTTTCATGACAAGCATCCATTTACAAGCTTAGAACCTTTCAGCACTATGTCAGGGATAGTGAGCCATAAAACTGTCCTGATATGGATCAGTGCAAGGTCTATTCTCATCTCGCTCCATCTCTTCTCAATAATAGAGGTGATTAGTAACACACTGAACACGTTCCTCTGCTTTCTTATAATGTACAAGAATGGATCTAAGGTGAGGCATTTGTGTTCCAGCCGAGTTGTTTAACTGCTACTCTGGGAAACCATTGTCCCATTACTGGATGTTATTGAGCAATAGTGAAGGTTTTTTTTTTTTCTCTTTCTTCTAAGAGACACACTCCAAGTTGCATATAAACATTGCTTTCAGCGAGGAGTTCTGTCCTTCATACGGGTAAAAGTTTTACTTCAAAATGAGATAAATCCATTCTGTCAGCATTACAAACGAATATAGATTATATTGTGCATCGTGTCTTTGAGTCACAAGAATGTTAAAAAGCATGAATGGCAAAATATTAGGTCAACATTGTTTCGATTATATCAGTTCGAGCTTTGTATTAGTTTGCAAAGTGCTATAAATCCACCTCACACGGTTATGTCACAGTAAATAAACCAGTCTGTTGTTGTGTTTGAGGCCATACGGTATGAATTTGTTGCTTGAGTTTAATGAGATCATACAGCAAACTCATGCATCAACTTTGTTTTTATAGTGGGTCATACTTGGAAAAAAGGGAAAAGTGTTCAGTTTAGTTCCACACAAACATATTAATCTTTGTAACATCAAAAAAAAAAAAAAAAACGTTGCGTTTAAAATGCATCATTACCTTCACCACTTTGAACCTTTGCAAGTCTAGCTAACTGTAAAGGTCATTTGACTTTTTTCAAAACCTCAAAACATGTACAGCCCTGCCAGAAAAAGTCATCAATCACTGTAGGAAGGGTAGAATCATTAAGCTCCTTCAAGCAAAGAAAACAACTAAGGAGATTAAAATTATTGGAACGGGTTTAAGAATTCTTTAACCATAAATAGTGCTATGCTCCCTAAAGTGTCACTTCTACACTAAGTTACACAATACCATGGCTGGAAATTTTTCATTACCATTCTTCTGAAGTCCCTCTGGACGCAAAATAGGAAATAATGACTTGGCGAGGTCCCATTTTTTAGTTAAAGGTCCCATATTTTACTTTAACAAGTTAACACAAGTCTTAGTGCCCTCCCAAAGTGTATCTGTTAATGCTCCAGCTAAAATATAATAAATGTTTTAAAATATATCATTTAATAACAGACATATTTGTCTGTTACACTTCTCCAAATACACCATTCCAATGTATATGCAAATGACCTACTGCCTAGCTGTGGACGTCCAGGAGAGCAGAGCAGAACTGGGTGGAGCTGATCAGCAAGGCGGTGGAGGGAATCTTCTTGTACTCTATGTGGTCACATTAGAGGGGATACCGAATTGGCTTGTTTAAAGGAGAAGAGCAATTCTTCTCTAAAATGACTATGAGATAACCTTGCTTTACCACAATATATAGTATATTAATTAATTTGAATTACTGAAACTGGTTTTAGAATCCTTCAACACTTTGGGAAAACCTGGAAGGGTAGTGCTGAACCGTCACCTTTGTGTCAGAAAAAAATCATGAATGGAGATTACTTGGTGAAGTTGCATGGTAAAAAATCAACAAACCATAGCTACGAAGGTAAGAGCATTTCCATACACACCCAATGTGAGATGAACTCACATGACTGGGCCTAAACAGCTATTTGGCCAAAAGAAAACCACTTGTTAGTAAGATTGATCAGAAAAAAATGCTTACATTTGTTAATGGAAAAAGATCATTTGGTCTGATGAGTTCATATTGAGCCTATTCCAGAGCAATGGGTATGTCGGGGTAAGAAGGGAAGCCTACTGTATGAAGCGATACTTCATACAGTTTATAATTCATAGTACAAGCCTCTGGAGTCTGTGTTATGATCAGGTGGTCAGGTCGAGGCTCAGCAACTTCATGTGGCAATAAAACGAAGTCAGCTGATGACCTACCAGCAGATGTCCTGAATGATCACATCTACAGTATGGAGTTGTTCTTACCATGTTCCGGGCCTCAAATTGAGAGAGAATGGTTCTGGGAGCATCAGGAATCATTTTCACACATGAATTGGCCACCACAGTACAGTATGTGCTGTGATTAAAAGAAACCTTAGCTTGAATTTATTTTGGATTATAGACTATGCTGTGCACCTGAGGAAAATGCCAGACTGAATTCAAATGATCACATTTTGCAATAAAACCCATCAAATGCATTCTGAAAAAAATAATATATAGCACTCCTTCCAGTAATTAATCCATCCTTTTGGATATGATACATCAAAGCTTTGGAACATCGTCTAATTAAGTGGAATAGCTTCTGTTGCTGAGTTATGTACCGTATCAGAGGCACATCGATGACTTTTCTGTCATGTGCTCATGACGTCAGCAGAGTTCTTGACTTACATGAATATATGTTAGAGTTAAAAGAGAATCAATGTGCAGGGGGATAGACATAATTATATAGACATAATTGGCAAGGTTTTGCAAAAACCATGATAATCCACGTGTCTTCATATAGTCTGAGACCAGGGAATGAAGAAATAAAATAATGAATTGAAATACAGTCTATTTGACATGATATTCCAGATGATTCCTCCTTTGCTCTTGTTCTGATATTAAAGCTTCATTCCCATTCTAGGAAGGCGTTCCACTAGATTTTGGCGTGTAGCCGTGGGGACTTGTGTTCATTCAACTCGAACAAGTGCATTAGTGAGGTCCTGATGTTGGAAGCGGAGAGGCTTCAGGCACAGTCACTGTTCCAGTTCATCCCAGAAAATGAGCATCAATCCAAAAATATTCGAATTCCGGGAGAGGATACTGTGCTGGCTTGGTGGAGAATTATCCCTGACGGATGTGACACAGAGGTGGGAGATGTCGATCCCCTCTAGTTGGAATACTTTCAGATCCATTCACGATAAAACACTTAACACACAAGTAAAGCATGATGAAACTACAACCTACTGTACTGTGTTTTTGTAAAGAAACAGAAGGGCAGAAAGAAAAACGGTGATGCAGTCCGTGATGGGGTAGGAGCTCAGTGCACAAATTTGGCTGTTGTTAATTGCTCTGGTAAACTGTAATTGAAACAGTCATGCCAATGAAGCATTACTGAATTGAATTAGCTGAGACGCGGGAAGAGTGAATACACGGAACGGTGATGGTGGGGAAAACTGTGCACTTGGCACACCTGCCAATCGTAACACTCCCACAGACACACACCCACCTATACCCCCCCCACCCCCCCACCCCCCCACACACACACACACACTCTGCCATGAACACAGGGCTGCCAGATGCAGCTGAACACACTGGCCCTGCTGTGAGCTTCTGATACAAGGATCCTAGTGTTACCATTCCTGTGCTATACACACGCGCACACACACATCATCATCATCATCATCATCCACTTACACTCCCCCTTTTCTCGCTGCCTTCACAAGAACACATTCGGTTGCACCTGTCATTGCTGTAAACTCTGCTAATGAGAGATAACTTTGTGTAGTTCAGTTTTGTCTTTGTACAACAAATATACCTACACACACACACACACACACACACACACACACACACACACACACACACACACACACACACAAACAAATCCCATGCCAAGGTCTCAGACCAGGAGGTGGTGGCATTGCCAGCTCTATTGAGTCGAATAAATCCCACTGCTGTGGCTGTTATGGAATATTTAATGTAGTCCAAATCTGGGAAAGTCAGTCCACATGCAAAAGTTAGTACGCCTTCTTATAATTCTAATTTAATTTGAATAATTTTTTTTTGGTGTAGAAAGATGATATAAATCCAAATATTAGGCAAATACTACAACCTCAAATGGATAACAACATATCATTTTTTCACTGTGTCATTATTTATTTAACAAAAATGAACACAAAAGGTAAAAAATATGCAGGCAATACTAATTACCCGCTTCCAGCTTCCACAGTATTTAAGAGGGTAAGTTGCAGCCAGGTGTTGCTAATCATCAGCCCTTGATTAGTTGATCATCAGTTGGTGTGCAGACCAGTTTGGTGGCCTGGAGCAGGCAGATGTGTGGTTATAAAAGCACTATTTGGAGTTCAAAGTTCTACAGTGAGAAAGATTATTCACAGTGGGAAGTATTCAAGACGGTTGCCAATCTTCCCAGGAGTGTACGTTTCACCCCAAAGTCTGACCATACAAGGCACTGACAAAAAAACAAACCAAAAAAAAAAAAAAAACTTAAGAGCTCCATCTCAGACCCTACAGGCACAGTTTGTTTGGAAAGGACGGGTTGCCAGGAGAAAGCCTCTTCTGTCTAAAAAGAAAATGAAAGAACATGAGGTTCGCAAAACGTCATCTGAGCAAAGCTCAAGGCTTCTGGAACAATGTCCTACAGACAGATGAGACCAAATTCAAGCTGTTTGGCCTTAATGCCCAGTGCCATGTCTGCCATTTCAGCAGAAATACCTCATACCCACTGTCAAGCACGGTGCAGGAGGAGGGTGATGAATTGGGCTTGTTTTTGCCGCCACAGGACCTGGGCATCTTGCAGTCATCAAGTTGACCATGAACTCCTCTGTACAGTATACCACAGCTAAAGCTTGGTAGAAAATTTGATCATGCAACAGCTCAATGATCTGAAGCACAGCAGTAAATCTACATCAGAATGGCTGAAAAATAAAAGAATCAAGGTTTTGGAAGGATCTAATCAAAGTCCAGATCGCAATCCAATTGAAATGGTCTTGTGGGACCTTAAGAGAGCTGTGCGTATGAGAAATTCCAAAAATCTTAATGAACAATAAGCAATGTTGTAAAGAAGGATGGGCCAATATTCCTGCACAGTGATGTAGGGGACTGATAAAGTCACATCACATCACATTTATCAGACTGATAAAGTCAAACAATTACTTCAAGCTATTGAATTATGGGGTAATAAGTTTTTTTTTCTTTTTTTTTAAGTGAAAAAACTGTGAAAAAGGTTATATGCTGTTCATCTTAGGTTGTATTTGCATAATACTATGACCTGCTTTGATCAGATGAAAGTCACATAGAAGTAAATGGGAGGGTCCTATCTTTTCAACATGACTGTAATAGGTCAATATATATATATATATATATATATTTTTTTTTAATAATAATAATATATACTGTGTATATATAGATCTTTAAGCAGTCTTGCAGTTCCAACATTGATGTAATCCATTTTAGAAGCTTCCGATTGGACGACTGGTATAATTAATGAGTTAATTGGGAATACATTTGTATTTAAGAGGCACTGTCTATATGAACATTATACCATGGGAGAACTCAAGCATCCCAGTCAAGATTTATGCTACCATAAGCAATTTAAGCAACAACTGTCTGCAAACATAATTTTTTATGGCGTAACACAGACACTGCACCAATCAGGAAAGAAATAACTAATAAGGAATTAATTAATCATGGGGTGAATGCCAAGGTAACACCAAAGGAATTGGTGAAGAAGTTGGAGACCAAAGTATGTGCTGCACATCCATCATTAAGGGAGCCTACTCCATGATCAGCAAAATATAGCAAGACTGCAGGTGTTCACATAATCCGTTATCACCTAAATGAGGATGGGTTCCCTGTTGAGTCTGGTTCCTCACAAACTATTGTGAGCTTTTCCTCGCCACTTGGCTCGGTCATCAGGGACAATCTGATCATTTTGATTCATACATATTATGATACTCATTTTCTTATTTTTCTTTTGCTTTTGCATTAATAATAATAATTAATTAATAATAATAATTAAAGCCTAGCCTTTTGGACGAGCGTCTCTTGGACAGAAAACACAATAAAGGCTGGTGAGGCTTTTAATATGGAGAACATCATCCCAGCTGTGAAGTGTGGGGGCGGAATTGTATTGTAGGGGCGTTTTGCTGAAGAAGGACTCTTGGACTTTAGAAAGTAGATGGCATTGTGAAAGAGGAAAGAGGATTATCTAGAAATACTGAAGCAAAACCTCAAGACTTCAGGTAGAAACTTAAAATGGGATTGCAGCACAAGGATCCTTAGAATACCTCCGAAATGCCTAACAACAACAACAACAAGTGGCAGGCGAAGTACCCAAATCTGGTACGTGAATGAAACTAGAGATCCTCCCAGGTAAAATAGTACTCCAGTAGGCCTCCGAGTGGCGCAGTGGTAAAAGCGCTCGCCCTATCATCCGGAGATCGCGAGTTCGATTCCCGGGTGATGCTGTAACCTCTCGCAGCCGGAGGTCTAGAGAGAGCTGATTGGCTGAGCTCTCTCAGAGGGGAGGGATGAGAGGTACTTAGTGCTCCCACATTGATCACGGCTCTACAGCCAATCAGGGGCGTCTGTGAGCTCGCGCAACGGAGGGAGCGGATAGCGCTGTCCTCCGAGTGTGTTACGCCGCCCCCAACGGTGCGCGAGCGAGCAGTTCGAAAAGATGCGGTCGGCTGGCGTCACGTGGTTCGGAGGAAACACGTGATAGTCTTCGGCCCTCCCGGCTGAATGGTAGTAGTAGCCTTAATGTGGGAGCCCCCTAGTGACGGGGAGGAATTGGACACGACTAAATTAGGGAGAAAATCAGGGAAAAATCAAAAAAAAAAAAATAGTACTCCAGTAAAAGACAAAGTCCTCCATTTACATTTCTACTTGACTTAACTTTAAATATAGATAAATTATAATAACCAAAAAAAAAAAAAGTTTATTATGGCCCAAATGTTACAGATTCTGATTATAATCTTTTTTGCTTTACTTTGGACGCACAGATCTGTTAATATAAGCTCATTAAACGAGTCTAACACTGATAAACATTATCATGAGCACTCAGCATGCAGGTGAGTCATTTCTATCAGAGAGATCTGAGTATCTGTGAAATAACAGGATTTGAGCTTTCCTTTCCTTTCGAGATTTATTTTAAACTTGACATCTCTGCACATGGTCACCACGCTTTCTCTAGAAAAAGGTTATCCGTCCCCCCTCTCTCTCTTTGATGGATATGATCTAAACACAGACAACACCCTGCAGCTTCTTTCTGCAAGCCATTCAGGCGCTCGACCAGAACGCCACAAAGCACTAAATTGATCAGTCTTGCTTTTTTGGTGCTTTTTTTCACACAATAAACACACACCCTGCACTCCTGCTAACACGCCAGAATCATGATGTAGCACATCTCTTCACTTGTACTGCAGGTTGCACATTTCTTGCTTTCACACTGCTCATTTGCACACAAAGTGAAGACTATACCGAACGTTTCGAATCATATTGCTGCTGTCATGAACACACTATATTTTCACACTTTCATGCAATACTAGATGCGCACGCGAGGAATTTAATTGCGCACTCATAAAGGAATTGTAAAAAATTTACAACTCCATCTGTTGAATTTTAGAATGAACTAAAATTTTAACATGCTACCGTGAAGTGTGCGGAATGAAGGTGCGAGATTGCGTTTCTTAAGTAGATTTCAATTGCACACTCATAGATTAAAAAATGTACAGCGCAAACTAATAATTTTTAAAGGTCTTTTTTATGATACAAGGGCGTTTTTCATTTAAAATTCAAAGTAGCATATTTTCTCTTCCCATGTGCCGATTGCGATGAAACAAAGCATACATGTTACCACAAGCTCGGCCAAATACATTTGTGAAAACCCCATTAAAATTCGTTTAGCAATTTTTATGTGATGCGTGCACAAACAAACAGGCAGACAAAAAATCCAAAAACCTACTTGAAGTGTTCTATTACTTCTATAATCTTACATTCCCCCCAAATAATTTTTTTAAATATCGTCAATGTACAGACACACCAACACCAACAAGTTTTATTATAAGTATAGATATTATATTTTGTATACTTTTTACACTTCACAGTTTACACTTTCATTTCTGTTCCTATATAATTACATTTTCTATATAAATTGTATTTTATTTTGTAACTTAATTTGCAGTTTGTTTGTTTTTTATTTAAGTTTATTTGTATACTTTCCTGTGTAACATTTTTCTATTTTTCTATTCTCAGGTCAAGGACAATCCTATGTGCATTTCACTGTATACCGTACTGGGTATTCTTGTGTATGCAACATAAAATGTGAATTGAACTTCAAAGCTAAATAACTTTTAACAGAAGGTACTAACCAACCCCTAATCAAGGGAATTGATTAGTGGGAAATCAATTCCCTTGATTGGGAAAAGATGATTCAGGTCAGGATTGTGCCCTTCAGCCTACGGCCGCATCATAGGCGTGCTGATATCCAGCACAACAGCACTCCCTCTCCTGTAGTGGAGTAGAAAGGACCATATTTACTTTGGAATAGAACGGAGCAACAGCTCCTCAAAATGGAAATACTTATGTAAAGATACAGTCATGTGTAAAAGTTAGCACCCCCTGTGTGCACAAATGACTCTTAGTATTAGCCAAATACAACCACAGATGAAAAACCACATATCACTTTTTTCACTGTGCCATTATTTTTGATAAAATGTGTGTAGTTGTAGTGTATTTTTACATAAGCTATTGGACTCCAACATCCAGAATCTAGGTTACCACTGAGTTCTGCTATAGCACCTCTGCAACATCAATATGCTCCCCAGGGGGAATCAGGGCAGATTTCACAGAGCTGATTTGCACATGTCCAGCAAAGCAGACAGTGTGAACTCGACTCGAAGCTGTGCATAAATCAGTCTGGGGGAGAATTGGCCTATATCCTGGCCAAGATGGGAAAACCACTCAACCACAATAGTGGCGCATATCCATAGGCCTGCTAGTCCAGAGAGGAAGAGATGTAGAATACTTGGAGAAGTAAATGGCAAAGAAACTGACCCAACACTGAGAAATGAGTGGGAAGTGGCAATTATAGACTGAAGGCGGAAAAAGCTAAATGGTGCAAGCTTGTAAATATATGTACTGTACAATTATCTTTATTCCCTTATTTAATGTATGATTTTCAAGCAGTCTTGCATCCCGTTAAAAATACAAATTATGTGAAAACATCCTTGGCAATAAACCCTCTCAAGTTGTGATTCTGGTACTGCGCTTTGGCCTGTGTTGTTATTAACGTATTAATGTATAAATATTAAAGCAAACCAACATATGCACTGTAAAGTTCATGACCTCAATTATGGTCACAAGCTGTTGCTGCTGATATAAAATGAATAGTTGTCATTAGACAACATAACACATATTGAAACCCAATAAACACAATTCACGCACCTGTTTCTTCAGTTCAACAAAGGAGCTTCAAATCACTCCATCGTTTCACTACCGCTTGGATACCATCAAAGTAAAAAGTTTTCCAAGTATGCCGGAGCCATGATCGGACTTTCCTCCTCTAATGTGGAAATGACTTGAAGCGACATCAGGACTGTACGGGGGTGTGGCAATAACTCGCAGCTGAGTTCCTGTAATGTGCAAGTCTTGTTTGTGTACAGTTCCCACAGACTTATGCATCTGTTCTTCAACTTCTCGACAAGCTATCTATCGATTTTCAAGGATTAGGAGTTCCACTTATTGAATATTTACGGGAACAACTGCAGTGGGTTCAGAGCAACCTCGGCCAGGATCATCATTCTCAGGCATACTGCCTTTTTACTGCGGCTAAGAGTCTCATCACCGTACTTTGTTTGAAGTCATCTGTAAATGTCAATCGGTTTTACGCCTTCGTTCACGAGAAATTTCATCAATGGTTTGACTTTAATGCCCATCGTAACCGTCAAGATTTGGTCAGTAAAGCCTTGGAAAACGATGGCAGGTTAACGCTTTGTCATTCTAGTATAAAAATATTCATACTACTCAGGCCCTGGTCTGAAATGTGTTATTTTAGCTCTGCAATGAAGCAGGCTACTGCAACCAAGTAATGGAAGTAAACTGTTTGGCCAAAGGAATGCAGACACTTGATCATAATACTCATACTGTACAATATGTCCTTGCTGGACACCAGATTATTACACCTTTACTGTTATAATAAACTCCACTGCTCTGCAAGGGCTTTCAGCCAGCATAACAGTTCGGATTTGTTTTCATTTAACTTTAACAAGAGCAATAGCGAAGTCCAGATGTTGGATGTGTTGATGGAGTTCACTTTGTGTACTGTCATGGGGAGAACAGTTTTTCAGGGACTCTGAATTCCGATAAAGGGAATTGTATTGTTACAGCACAAAAAGATCACTCACGTACTTATCGTCTATACCGCTTTGTCCTGTATACAGGGTCACAAAAGGCCTGTAGTCTATCCCAGCAGAGACTTAGAACACAAGGTGGGGTACATCCTGGGCATCCTCACACGCTCATTCACACACTACGGCAATTTTGAATGCCAGTTGGCCTAATCTGCATGTCTTTGGACTGTGGGAGGAAACTGGAGTATCCG
This sequence comes from Clarias macrocephalus, assembly GCA_011419295.1. Lineage (NCBI taxonomy): Eukaryota > Metazoa > Chordata > Actinopteri > Siluriformes > Clariidae > Clarias > Clarias macrocephalus. Next base: position 40,780 of record JAAGKR010000193.1, on the reverse strand, counting down.
CAGGAAACTCACCAAACCGAACCTGGATCCTGGAGGTGCAAGGCAACAGTGCTAAACTATATACCACAGTGCCGCTACATAAAGAGATATATTATAGAAATATGTGTTTCAACTTTGTGGCACCAATTTGGGGACGAATCAGATATGGGAGTGCTGGTCACTTCTGGCCACAAAATGAAGTAAAATTCTCCATCCGGAGGCTTTCCTTTGTTGTAGGTATATTTAAGTGGCCTATACCATCTTATATTATCTTGAAAAAGGGGAGGGGTTATGGAGGGGGTTACAAGCAAGAGCCCTATTCTCCAAAAAATATGTATATATTTGATGTTAGAACTCCTGATGCCTTGGGATTTGCCAAGCAAACTTAGTCATACGAGTGAAAAAAGCACCAGTATTAACAATTATGGCAATAGAGTTGTGTAAGGGATGGCGGCATGGTGACTTAGTGGTTTGCACTGTCGCCTTGCGCCTCCAGGGTCTGGGTTTGATTCCTACCTCGGGTCTGTGTGCATGGAGTTTGCATGTTCTCCCAATGTTTCCTCCAAGGAGTCCTGATAGAGATGGCACCCTGTCCAAGGTGTACCCCACAGTCTCCAGGAATAGCCTTTGGACCCTTTACACAGGGTAACTTGGTATAGACGTTGAGAGAGTGAGTGTGTATAGGAGGTGTTGGGGTTGGAGAGAAAGAGAAAGACCAGATGAGAGCAGAACAATGGAATAAACAAAAGCATGAACAAAAGAACTGAAAACATTGTCCACAATCTAGCGTAATACTTAACCCACTTTTTCGGAAAGAACAGCGATGCAATCGCAGGTCTCCTGGGGAGAGTAAACAATAAGCAGAGGGCGTGACTGAGGCATGTATATGCTCTCAACCCTCTGCATGGGCTCTTCTATAGCCCTTTTCTCATCTTTTGTTTTATCCCCGATCTCTCTCTCTCGTGCTCTTTTCACTGACTCACACACACCTCTCATTTCAACCCTTTTTGTGTCCTGTCACCTCTCTCTATTTCCCATAATCCTCGCTTCTTTTTCCTGCAAGTAGACATGCCAAGGGAAAGCAGCTTTGATGCATGAAAGCTTGATTTTTATTTACCTACATACTGTACAAATACCAGAAGGGGAAAAAGTGTGCATGTGGGAAGACTTGCACAAAGCCTATCCTTTCCCTTGTATTCTTTTGCTTTTCTTCCAACCTGCCCTCCTCCACTGCCTCCTCTTCCTCTCCATTACACAGAAATCCTGATTGCTTCAACCCTATATAACCGGCCAAAGCATCAAACTTTTATAACAGCATAACGTGGCCTTTGTTTCAACCACAATGCACTAACGAGTTGCGTTAGAATGCCTCAGAAACGAACAAAGCCTTCCTAATCTTTGCTCGGCAACAGTAATTACCCCCAACAAAGAACTTTATTAGAATGCTCAGTACCTATTTACACTGTTTTTTAGGCTTGCAAGATTCAAAAACAATTATGTATAAAAAAAAAAAAGAAAATTCTATGCTGTAATAACGATGTAGCGGTGTTCACAGTATGGTGTAGTATATTTATAATTGTAATATTGTCATAACTTAACAGCTGCCAGCTGAAGACAGTCACATCACCTGAAATCAATATATAACCAGTTCAATTAAGATTTAAAAGACATTACATCAAAAAGGTTTGGAGCTAACTGTCTAAGCTAAATTTAAATATCAATCTATCAAACAGCTTCAAACAGTCAAAGTCTATTTAACTTGATGTGCACGTTTCATATCATTTTCTAGTGCCTGGTTTTTAGGATCACTCCAATTCTTACTGAAATGGTGAACTTAAATTAACAATTCAAATGAATATCTTATAGATAAATAATATAAATTACCCTTTTTTTTATATGGACATCCAAAAGATGTCAACAATGTGCATCCCATGACCAGTTAATTGAGATTTGATATGTATGGATTTTAATGATTAATCATTACCCGATTAACTGATAATGATTTGCGCATTATTTCTCCGTTGCTTAAATATCTATTAACCCATGCACCACAAGAGGGCAGACTTCAGTTCAATATTGGACACTGCATTTTTATGAGCTTCGTTTTTGCACGAGGACAGAGACAAGAGCATTTTTATGGCCGTATTGTTTTGTTTGTTATTGGTTTGTTTAAACCGTTTGGACTTTTTTTTTCGAATTTGTTAATTCGTAATTTCTTTTATTTGTTTCATTTGATTAAATCATTTGGGCTTTTTTTGAATAATTAATCTTGCACAACTAATTGTTTAGGATGGTTTAAATAAAACTTCTATGGAGAAAAAAATGTTATCAGTTAAGAAAAACCTGGAAAATTTATCCCAATCTGGCCCAGATTTAGTGTTGACTGGGATTTTAACTGAATATGTATCTAGGTGTCATTGGCCGAATTTGCAAAATGGCGTCTCCTCTCACGGAAACCAGTCATAACACCATCTGTTGTATTCTGAGCTGCCAAATAACAAACACTACGGTTGTATTCGGAGAGGAGAAAGGTCATGAGGTCAAGTGGGGATTGAAGCAAAGGGGGCCACTGTTTGTTTTGCCATTGTCTCTATATACGGATATCACGGACTGAAGGAGGGAGAGAAAATGTAAAAGAATTATAAACTATCATTAAATACAGTAGATTGAGCAAATTAATTTTAACTTTTATGTATCCATATGCATATGTAGACCATATGCACTACTGTAGGTTTTTACCATTTCCCCATGTACGCCAAGTATAAATACAGTATATTTCACTCAAGATTATCTCTACATATAAAGCCTGGTAGTCTTCTATGTCCTCATATATTTGTCATAAATAAGCAAATCGAAAAGAAAGAGGTGTGGCTTTGAGAAGAGAAAAGAGTTCTGGTGCTACATTCATGAGTCGATACCATGGCCACCGTGTGTAATGGTCCTGTAGATGGAAGGAAGGAGCAGCTGCTGTGACAGATGCTGCATTGCTGGTGCACCTGGAAGTGTCACCTTCTCCTTTGTGGGCACTAATGAACACAGAAAAAGTTAGGAGGAATAAAGTAATAAATAACAAACAGCAGGCCGATCCTAGTCCATTACAAATGGCAGCTTTTAAATTCCTGTATGTTAGCCCTTTTCCATGAATGAATCAAGGTTCTAACATCGCACCTATTGTACAACCAATCCTAATATAGTAATATATGCAAAAACCTATAAATGGGAAATACATACAACAACCGCAATCAAAATAGTTTTTTTTTTTTTTTTCCAGCGGACATTGCAGTAACAGCTCTACAGATCCACCAGCACCACCAGCAGCAGCAGCATCCTCCTCCTCAAAATGCAGCAAACTGTGCAGACTATTCTGATGACATTTTTAACGAGAATAAGTGTTTCATAATCCCTCTTCACGTAAACTGCTCCATCAGAACCATCACCACACAACATCCGAATCCAAAGCTGTTTCCCACCATTGGTTACATCCATAAACCAAAAATTAAAACCAACCTTTCCTTCACCTGATAGCTTTGATTGTGAACATTTTATATTTCTTGTTCACTGTTCTACACTTTGACCAGTGCTTTGCCAAAAAGAAAGTTCTAATATTTTGTTTGGCGGCTTTTAGCTTCGATTATGGAGCACAATGTGGTGGGTTATTCATGTGTGCCAATGACCCAGAATCAATATTTCACAATTTTATTCTTGGAATATGGTCGTGCCATCATAGAAGAAATAACCACCCTGGTCATTCAGTACATTCAGGTCGTCAGCTGACTTTTTCATTTTATTGCTATATAACGGTGCTGAGTCAAGACCTGACAAACTAAAGCAACCCCAGATCATAACCCTGCCTCCAGAGGCTTGTACAGTGGCCACTATGCATGATGGGCGCTTCACTTCACGCGCTTCCCTTCTTACCTATTGTCCTGAAATAGGGTCAGTTTGGACTCATTAGACAACATGACCTTTTTCCATTGCTTCAAAGTCCAATATCCAGAAGCCTTTGTTCTGTGTGATGGACACAGCTTTCACTTTCACTATTAAACATAGCTGTGATTTCACCTGTCATTTTTTTTTATGATGCAACCTAACCAAGCATTTACAGTAAGTCATCTCTGATCATGATTTTTTGTCGTTTTTTTGTTAGACATTTTTTCTTTGCTTAATGCAGGCCAGTAGTTTGACCGTTCTGACATGGTGAACTTTTTTTGCCGTTGTGGCTCTGTATTTCTTTCTGTCTGCACATTACATTTTCCTGTACTTATTTTCTGTGTGCATTGATTTGAAGACTGAAGTCTGTTTTAATATTTCTGTTACACCCATATATAGTAATTCTCCATATGAAACACTCACTCACTCACTCACTCATCATCTATATAGGTTAATCTTGTATTCAGGGTCACGGGGGGCCTGGAGCCTATCCTAGGAGACTTGGGGCACAAGGCGGGGTACACCCTGGACAGGGTGCCAATCCATCGCGGGGCAAACGCAATCACACACTTATTCACACACTACGGCAAATTTGGGAACGTCAATTAACCTTCATGTCTTTGGACTGTGGGAGGAAACCAGAGTACCCGAAGGAAACCCATCAAGCACGGGGAGAACATGCAAACCCCATGCACACAGAGACGGGAATCGACCTCGGACCCTGGAGGTGCAAGGCGACAGTGCTAACCACTACACCACCGTGCCACCCCATATGAAACATTTGAAACATTTAAAAAAAAGCTATTTACTCACTAGGTTTAATACTCTGTCATGTGCAGCGGTAAACACTGCACCACTCAGGATGAAGTTGTGTACAGTAAATTTCTTGTGGCAAGACCAGAGGACTGAACAGTATATCCGGAGATTTTTCTTGTTCTTCCTGAGGTATGATGGTTTCCGAGTTCTCCCTGAGATATGATTCATATTTTTACCCAGTTTTGTAATGAAAATGCTCTTCTCTGGAAGGAGCCCTTTGGATGAACAGTATACAGTAGGTCGTAGATTTGAACCCTTTAACCCTCTATAGGCCTTGGTGTAACCATAAGACCGCTGTTCTCTATTTGTGATCATTTAAGTCCTTCATTGTTAGTCTATTTTAAGCCAGAAAGTTTCAGCGAACTCAAACCATTCTTCATTTACCTTGACAGAAAGAGGCGCCACTGCATCGATGAACTCCAACCATTTTTCAATTACCTTGACAGAAAGGGAGGGTGCCGAAACAGTGCATCTTTCAAGCACCTTCAGAACCAACCGAAGGATTACTAGTGTGAAAGTAAAGAAAGGGGCGGGGTTTCTGGAGAGTGTCAGTCAATATCCGAGTGTCGAAACACTTCCACCGATGCTGATTGACTCATCCGCTGTGAAAAAGACAGCGCTTTTGGTATATTTTGAAGTTCCATTCCATCAGGTGTCAATGCTGCAACAAGCACCGCCTACAGTATGTACAGGAAAATGTGTAGAGGTTGCTTAGTCTGAGATGAGGCCGCCTTTGGAATATAAATTATTGATATTTTTCATCTATTCTTCACCCCCAGAAATTCTTTCATGCTCCACTAGGAGGGTTGCAGCCCGCAGTCGGAATACCTCTGACACAGAGCTGTGAATTATGTGAATGTGAAATGTGAATAAATAAGCATTTAAGCATGACAATAAGATTTACGATGAATAATGCACGGGTTTTGGAATTCATAAATGTTCCTAGCTAGAGATATACAGCCACAAAGACGCACGTGTGTTCAAATTTACCTTTTATAGCCAGGCAGTATTTTGTTCTTTCTCTAAGGCGACAAGTACTGGACTGTATGTTTGTCTGCATTATACACCGTACACAGTATTACATTTATATAGACCATAAATCATATGATAAACGTGCATGCATTAAAATAAGATGGACATCACCTTTTCGGGGGTATACTTAGCACTTGGGAGCCATGACATAAAAAATTTAGAAGAAAGAAAAACAACAACAAAAAAAAAAAACAACTTTCCGTATAGAATAATACAGCACATACTGTAGCTCTGCATGACAAATATGACTATGTGACTCTATAACAATAGAGATGAGGCCTGTGGGATTGAGACAGGATGGAGATGGGACCTATGGGGATGCAGGCAGGATGGAAACATTATGCTGTGTTACTTTACACACATTTCTTGTACTCTCACTTTGTGGTCTCCTTTGTGTCTTTTCTACCCTATCCTATATTAATTTTGCTTTGGCTGTGCAGTTTTATACGACGTACAGTAGGTGATGACACTAATTTAGCTTTTTATGCAGGAGCCAGTGTTGCCTGCTGCGTGGTATGAAATCTTTTTGAAAACTGCTGCAAGAACTACAGGTAACACCTTTTTTTTTTTTTAAGGTCATATCTGTAATGGTCTATAAATAAATTCCTGACATGTTACAATAAAATAACACACAATATAGTATTACATTCATTATGCTGGTATACTTTATATATAGTGTATTTTATATAGATACATACTGTAGGAAGGGTGTGCTGTGTTCATACTGTGCACTACAGGAAGGATCTTTTGTTAGTCTTGCTTCTTATTTTATAGAGGTTTGGAAAGCCAGATGAACAATTTTATTTAAAATGTAATTTAGAATTACTCCATTTCTGATTATTACTGTAAGGGGCAATTACTTTTTCACATAGGTCCAGGTACTGTACAGTACATGTAGGTTTGGATGATTTTTTTTTCCATTAATAAATGAAATAATCATTTAAAAACTGCATTTTGTATTAAATATACATAATGTAATATCATTTATTTTAATATAATTGTATTATTATAATTTGATCAATTTTAATGATTAACGTGTAACAAATATGCAAAAAGAAAATTGCATGTGCAATATTGATTGATTGCATACAGGTTCATAATATTTGATAATATCATAATATAATATGAGTTTATATTTAAGTTTATAATATCAGAATTTGATATTATGATAATTATCATCATAATTGTTTTTCCAATGATTTTTCCATTTCTCCGCGAGGTGCATACCAATACTACATACTATTGTGATCTGTTACACCTCTAATATGTCAGTTTGCATGCCGTGAACAGTTCGCATTCATCACACCCTGTACATACAGTACAGTACAGTATGGTCGTCCTCATTTAATGTGTTACTTGTTTGCAACGAAGATCTGAAAGCATGCTCAATCAAATCCCTTTAAAAATAGGAACCTGTGCTTTCTGACCGCTTTACACTAGTTGGTCACACATTTACAACACTTAAACAATTTGTGCCTCATGCAGAGTTAAATGTGTGTCAGGAGCTTGTGGTACTGTATAATGAGCCGCTTCCTTTAAGAAGCTGAATGTAAATGCTAGATCCGCTGCAGGCGCGTGTTTGTGGCTATCATTAGTTCAACCTTAAGAAAAGGGTGGCCAACCTTTTTTCTTTTTTTTTTTCTTTTTTTTTAAACGTTCTGTGTATTGAAAATACAACAAACTTCTTTTTTTTTTTTTACTTCGGCCTTTGTTTAATTATTTGCAGTTACAGTACACGGTTGCAGTTGACCAGATCTTCTTAACAAAGGTGTCAGTGCTAATGGCTTTATTCTGTTTATAATGATCTTTTCGGATGTCTACAGAAATAAGCCTTATTTGCTATAGAAATAAAACAAAATTCTGCATAAAAACACTGCTAAAAGAAAAAAGAATCTTTTTTTTTGATGCAAAATAAGATCGAGAACCCTGTAAATAACCTGAAAAGTCTTTTTCTTTCTTTTCTCTTTCTGGTATTATTATGCTGCCTATAATATTTCTATTATTCCAGACCTTGTTGTGTAAAAAACGTTAACACGCTGGATGTAGTGTAATCTCGCCGGCTTTAATGATTCATTTCGAAATTGAAATGACAATTAAGAAATGCAGTATTGTCAGTCAAGCTGATTTCAGACCACCCACATCCATCATATGAACAGCTGATGACTGCAATTTCCTTTCAAGCGACAGCTTCTCGGTCACTGCCTAAGAAGGTAGCTGACAAAACTCTGACAGTCTGAACAGCCTATAAAGGTTATAGTACTAGAACTGCACATACAGTAGAGTACAACCGAGAGCGATCAGGTAAATGGCTGGGATTTGGCTGAAGATGACTTTTTTATTTGGAAGTGAGTTTTATATGTTGTATTGGCCAATAATACTGTATATTTGGGAACGTACAGTAAAAGGCAATAGAGAACAGTGTAGCTACAAATTCCTTTCAAATTTCTTTCCCATTCTTCCAATTTCTGGCACTATACAGTAATAACCTTATAAACCTGGATCAGATCTCGCTGTAAGCGACATGATTTAGTGTTTGAGTTCTTGGTCCAGTAACCGTTTGCTACTGTAATGTACATAACATCATGCCTTTAAAAGAATTTTTCACTTTACAATAACCGCCTACTTCACTTCATCACCCCGGATCGTACATCATATAAGAAGTTTTACTGTATGTTCTCCCCCAGCTCGGATCCCTGTAATAACTTTCCCGTCTGTACGGTAAATCACCATGCCTTGGAAACTGGAAGCCTAATAAAATATGATAAAGACTAAAGTGATCAGATTTTCTTTCTCCAGCGCTGTTCACCCAACATATAATGACTTTTGAAAATCCAGCACCAATACAGTACATTCGACAAAATGTTTCGCAGCTGTTTATTTTCTTATTGGAATTTCTGTGTTTTTTTTTTTCTTTTCTTTTTTTCCGTTCCATGGAGTGACATCTGTGCTCAGTTTCTATGCAATTTTCATTTTAATTGCTCATTAATATGACAAAACTGAGCTTTAAGCCAGAATTGTAGAATTTCATTATAAATTACCAGCGTTTACAGTAATGCCCTGGTGATCCATCATCGTTGATCCCTTTTACACATCCGACTGTTTGAATATCAATATTTTGTTTGGTTTATTTTCATAATATTACAATTTATTACACAAAAGACATACAATATGTCTACGCATTCGATGTGTGCCATGATAGACAGTGCCTGTTTAAGCATCCATGCATACAGTAGTGTCATTTATTATTATTATTATTTTAATAGGAATTAAAATGCAGCTAAAACTATTAAAAAAAAAAAAACAGGTCCGTCCTACATTTCCTGTGTTTTTACCAGTGCTACATAACCTGAGAGTGTCAAGTTCTAGGACAAAGCCTTACGGGCAGATAAATTTATCTCCACCTTCTCCAGATTGATGAAATGAGTAAAAGTGTGAAAAACACCTTATCTGTAAAACTTGTTGACATGGACAAATATGCCTGCCAATGCAGCCAAGTTCTCGTGTCTGGTCTTTTCTTTAAGCAGTTTCATGTAAATGAAATCATGACACCATAGCCATTCAGACATTTAGAGCTTTTTCTCGCTGTCTGCGCCTGGTTAAGCTCAAGAAGGGGTTGGGCTGGGAGGTTGTGCAGTGATAACAATCTTTGGTTTATTAATACCTTAAGGAAAGTGTATTTAGATTTCATATTATGCTGCATTTTTATAAATGTATTATTTACATATTTAGTGCTATTAACATAATACTTATGTCACTCAAAAGCTTTATACTGCCTGGAGCAAAACGAGCCCAAGATTGAGTTATAGCATGCATGCTTCAGTTTGGTTATCATAGCATTGTATTTGCTGAAATGTTTGATATTAGACCTACTACCTCTATTGGACGTGTCAATCTCTCTAGAGCTGTCAATCATCCAGTAGGTAGACTTGAACTCAATTCAATGGGCATCATGTTTTTCTATCCGATATGATTCAACAGTACTAAAGTTTACTGTCTAAGCAGCTTCATTTCTTACAAGTTGTGAAATGAAAAAAAAATACTAGCACTGTCTAATAAACACTCTCTAAAAGTCTGTGTAAAGTCTGCTGTTGCTTGTTTAAATGTCTTGTTTTTTCTTGTCCATCTTCGGCTCAGCACTCCAGTCCACTGGGTGGTGGTATCGCACCCACTTAAACTCAAAAGAAGAAGAAGAAGAAGCGATTACGCTCAGAAAATGAATAGACTGCATAACTGTTGAAACCACACAGCTCTAATCTAAAATTTGTTTTTTAACTTTTTTGTACAATTTTTTCAATTTTTCTATTGTGAACTGATGGGTTAAACTCATCAGACATAATTATAGCAAATATAATTCAATATTTCAATATCCAATAATTGATGGAAAAAAAAAATATATATATATATATATATTTTATAATATATTTATTTATTTATTTTATTTTTTTTCCATCAATTAAAGTTACTTTGCTTTCAGATTTTCAGTGCGCTATTAAATTAATTATCTTTTTTTTTTTTTTACTTTACTAAGTGTAAACTTTCTAGTGTATATACTACAGCTGTACGATTTAATCCTTCTTTTGTTATGTTCGATTCATTATCAAATTATTCCGGTAAACTTTGAATGATTTTAAAATGAAATATTCCTTTAAATATAACAGCTTTTGCAAAAAATAGAAACTGCTTGTACTATCATCATCATCATCATCATCATCAAATACTCAAATTTTGCTAAATTATGGCTTGTTTTGAAATTATGGGTAGATGGTGCATTACTGCCACCTACTGGACTGGAGTGTAGACCAAGAACTTGATGAAAAACATGAATCACTTTGTACGAGAGGTCATATTTAAACAATCAAGAACATTGATTTACATTTAGGCATTTGGCAGACACTCTTATCCACAGCGACTTACAAATGTTTAGTTTAGTAAAGTTATTAAACTATTACTTATACACCATAGGCAATTTGGGAAGAATATTTAGTCTAATCTGCATGCCTCTGGACTGTGGGAGGAAACCGCAGTGCGCGGAGGAAACCCACCAAGCACGGGGCGAACATGCAAACTCCATGCACGCAGACCCGAGGTGAGAATCAAACCCAGGTCCTGGGGATGCGAGGCGACAGTGCTGACTACTAATGTACAGTGCAGTCATATATTCTAGATTCAGTACATATTAAGTGAAATATTTCTAGCCTTGTTGGTTTTAATTGTAACGATTACAGCTAAAAGCTTAAGAAAATTTTTAATCATCACCAGCTATGAAAACTTTTCCCGTGATATTCCAACTGTTAAGATGCTCTGTATACTGTACTGTATCACCCTACCTAAATATATGTATTTATAGGGATTATTTACACGCAGTCTATTCTTCAGTAGGAGTGCTGTGGCATTATGTTCTATGTGCAACAGTAATTCAGTAAAACACAAATTCTACTTCCCAATGAATAATTTTAAGATCCAAATCCCTAAACTTCACTTTTATCTTGCTGACATTGTTTCGCTTCAAATCTATGCCCCCACTTTGCTTAAAATTCTTGCCCTTGCCAGCGAAGCTGAAGCGCAGGCATTTACAGGTATATTTGCTAGCGTGGGTTGGAAAGTCGTTCCCTGGCTCAGTATATCTGTCACAACCCGTGCCAAAACCGGCATCACAATCACAACCCGCTAGTACAGCCCATTTACAGATGCAGTCAATAATACGTAGTGTTATATATCAGAACTATTTATGTAACAGCGGTTCGCAAGTATAACAACACACTTTCATTAGCACGTTTACAGATGTGCCAGTATTAGAACTGGTTGCAGGAGCATTGCTGAAACGTTTCAGGCGTTTCCATTTTGGTTTGGTGGCTGCCGATGTTGGTGTGCAGGTAGTGAATGATTGTGCCTGCTGGCATAAAGCCATCCGAGGTTTAAAAAAAAAAAAAAAAACACCCTGCCAACGACTAAGACGTAGTGTTGACAGAGAGTGGGACCCAAAGTGCCCTTTCATACAGCTTCCTGTGGAGCTCTCAAAAGAAAAATGCGCAGGAAGAAATGAGTGGGCAGGGCTGCTTTCTGTGCATTAACGTCACTGTAGTGCCTGATTTGTGGGTAGGGTCTTACTGTTTTCTACTTCTAAAAAATACAAATGATAAGTTAGAGTTAGAACCTGCATTTTTTGCTACAACTTCATTCGTTCATATAACGATCAGCATAGCTGTTTTTCTTTCTTCATTTGGACTGGTGATTGGTTTTGCATGAAATCAATCATATTGCTCTGTCAACGCATACATTAATACCGAGAATCATGTCTGTCTTCGGAAGTTTGGATCATTTTAGTGACTCGGTTCTTTGAATCTTTTTTTGAGTCATTTAGTTTCAATCAAAAATAAAATGAAATGTTACACTTTCAATACACAGGCCCCCAACGCGTCAACATACACAATTTTTTCCATAGTTTCAGTAATGAAAATATTACAATGCAGCTAAGGACGTATTATGATTTAACTGAATTGAATGAGCAGCTCACCATCATATCTTCTGGTCCGAGTCGTTCGTTCTTTTGTCACGTGACTCTCGTAGACGCTATGCAGTGCATTACACAGGGAACGGTTCTTCTCATGAGTCTTCTGGTCCGAGTTGTTTGTTCTTTTGATCTATTGCACCGCATAGCGTCTATAGGAGTCACGTGACAAAAACACAACAGATTCGGACTAGAAGACTCAAGAAGAAAACTACTAATTTCTGTTTCCTGTACAGGTTTTTTTGATGATTTGCGCATGCGCGCCCAGTAGAAAATGAACAAATCACTCTCCGAGACTACTCGTTCTTCTGAGTCACGTTAAAGACTCGTTCGAAAAGAACGAATCGTTCATGACCGACACATCACTACAATACACACTCGCTTAAGATTTCATTGCGGGTTAAACCGAATGCTATTGTCTAAGGCTTGTTTATCTATGCACCATTCAGCCATAATAAAACCCAAAATATGAATCTAAATATTGTGCCACCTTGGCTGCTCCGCCCACTCTGGGCATGACACCATAAGTCCTCTCTGAGTGTCCTGTGGTGTCTGGGATCAGGACAGTGGTGAATTGTTTTGGGGCTGTGGGTTGTGGGGTGGATGGATGAGACTTCTTTGTCCAGCGTGTTCTATGGATGCTCAGTTGGAATGAGATGGGCTGATTTGGTTGTATTTTCATTGAGCCATTGGACTGTTACAAGTAACGGAACAGTAACTGAAAAACTCAAAAATAACGTTTTTCACAAATAACGTCATTTTTTTAACAAATAATTTTAAATAATAATAATAATAATAATAATAACATTGCTGTTAATAATAATAATAATATTTTAATTATTATCAGATTTTGGAAATTACACTCCTGAAAGGACACACTATCATTTATAATGCCTGTTATTTTTCATGTCTTTCACATTTTCCTAAGAAATATGAAAAAGATACACAATGATTGTACTGTTCAACTTACTACTCTTAAAATTAATTATTAATTTTTTGTAAACATGCAAAAAAAAAGTCTTTATTTTGGAGGTCAATAAAGCCATGCTTTTTAATATCTTGCTACTTGAACAAATCAAGGACAAAAAAAAGAGAGGAGGAAAAAAAGTAATAAAAAAATGCATTTCTCCTATTAATTATTTAGTAATTAAAATGAATTCAAATGGAGTTTCTTTTCTGTTATCTAAACCTTATGGGAGCGAAAAAAAAATTAAAACATAGCAAATAAAATATTTTCTTTTTGTGTGGTTATTTTCTATTTTATTATTATGAGATTATTCTAAAACACTAGTTATTACACTAGTTTTAGAATAATCAGATCTTTTCACGTCTGAAATGGTCAGCGATTCTTTCAAGTTCTCGCTGTTACTATGAGAAATCGTGCTCCGGCTTGGACTTTGTGTGAAGATTTAAATCCTTTGTTCTCTGCCCAAGTCAATTAGTGTTTAACCATAGATTGTTTCACGTTCATCGATTTAGTCATGTCTAGTTTATGCCTGCCTGCTGATCGCCGGACGTTTTGCCTAGCCTTTTGTCTCCCACGCTGCTTTTAATAAAACCACTGAACCTGAACTTGCGTCCATCTGTCCACTTCATGACAAATTGCGCTTGCTAACATGTCATTTTGTGGTGGATTTATCCTTCATTGATCCATTCATTCATCTTCAGTAACTGCTTTATCTTAGTCAGGATCACTGTGGATCTGGAGCCTATAATGGAACCACGTGGGAATACACCATGGAATGGAAGCCAGATCAGTTCATCATAAGCCGTATGTATTTTTATAAAAATACATATTGCTTAGTAAAAATAATAGTTTATTCCTTGACGTGTGATTGTTGTCTGACACGTAATAGGCTTTTCAACATAGCAGTGTACAATAAAAATGGTGCAACTGTGTGCATAGCTGGCCTCATTGTGTGCCAATTAACACTCTGATGGATAGCAGCATGAGCAGTTAAATTGCTGGAAACTGTGGAGCAGCTATGTAAGCTTATATATATAGTGTATCTAGCTAGTCTAATATACCTTTTTTTAGGTGGTAGAGACATGTGACATTCACACAAACATCCTTTTGAGTAAACTCTCTGTTAGACTCCATGCTGTGTATGTGAGAGTCAATCAGAAGCTCCTCGAACCAAAGCCAAAGGTGTCATGTGTACAGCTGTGAATCACTGGTAGACTGTCAATTCAACCCAATTTAAAATTTGGGCAAAATGATTTTCAATTCCACTCGATTCAACAGCACTAATGTTTAAAGACTGTTTCGTCTCAGGCAGCTCCATTTCTTTCAGGTTTTGATGTATGATAAACTACTGAAAACATACACATTCAAATTCTGTGTAATCAGATGTTTAAATGTCTTTTTTTCTGCTTTTTTTTCCTGCTCCACACTTCAGTCCAGTAGAAGGCAGTACAGTGGAACCTCGGATCGCGAGTAACGTGGTTTACGAGTGTTCCGCAAGACGAGTAAAGATTTTTAATACATTTTTAATTGGAAACCGAGCGAAAGTCTTAGTTTACGAGTGCCGAGTATCATGTATCACGTATGCGTCTCTTATTTTGACACCGAACATCAAGTGATCACAACTGAGCCGATTATTTTTCTTTCTCTTGCGCTGCGGAATTATGGGTAATCGTCTACCCTGCTGGGTCTTAGTGCTCGTCTCTTACTAGTATAATCAACATCTCCCTCTTCCTCCTATGTGTGTGCGCCCGCGTAATTTGACACTGTGCCCCATACACACCAACACACACACACACACACACACACACACACACACACACAGAGTCTCTCTCTCTCTCCCTCGCCTTTACACACCGTCCTTTGTGTGTGCGCCCACGTAATTTAACACCGACACACGCACACACACGCTTTATTTACGCAGAAAACTCTGCTCTGTCGTGATTCTTTTCAAAGGTAAGGTGCTGGTTCATTTGTTATTTTTAGTTATTTTTTACTTTACAACAGTGATTCCGTCAGTATGCGCTCACGCAAGTGTCATTAGAGAGATTTCTTTTTTCCCCGTTAAAACAGTGTTTGCATTGTGTGTGTTAGTTGTGAAACTTAAAAAGCGAGGTGGGGGGAGGGAGGAGGAGTTTTACTGTTTAAGACAAGACATAACATTTAAACAAGTTTTTATCGTTTAAATACTTTTTGCAGTTTTAATACTTTAAAACCTTTAAGGAATATAGCTGTTCAGACAATAAACATTCAATCTATAGAATCTAATCAACAGTCTACCTATGATTCACAGCTCTAATTGAATCGACCAACAAATGATCGATTACATGGTACAATCACACCACCATCGACTTTTTCTCAATGCACAAATTATATGGCCATAAATTTAGTAGAATATACTAGTGGTTGGTTGTTCTTGAATTATTTAATTTAATCGAATTTTAAACGAATCTTACAGTAAGTGTGACTTGGGAAGAACGAGTCGTCTCTGGGAATGAGTCGCTCACTTGCCCATGGTTAATAGCATAGCTTCTGTACAGGAATTAGTTCATCTGTTTCGAGTCTTCATGTTTCCCGGGTCGTTCGTTCATCAGATGACAGCCCCCTAAGGCTAACCTGTGATGAACGAGCTACAGCACTTAAACCCGGGCAAGGTCTGTGCTAATCGTAGACTAAAGACCGAGTTAACTAATGTATTAATCTTTTCTTTTACTAATAACTTTATATTTTTGTCTTGTTTGTCGTGTGATCAACGTTGTGCATGTAGTAGATGTTAGGGGAGTAACACATAACATTTGAACATTAACATTTTTCTAAAATGAACAAAATGACTCAAAAAAAGATCTGATCATGTTGCTCAAAGTTCCGAGTCGGTATAATGATCTGAACTTCCCATCACTAGAATATACTGTACTTAAACAAGACTGTCATGGCTTCATAGGAATCTGCTAGACCAATTAAACATGACAAACAACCTTCATCTCCGGTTCATCCACTGGACTGGTAATTAACTTCTGAATGCAGAGCCAAATGTGAAAATGTTGCCATAGAAATGTATGTACAGTATATATAAATCAGCTAGTCATATGAGAGTATATAGTAGGGGCATGCCACTATTATAAGGATACAATCAATGGCCGCCTTCACCTTCCTTACCTCGTGCTGCTCTGACCAAAATAAAATTGGCACGAGGAGAAAGGAGAGAGACAGTGCGGATGCTTCTGTGCGTAAGTGCATCCATCACCTCACAGCTTCTCCACATTAGCTCTACAGGGAAGTGCGATCTGCTTTTAAGACCGCTCAGCTGATTATAACTCTTCAGCTGCTTTTTTATTCTATTATGGAAACTCAGAAGGACGAACCTTAGTGCCCTGTGTGTCCTTGGACATAGCTCTAGTACACTTCCATTCCGGTCTGATCATCTAAAAACATCTACTTTGACCTTTTATTGCACCTAATCATCGGCAACGCACAGAGTCAGGGCAGTATTGTGAGCTTGATCTCATAATCACCCCAGTTAATGTGCATGGAAAGACCACAGAGGTTACCTCATTTACACTTAGCACTGATTTAACTAAAAAGGCCATTAAAATCATCCACAATTACGACAGCGTTTACGCACGCACAAAAACGATAAAAGAAAAAGTAAGAGATTTTTGAGAGTGTGATCATTTTATCAAAATTATCCAAAGCTTTCATCATTTTCATCTGTTATCCTGCATATTTTTTGTAATACCTATATACAGTTGTAAAATAAAAAGCACAAAAGTGGTTTATGCCTGTATGGGCTAATGAGGTGCAAGTAATCACAAATGCATTTATTCAACGATTCCTCTCCCTTTGCCTTAGACGAGTCTTAACGCTAGTAGGAAATGCTGTTTCGCTCTGGGTGATGCTCGATGAAGTCTGAATGTCACCAAGCCTGCTGATCAGCCTGATTAATCCTGTCTTCCTCAATCCTCAATCCAATAGACGCGGATAAAAAAAGAGCACAAAGGGCCATTAAAAAACTGCAAAGTAGCATTTCTTGAGAACTGGTGCCTTAGCAAAGATATGCAATTGGAACCAGGGAAAATTCCTTAACCCTTTAACGTTCTGCATCAACTTTTTGGTAGTGAATATTTCGAGTCGCTGTATCTTATTGAAAAATGTGTCAATGAACCATTTGTATCACTCAGTTGAGGTATCCTTGGCTAAAAAGAAAAAAGAAAAAAAAAACACTGGATGAAGACGCCGGGTCTTTACATACTGTAGTATCCCTTTTTAACTGCCTTAGAGCATAAGAAAAAAAAAACGTCAATCTTATATCCCAAGACCTTTTTGAAATTTAATGTGTATTTTTTCTAGTACTTTTACCATGAAGTGACATCTCAACCCGTTTAGAAGAGACCAATATGCAATATGTTAAAATAATCATTAAATAAATATTAATGGTTTTTATTATTGGACCAAATAAATAAATAAATAAATAAATAAATGTTGTTTTTTTTCTAAGTGAGGATGTTAAAGGGTTAAATATGAAATAAATTGAACGAATTGAAGGACTTTGTTTATGACTCAGCGGCTGGAAAGAAATTAAAGTGCATGGGCATGCTGAGAGAAATATTACTTGTAATAAGTTTGGCAATTAAATAATTACCAAACCAAGAGATCTATACCAAATATGAAGCTGTTTGCATACAGGTGTCACTCATAGAGAAGTACTTCGGGCAGGAAATAAAGAAAATACTCAAACAGTTTGATTTGGGCCGTTTGATTTAAAAAAAAGTGACTCTAATGAAATAATAGTGCATCTAGGCAAACGTTCATTAATTCAATCATTAATTAATTTCATTATTTCAACGATGCTGCATGCAACATTAAACACGCCTTGAACCCTGACGCTCATGCATCACTGTTGCGCGTTCAGTGTTTTGACGGGCCCTGATTAGATTATTCATGTCTAATTCTACATGGTTGCACTCGATACTGATATCAGTGTGCCAACATTGTGACCTGATGAGTTAGAAAAGTAATGTAAAAATGGCATGACTGGATTCAGTGATGACATTCTGATAGTTTGGTAATTTATTCTTTCCGAATCATTTTCCTGCTCCCACTATACAAATATCTAGACTCCTAGTGAACTATGCAAAAAATAAATAAATAAATAAATAAATAAATAAATAAAGTGCCTCGCTACTTCCTGAGCATGCTGGTCTTGCATGGTGAAGGTGTAATCCTTTGTCTAGGGTTTGTTATTAATAGTGCAATACGGTCCCCTGTATAACACAGACTGCACAAGTCATCCGTAATGTGTCCTGAAAACATTTCTATACAGGTAGCATACAAAATGTTTATTTATCTTCCATATCACTTATCCTGTGTATGGACACATGAGGCTTGGAGACTATTCCAGAGAAGTCAGGGACATGTTGAATGGGGTGACAACCGATTGCACATACACATCTCCGATCACGATACACTCCAGGCAAATTAACAGCACCAATCATTTTCTACAGTATAAGGCATGTCTATGAACCGTGGGAGGAAAGCCACCAAGCACATGCAAACTCAATGCACACGGACTGGAGGCGAGATTCAAACTCCAAACCCTGAGGGTGCCAGGAGACTGTGCTAACTACAAAGCCGCAGTGCACGATACAGGATATTTACTCTATTCTTAATTGAATTAATGGTACATCAGTTGCATATTAAAAGATACTGCTTCCCTGCTATTAATTTATTGCCTCTGATGTTTTATGGAGTTTGCTTATTTTTGTGAAGGTTAGTGAAAACTGATCCTGATTTCTACAGCTGAAAATAAATAAATAAATAAAATTTATTCTAAACTCTCCATACACTGACAGCTAAAGTGCCGTGCGTGACCTGCCCTGCCTTTACATCGTACTAAAGGTGTGTGCAACTTTGCTTTGTGCTGCTTCCTCTGGGCTCTCATCAGTGATTAAAGCGTTGTGCTTGGTCTCACAGTGATTACAGTGATTAGTGGTGAAGTGATTCAAAGTCATGAATCAGACTGACCTCATATTTGAATTTCTAAGTAGTCCACAAGTAATTAGTATTGGCAAAGAGTTCCAGGGTCTAGACAGGTTCGGAGTATTTATTCTCTACTTCGTCTTCTTCTCGGTGAGAGATCGAGAGAGAGAAAGATTTGCAATAAAGAGAAATTGTATACTATTTTGTCGATTATGATAACTCCTCGGCTTTATACGAGGTATTTAGTATTAAAATCATTAATAATAATAATTAATCAGGGGGGGGGGGGGTGTTAAAAGGTTACCCAGTTACCCCACACCTTCAGAGCTGGGGGTTCGAATCTTGCCTCCGGTCTCTGTGCATGGAGTTTGCATGTTCTAATTCAACCTTACACATGAAAATGAAGAATGCAAATAAACAAATAGATAAATAAATAAATAAATAAATAAATAAATAAATAAATAGGCAAATTATTGTGTGTCTTGCCAGCATCGGGAAAAGAATGCAAGAATGCCACAAAGTCATCCTAATTTGACTGCCAATCTTGTCGATGGTGTTAACAAACTTCAGGGCACATAATCCTTTATAGCATAAAGCGTACTAAGAACTTGTGCAAACTTGGAGTCAGACAAGCACTTCTAGTAATGCGGCGCCAACTCGCTGACAAAATCTACACGTACATGTATGTGCGTGTTTAAGTAATGAAACCCGGATTACCTGTTGGCGCTTCGAGATTCTCGCCGCAAATCCCCATAGCAAGAACAAGTATAAAAGTCACCGCGTGCATGGTTATTCCGGTTAATCACAGCGCCGGGTATCCGCGCAGTGCCTCTGGAGAAGTCGCGCGCGCTTTTGCGCCCATTAGCCGCCGCTGTTCAGCTCGAGCTGGTGCTGAGTTTACGCGCAGCGAGCGCGCGAGTCCGAGCCGCTCCAGCTGACGTCAGGACCAACGGATCAAACGGGGATTTTTTTTCCTTCTCTCTCTCTCTCTGTCTGTCTCTCCCAGCTGCGCTTTTTCTTTCTCCAAAACTCTCACCCCCGCCACCCCCCCTCTCTCTCTCTCTCTCTCTCTCTCCCTCTCGCTCGCGCGCACACACACACAATGACGAGTCGATGGCGCCCTCCTGAGGAAACTGCACATTACAGTACCACAGCAACCGACACCCTGGATATAACACTTTTCACACACACATATGCCCCTTTTTATTTCTTTAATGCCTCAAGTTCATTCTACAATTATGGTGAAAAGTGACGTCGCATTGTGGTTTTGCTGATGCCAAAATCATTTAAATGAACATAACAGACATTACTTGTACAAAAACTGTTAATTATTGAAGTCAGGTGGTTCAATCAGGCCTCTCATCCCCAGTGATGAAGGGCAATCTTAATGCTTCAATATACAGGACCAAGACATCTTGGACAATGCTATTTGGGGATAGAGTTAATCGCCGATACAGTTTGAGGAAGACCCTTTCTGTTCCAACATGACTGTGCCCCAGTGCACAAAGCAAGGACTATACTATATGTAAACATCTGTGAACTGATTTTCATGTGTTTCCCTCCTAACAAGAAGCACAGATACTTGCCAGAAACACAGCATATACTGTATACAGTACACACACAATATACACACAGTACAGAGCAAAAGATTGGACACACCTTCTCATTCAAAGAGTTTTCTTTATTGTGTTCTTTATTGTGTTCTTTAGCCCAAACGCATCTCTTCTGCTTGTTGCCTGTCCTTAGCAGATATTCTACCATGAAGGCCTGATTCACACAGTCTCCTCTTAACAGTTGTTCTAGAGACGTGTCTGCTGCTAGAACTCTGTGTGCCATAGACCTGCTCTCTGATCTGAGCTGCTGTTAACCTGCAATTTCTGAGGCTGGTGACTCGGACGAACTTATCCTCCGCAGCAGAGGCGACTCTTGGTCTTCCTTTTCTGGGACGGTCCGCATGTGAGCCAGTTTCTTTGTAGCGCTTGATGGTTTTTGTGACTGCACTTGGAGACACTTTCAAAGTTTTCCCAATTTTTCGGACTGTCTGACCTTCATTTCTTAAAGTAATGATGGCCACTCGTTTTTCTTCACTTAGCTGCTTTTTTTCTTGCCATAATACAAATTCAACCTCTTTGAATGAGAAAGTGTGTCCAAACTTTTGGTCTGTACTATATATACACACACATAGTATATATAAACTGTATGCAATTTTGTTCACTGAAATATGCTGTGTTTGTGTATATATATCCTGTAAGACCCACATATAGAAAAAATAAGCAAAAATTTTTTTTGACCTCTCAGATATTGTTTTAGGAGGCCTCTGATGTAGGAATTAAAGATTTTTAATCTGTTGTGGGACATCACATTAGAATCCGTGTACCGTGTGTCTGTCTTCCAATACAAACAGACTCCAGACCTTTGCATTAGGTCCATCTTCAGGTACATGCAAAGCATCTTCTCAGTTTCCTTATTATTGGTGTTTACAGATGTAAAAAAAAATTTGCAAGCTGTACTCATTTGTGTTTCTTGTCAGAGCCTCAATTATATCTTCTGTCACAAACTTTTGGAAGTACTCCAATGGGGTGGGGAGGGAGGTGGCATCATTTGTGAGCCAGAAAAATCAGTATTGGGACTGATAAACTCCTTTTTCAACTAGCGAAACCTGTCATGGTGCACAGTGTGTTTATTTGGTTGGGGCTTGATGTCCACATCATCATTGGCTGGGCAGTCAATGGGTTGGTGGTTTTCTTTGTCCATTTTACCTGTTTCTTCATTCTCTGAATCACTCGCATCAGTATAATCCGAGTCCATTTCAAAATCACTCTCTCCATTTTGGACTGCAGCAATCACATCCAGCACACTGAATAGATGACCTTTCTGCACTGGTGGCATTCTGAAACTGAAAAAGTTTCGAAAAATGTAATTAAATATGTGAATAACACATATAGGTCTTATATTGTAGCAGATAAACAAAGAATAGACAGGGTGGTAGACCATGTGTCAAGGGTAGAGATCTAAGTATTATCCATCAAAGTATTACAATTTTAATGCAAATGCTAAAAATTCCACTACATTCAAACAATACTAACTGAATGGCCTCTACTTATGCTCTCTACTTATCATACTAAAATGGACATATGCGTCCCCTAAGAGCACTAACAGGTTCACATTCAAGACCATTCACACCTGTCTCTGAACAATGCAACAGGCTACCACTCTGACCCAACGTTGTAGAATTACAACATAGAAATAATAAGCTCTAAATCAAATTTGATTACTGTTTTCTAAAATAACTATATATGTATGTGTTCTAGACATTGTAATAAACACACAAAAAATATTTAAGGAATTTTACTTACTTAAATCTTGACAAATCCAGTCATGCAAAAAAAGGAGATCAGCTCAATGCGAAGTTTGCAGGTAGTGTAAGATCATGGCAAGATGACCAGACCTACAGTATAAACACTTTTTCTATCCAACAGCATCGTGAGGACAAACAATATGACCCATTAAATATGTAAATGTGATTTTGAGAAAAAAAAAAAAACATTTGCTGACCCTTTTTTAAAAGTGATGTTGTAATTCTGCAACAGTGGGCTTTACAGGATATATATATGGAAGCCTTGCAGATGTGTATCTTTGTCTGGCAGAACAAAATTTATCAGTACTTTTATTAAAAAGGGTCAATTTTACCACTACCAGAATATGGGAAAGATGGTGCAAAAATAAATAACTCTTAAAATGAGCATACAAACAAAAACAACAATAAAACCATGTGATCATGTGTACTGTACGTCTGCTATTTTTTGCCTATGTGACCCATTTTAGATTTTTTTGCTCAGTCATGTTTGGTTAAAATTACCTAAATTTCAATTCATCATATTGAATATTTTGTGCTAAAAAAAGCATATGTCACTCTATAATGCACAATCCTGAGCCCTTTATACTGTATATTTCTTAAAGAAAAACCCTGAAAAGCTATGGATGATTAAAATAAATAAATAAATAAATAAATAAATAAATAAATTAGGAATCCTTCTAAGGTGAATTCTTAGAAGAACAAAAGAATCAAGAGGGCCTTCACACTACTACCTCTTGGGCCCTAAACATACAGTAGTTACAAAGCAACAGTGATCGGATCCAAGCACCTGCACCATCCCCACCCAGACGCACCAAAAAGACAGTGGGCAGACTGGGCACATGCATTGTGAGTGCGTCACACATGTTCTACAATGACTGTAATAGTAGGCAGCATCATACCGCATCCACAGCTTTTATATAACTAAGGAAGCTATTAGTCACTTTTTGCCATGAGTTTAAGACATCGTCTTAAGGCTGAACCATTTGAGATATCAAAAATACCTTTACCATTTTACAACCTCAATGTCTTGGTTTGGTGGAGATTATATATATTCCCTATGAGGAGTATACAAAATCTATTCAGTTCATTTTGCAAACAACCCGAAATAACTGACTTCCTGTTGAGTAGAGGCCATGACATGGTTTGACGAGTTTGCTGTGAAAGAACGTGGCTGGCCCGCACAGAGCCCTGACCTCAACCCCATCGAGCACCGCTGGGATGAACTGGAATGGAGATTGCAACGCAGGCCTTGTTGTCCAACATCAGTGCCTGACATCATAAATACTCTACCGAATAAATGTGCACCAATTCCCATAGAATTGTATTTACAGATTTGTGTCAACCCTCTTCATATTTCTTTGCATTGCATTTTTATATATTTTGCTAAGAAAATGAGACAGTAGATACTGTGATTTATTTCTTAATGTTCAAACATACAGTACAGTTATATACCACAAAGAAAGTTTGTATACTCCCAACAAGCTTTAAAGTCAAGATTTGGTATGACCACCATTATTCTTCAACACAGCCTGAACTCTCTTAGGCAAATTTCCTGTTAATTCCTTTAAATAATCTTCAGAACAGTTCTCTGGCTTTCTTGAAGGTCATTCTACAGCCATTTTTTTATGTTTGGCTGCCTTTTGTTCTGTTCTGTCAGATGGGGAGCTTTGTGGAGTCCAATCCATGACTGATTCCATCATGTTCCATTGTGCTTCTTTCTATTGAGGTATGCTTTGACTGCATTGGCAGTTTGTTTGAACTATGCCTACTACATTCCAACTACATGAAAATAAATAAATAAATAAAATATAATCTGTCTTGTATTTGAAAGCAATATAGAAGAATTGATGGATGGCTCAAGACTTTTGCACAGTAGGCTACTGTATTTATGTAGAAAAGGGGGTAAATCCTTCCTTTTATATTAAATAATAATAATGACTTATATTTTTAAATGATTAAAAAAATATTCAGTGTACGACCTTTGCTAAACTGCACTAAAATATAACAAATCAAGTCTTGACTTCATGCTCTAAAGTTGGTTTTATTCGTGTAAACAGTCATGTTGCAGAATCCAGGATTTTATTAACTCATTAACTTTTATTATTATTATTATCTTTTAATTTCATTTTTAAAGAAATAAGAAAAAAAATCTTCTACGCTATGTCCTTTAAGGGGCTCAGTACATGTGTGAGGTGTCCATAAAAATCTAATACTACAACCCCTGGAAAAAATGTTGATACCACCACCAGAAACAAAAACTTACAATGTGTACTTTATTGCTCCTCCGCATCCTGACTTCTTTAAAGTATGGACAAAAAAACTACATTCTTTATCAACTTTCAGTTAGATCAGTTTGCAGGATGGTGCCTTGTCATGAACCTAATCTTTTTTTTTTTATTTCAGGAGAGATACAGATGTTTTCTGGAAATGTCATTAGGTTGATATGCCTTTCCTAAAGAAAAAACTTTTTGTTCTGTTTCAAGATGCATTATTATCCTTTCTTATTTCTTATCACCAAAATCTGTCAATCAATGGACTGAGCAAAGTTCCCAAACTTTCAGTGAACATCTGCACATTTACTGTTGAGGTAATGATTGCTATCTGCCCCGGTCCTTTACCTGACATGCACCAGACACAAGTTCCAAGATCATATCTTTGTCCAATGCCGATTCGTGATTGTTCACTGAATATAATACTTGCATCCAGTCATCCACACTCCATGATGACTTCTTTTTTAGTTTTCGGTAACCTTGTTTTCTTCTGGTTACATTTTAGTGCCGGTGCCCTTTTTTTTTCTATATCAACAGTAAATCCTGTTTCATTCAGCTGATTTCTTACAGTCACTGCCACATACATGGACTCATGGTTTCAGCTCATTTGTTTTTCATTTGTTTTGTTTTGAGCATTTTCTCTTTTCTATGAAAATTGCCTCGTTTTCTACCATGACATATTTCTTGGTTTACTTGTATGTTTTTCTTCCCATTGAATCTTCCACTTGTATTTTTACTTGCATCAAATTTGAGATGTTAGAATTTTAGACTGGGGAAAAAACATAACCTTTTGCCACACTCCATAATAGATTTCATTTTGACAGAGTTGTATAAGCTTTTCAACTGAGAGTTCTCTTGTTGGGGCCATGTTTCCTTTCAGTAAGCTAAGTCAGAAAAACATGTTCAGGTCTGTAAGCATTAGACTAATTTGCATCTGTATGCAATTTTATTATTTTTTTATTTAATATGGGAAAATGCCATAAATTTTAAATAAATTATTGGGGCATGTTAGTAAAAATCTGCGATGGATTGGCACCCTGTCTAGGGCGTACCACGCCTTGTGCCCTAAGTCACCTGGGATAGGCTCCAGGCCCCCGTGACCCTGAATACAGGACTAAGTGGTATAGATGATTAGTGAGATGATTTACTAGTGTTAGTAAAAATTTAACATGCCACAACCAAATTAGCTGTTTGTAAAATTCACTTTTATTCATTTTTATTCAGCCTACTCATGTTTCAAGTGCTTTATTCTGGTCAAAATCATAGTAAAAGCAAAACCTATCCCAGGACTGCTGGGATGATAGTACAGCGTTTACCCAATCCCAAAAATTCATTAGAGTAAATTTTCCATAAATAATCATCCCATGTCTGGTTTCTGAGCGGAAGGAGCAAATTAGAGAAGAAGAAATGAGAAGAGAGTTTTTTTTGCCGCTTTGCTGTTATAATAACCTCCACTTTCCTGGAAAGACTTTCCATTATATTTTTTGGAGTGTGGCGATTTTTTGAGGGATTATTTCTCCTTCAGCCGCAAGAACATTAGTGAGATGAGGTTCCGGTTTCACTTCATCCCAAAGCTGTTCATCGGGTCTTGAGGTCAGGGCTCCACTCGAGTTGTTCCACTCCAGACTTGGCAAACCATGTCTTCACGGAGCTTGCTTTGTCCACAGAGATACTGCCATGCTGAAACAGGCTTGGATATACGAATACGTGTAGAATGATCAAGATACTATCTTTGTGTAATGCTTAAAAGATCCAAGATAATATTACAATAGTTATGACATATTTATGAGCTTGAAGCCATCGATCATTCCACTTGAGTATTTCTACAGAATGTCTAGGTCTCCTCCTGAGCTACTTCTTGAATGTTTCTGTCCAAAGTTCACTTGTGATACAGTTCCACTATCACACAGCTGGTTTCCATATTCACATTCTGTACAATGCACAATGCCTCATTATTTTCATGGACTCTGCCCTGATATCTTGACTAAGCAGGCGATATCACGATAGCCATTCCACACTGGACAAGTGAGTCATTGAGTATACAGTACGCCTGAATAACACCTACTCAAGCCATCACACAGTGTGAAACATATCCCTGTGAGCATCAGGCTCCTCATCCTAACAAGAATCACCACACATTCATATGGTGAGTCAACCCCATTATTCAGTATTCAGGTTTTTTTTTTTGTTTGTTTGTTAACCAAATACAAGCTTGTGCTCTCCCTAAAACCTGTTACAGTATGCATTATATTTGTGCCACTTACTTGAGATGAGGTCCAACTTTGCCTCATTCATGTAACTCCTTTGTCAGCCACGGAATTCAAAGCTAAAGAAGAATGCATCAGGGAAGCCCTCAGGCAAGGTTATTGTGGCAGCAGGAGAGGTATGCCATGTCAGCCAAGGATGGAGAGGCGGAGGGTTGAATTTTACGCGTGATCACAGCATGTTTACTTCTTTTTGTTTTTTTGTCTTTTCAGAAAAATGCTTTGGATCCATAGTTCTCACCATTCATTCTCAGACATAGTACTGATTATCAGGGCCTGAACGGAGAAACAGAGGCATCTTTTGTTGTCATCACCGCAAAAATTCCCTAGTGTCTTTTCCAAACTCGAGCTTAAAACTGCATATTATCTCATTCAGATCAGAAAGGCAGATGAAAGATAAACAGCTTTTGGCACCACCTCTGGACGTAATAAATATCTCGTCATGATCTACGGAGTGTTTTCTAGCATGTTAATTCTTCGAATTCTTTTCAGCTTTCCACATGTCCTATATGTGCTTAGCTGTGGAATGTATGTAGACAGTCCAAATCTCTCATACCCAACTCATGCAGCATGCATGGAGGTCAGTGATTGGACCCCAGACAGTAGTATCTCGGCATACGAACGCACCACTTCACGAATTTTCACCCTAAGAACAGAAATTTTGCAATAAATTTAACTTGGCATACAAAGCATCGTCAGCATACGAATGATCGAACCGAGTCAAGGTGCATGTACTGTACGTCTGGGAGCCTTCCAAAATTTGTTTGCGTGAGTGGAAAGCCAAGTGAAGTGAGTTTTTTTTTTTTTTCATTTTGTGCATGATTTAGTGAAGACATAGCACTATGGGTCCCAAAATGTTAGCAAGGACAGTAGCAAGAAGAAAAGAGAGCCACTTTCAATTACATTTTTAAAGCAGCTGGTGCCAAGAATGGATTAAATTTATACCAAGGTACCACTGTATTTACTTAAAATTTACTTGAGGTATTGGCTTAAGACCTGTATAGCTCTTTTGTTCTGTGAATAAACCAGAGACTTACACATCAATACTCCATTGTGTATGTGTGTGTGCTTCTCACTTGATTGGCAAGCGTGTGGAAGTGCATTTATGTGGACGTGAATCATTGGCACCTGTCATTACCGAGGCCTAAATCATAAACAACTTTCTATAGATGCCTGCGAGATTTTCGTCAAGGAATGGGTGTTTTTTTTTTTTAAGGCTTAAAACTGCATATTTTTATCATAAATCTATTATACTGTAGGTGTGAACTCATGTCATATAAGTTATATACTGTATGGAAGGATAAATACCAGCTGTGGGTGAAAGTAAATACGTCATTTACAAAAATGATAAACAGATACAAAACAATAGAGTTGTACTAGTCATGCCCTTCACATGGAATTTTTGGAATTTTGGAATTTTTTATGTAAAAAAATCAAAAATGAAGTACACCTACGTACATTGCAATGGATCTTGGTTGTTTTCAATGACCATGAAATGCATCACCCACGATGTGAGAGCAGTGTAAGTAATTGGGCACAAAATTCCACAACTTTTTGTTCAGTGTTGTAACTTTCATAAGATTCATAAGAGTCATTTATACTAACTAAGTTAAGCTTGGTGGAACTGCAGAACCTTCCTATGAGTCTTAGCTGAACTTTGGAATGCAACTGGACAAGGTTTGTGAAGTTTGGCCCTGATTATTTACATTCTGCTCTCATTCTTAGTGACAAACTTCACTGTCCATGTGAACTGCAGGAAAATATATATAGTGACCAAGACGTAGTATAATTTAATTATATGCCTCTCAATTTAGATTCAAGGCAGAATTGAAAAAACCTAAACTATCCCATCATGCCTCTAATAGTCTACATGGTATGATAAATAGATTTGATTTAAAAAAAATTGCTGATGTACACTGAAACTACTTAATCTTCAGTACATTACACACGCCCTGCCCCCAAAAAGTTATACAGTGTAAAATTTCATTGATTACCAGAAAAACCTGGTCATTTGGTATATATTGTTTTTACGATAAATTGTGCCAATGAAATTGTTTTGCTAAAAATCATATTTAATTAGTGATAAAATTCTATAAATAAAACACAGACACAACAAACTGATATTGGAGAATTTGAGTAGACTGAACCCAAGTAGTGCAGCTGCTTCCTGGATTAGTCAAATTGCTGGCTGTGTAAGACTGCAGTAATCCAATCTCAAGATAAAAGGAGACTCAAGAAGAACTTGAATGGCCTCTATGGAGAATCATATTAGCAATGTATTTAAAGAGAAGGACAGTTGATTAGTTAGGTACCACATTCGATTTTTTCCCGTATAATGATATCAGAAATAAACTAAACCAGTTACAATGAAATACTCTCTGCACCATGATGGAATATCATTAGGAGTTTTGGGACATTTAACAATGCCAGAAGCTTATGATGTGTGTTGATTAAAGGCATCATTAATCCATAGAAACATTAACACATGGTGAAAAACCCTCTGGGTGATTGGGGGGAAATATTCAATCATCAACAAAATGAGCTTAAGCACACCACAAAACAAGTTTTCCATCTATGTTTACTTACAGTGAGAATTACTGACATTATTGGACAATGAAAAGTAGAACTTTGTTTAGAAACAAATAAATGTACCAAATATGAGATGTTGTAATTCACACATTACATTTTCCAGTGTAATGTCTGAGGATGTTTGATACACACATTTTTTTTTTATATCCCAGCACCATGCTCAAATAAAAGGTGAGCTTCACAGAGCGCTCAGAGTGGGGCTGACAGGACTAGCGCACAGCAACATCCTCCAACAAGAGGTCAAATACACAGAACGCCATGGTGCTCAGATTGTGGTTGGCAGGGGTGGCTCCCAGCTCCACAATCCAAAAAGATGCTGTCTGGATTAACTGCAAGGGTTGTGGTTGGCTCACAGCTCCACTCTCTAATGAGAGACCAAATGCACAAAGTGCCAGTGTGCTCAGAGTGGGGTTGACATGGGTGACTCTCAGTAACATGCTCCAATGAGAGGCGGTCTGCACAGCGTGCCACGGTGCTCAAAGTGGGGCTGACATTGGTGACTCCCAGCACCACAATCCAACAAGAGGCCAAATGGAAAGAGCACCAGGGAGCTCAGAGTGGGAGGCTGACGGAGGTGGCTCCCAACAGCATGCTCCAACAAGATGCCGTCTGCACAGAGTGCACAGTGTTGAGCTGACAGGTATGGCTCCCAGCATCACCCTCCAAAAAAAGGTTGAATGCACAAAGCTCCAGAGTGCTCAGAGTCTGCACAGCAAAGATGGGTGCACAGAGTGGGGATACAAAGGTGACTCCCAGCACCACAACCAAATGAGAACCCGAATGCACAGAGTGGACTTTGAAAGATGGCAACTTAAATTTAGCTCATCTGGATTGTAGACCTTTCATATGAGTCTCTGCTGAACTTTATAATGCATTTGTGCATGGGACAAGGGATGTGGAATTTACATTGTACTCATGTTCTGTGTGACAAACTTCATGGTCAGTGTGCAGAAGCAGGATAATTCATAACAACCATAGCCTATTGTGATTTATTGTACTTATATGCACCTTAATGAACAATTGACTTTCTCAACAAAGTTGTTTTGCTGAAAATCATGTTAATTAATGATAAAATTCTAGCACTGCAACACAGGCACAATAAGCTGATATTGAATAACTTGAGTAGACTGAACCCAACTCTTGCAGCTGCGTTCTGGATTAGTCGAAATTGTAGACAGTGTAATCCGATTTGAAGATTAAAAGTGACTCAAGAAGCACTCGAATTGCATTCATGGACAAAAAAGTCACACGCTCTAATATTTAATAGCAACACTGTTTCAATAAGCTTATACAATGTCACATTATATTGCATTATATTCTCTCCAATATCTTCTCTCCAAGTCTCGTCCAGCACATCCCAAAGATTCTCAATGGGTTAAGGTCTGGACTCTGTGGTGGCTAATCCATGTGTGAAAATGATATCTCATGCATTCTGAAGCCCTGAATGCCATAGGGAAGAAAAAAATCCATTGATGGAAAAACCTGGCAAATCAGTATATTCAGGTAGTCAGCTGACCTAATTTCTTGTTCACATAACATTGCTGAACCTAGACCTAACCGATGCTTTTTCTAATTAGACTCATTGATAAGTGGTTTTCTTAAGGCTACACAGCTGCTGTGCTTACTTACTTCAAATGCCCTTACAAGTGAAAATATATAAAAGGTCAACAGCTGTTGTTGTTAGGGCCCAAGCACTATGACATCAACTCTTGCTTTACTCTCTCTCTCTCATCTATACCGCTTAATCCTGTTTTCAGGGTCACAGGGGGCCTGGAGCCTGGAGACTTAGGGCACATGGCAGGGTACACCCTGGACAGGGTGCCAATCCATCGTAGGGCACAGACACACACATACA
This sequence comes from Clarias macrocephalus, assembly GCA_011419295.1. Classification (NCBI taxonomy): domain Eukaryota; kingdom Metazoa; phylum Chordata; class Actinopteri; order Siluriformes; family Clariidae; genus Clarias; species Clarias macrocephalus. Next base: position 9,239 of record JAAGKR010000193.1, on the reverse strand, counting down.
CTCACTCATTCACACACTATGGGCAATTTGGGAACGCCAATTAACCTAACCTACATGTCTTTGGACTGTGGGAGGAAATTGAAGTACCTGGAGGAAACCCACCATGCACACAGAGACGGGAATCGAGCCTGGGGATCGAACCCGGACCCTGGCGGTGCAAGACGACAGTGCTAACCACTACACCACCGTGCCGCCCTCTTGCTTTACTAAGGATTTTTAATTTCTTTCAGCATCCGGAGTCTTGTGATCAAAAAGTCATAAAAAATCAGCAGACAGGTTGGAATCTGCTGCTATTAAGAGTGGCTGGGTCCTGGGCATGGCACGAGGACCTTACACGAGAATTTGCTGCATACTGTACTGTAGCTCATACACACTTGCATGTTTACATGCAAAATCTGGTATACATTTTAGAGCTAACTGAGATGAACAACTTGTTTGCAAAACACACCCAATAAAATTTGATGTACTCCTCATACAAAATGTATACAATCACCACTAAACAGAGCCTATGTGATCTCAAGATGTTGAGGATGCAAAATTGCAGAGGGATTTTTGATATCTCAAACGGGTCAGCTGTGACGACGCCTTAAACTTAGCCGAAAAGCGGTTAATAACTTTCTATGCGACAGCATATTGAATGCTGATTTGAACTATATATATATTTTATAATTTTATTTCATGAAACATTTAAATCTCTAATTATTATTTAAATTGATGGTTTTAAAAATGCAATGAACAATTCCTACCCCAATTTAATTAGTTTCGTCAAACTCCTTAGTTCTTTTATTTGCTTGATTTTTATTGCAGGCTTACACTTCTGAAACAGAGTAACATCTTTACCACTACCACAGAATATAGTCGTGGTCAAAAGATTTGGAAATGGCACAAATAAAAGGCTTTTACTGATAATTACATTAAGTTTATGCAAAGAGTCAATATTTGCAGTGTTAAACGTTAAGTGTGCCAACAAACTTTCTGCAAGGTTGAACATTATCAAAAGAAAGTGCACTCTGGTAGACTAAGCCACCTGGGTTACTATTGTTTGTATTTTATTTTCTTCTTGTTTGTGTACATTGTGTATTTTGGGATCAAAATCTAATAATTGAAATTCAAAATTTGTGTTGTTGTTTTTTTCATGCAAAATCTGAAGGTTTGAAGATATAGGTTGTAGTGTTTTTTTTTTGTTTTGTTTTTTTCACCCGATTTTTCCAAAAATAAAGAAGCAGATTAATTTGTGTAAACTATTTCCCAAGGTTGTTGGGAGCTGGCTTGAGCTCTGGTCTTTTTGGTTAGTCATTGTATGGAGTCATAGTTTCACAGTTTATTTTTCGATGAAATGTCCTTTTTTCAATGATAATTTTTCAAACCAAAACTATGGGATTGAGATACTTCTAAACAATAAATATATGAGCTAGCGTTGTAGAAAATTTATCAACTCCTCCTGATTTTAAATTCATCCAAGCTGACCTTTAATCAGCATTCATTACCAGTGAATGTTTGCATGTTAATATTCATGACTATGTTGAAAACTGGCAGTAATGTGTAGAGAGAGCAAAAGCAGTTCTGCACAGACAATGTGGTACCTCAGCATATGAACGCCCTGCCTCATGAACTTTTGCCTTAAGAAAAATTCTTATTGCCTCATGAACAATTATCACTACATTTTTTATTTAATTAGTACAAAAAACTAAAATGGCAGGTTCTTCTTCTTCTCCTTGATTTTCTCCTTATTCTTCTTTCTTGTTTGTGTACATTACCGCCAAATGTAGGTTTCATTCTCCCTCATCTTTCGGGCCTCTTAAATCCTAATACAGTAGTTAGGTTGTTATAACTGCAACATACTGAGCCCTTACAATCACAAGCCCATTGTTAAAAGGTTACACATTTCTTAATTCCTGTAAATTACATGATTTTTTTTCTACTGAGAAACAAAATCACCAATTTATTTCCAATTTCTCAAATTAATTTATTTCACTTTGCAGTTTCCAGGTTATGTTCTCAACATTTTTCCCCATTTCCATAAAGCTCCATCATCAGCAAAAAGTGATTTCCCCCTGTACTTGTTGAAACATTTCCAAAAATATAATTTATTATAATAGAGAACAGAGCTGGACTTAGCACACTCCCCAGGGGAGTCCCATTTTCTCCCTTACATTAACTTGATACCTCTGAGCCTAATTCACCTGAATAATTCTTGTGTCTGAAATGTCCTTAACCAAATTAAACAGTTTCCCTCTAATTCCCATCAAGTTTTTGATTAACAGTCCCTCTTTCAACAACATTTTATACATATAAAATAGTGCAGCCATTCTATTTTTTATTTATTTTAGCTTTTCCTACTTTATGCTCTAGAAATACAGTACAGTATTTCTGGATCCATGTACCTCCCTTTTCTGAACCCACTTTGATAAGCAGCAATCAGACCCCTCTTTTCCAGTAAGTATACTAGCTTCTCATTTAGCATTTGTTCCATCAATTTACAGACATGCAATGTCACATCTTATGGTTGTTTTATGAGTATTAAAATAAAGTGTGATTATGTCACAGCATCATGCAAAACTGTCTGGACATAATTTAATAAAACTTTTGCGAAACTTGGATATCTGCTGAAGTTTATCCTGCACCATAAGTAAAATCAAAATGTTGAGTAAAACCGATGAACAGTTATGTAATTTAACAATCTGCTTAATAAATAAATAAGCTACATACACGTATGTGGGCTTCAACCTGAAATAATATAATTGATTACATGAAAACTAGTTAGCTTCTTTTTAACTTTAACCTTTTAACTATTTCTACAACCTTTTCCCATCAACGACTTCAGCTAGTAATATAAGAAGAATATGCACATTTTGTGATTTTGTGCAACAATTTTTTTTTTTTTAACTGCAGTTGGCATCCACTGCATTTAATGCCTCTCAGTACACTGCTTTTGCAGAATAATCAGGTCCAGGAGTGGTAGCGCGAGAAGGAACTGTCCTCTACTAGTTAATCGATTGCAGATGGAATTGTATACCACATAAATATAACACAAATATACTTTGTGTGTGTGTGAAACAATGCTATATTAAAGGTACTTTTACAAGTTGTAGCCTTATTTCAGAATAATTGCTTTTTATCCTCTATACTATATGAATCCTCTATATATAAATCTATATACCCAGTATTTTATAGTAAAACCTTGGATTGTGAGTAACTCTTTTGCAAGATGAGCAAAAGTTTTTAATACATTTTAGCTTGATAAATAAGTGAGTCACTTGTAAAGTCAACATCCGACCAGCGTGTACTGTAACATGGTGACCACTTGTGTACGCGTAAAGCATTTTTTATTTTGCATTTTAGAACTTCAACATGGCTTTGCAAGCAGTTCTCCTGGCTTTATCATTATAATTCCATTATTTTATATTCCATAAAGTCCATATATTCCAAGTCCCTGACATAAGCGGTTCTTTGTTTTAGCCCAGCAAAGTGGCAGTACCACCATGAAATTGTTTTTTTTTCTGTCTGAAAGCTTTGGCTTAGTGAAAACAAAGGACTTGTTTGAAATTGGCCACCGGCTCCAAACAAGCTCCGGAACTGCCTTGGTGAAAAATGTGTATGGGATACCAGATGGTTAGAAAGCATGAAAGGTTCACGAATAGCCTCATTCTTAGCCATGTTTTTTTTTTTTTTTTTTTGTCCAAAATGGGGCTACCAACATTACCCTTATCTTAGCATTGGCAAGTCACATGTGCACTCATTTTGGCTCAGAGTTCTTGTCTTTTTTGCAAATGTGCCAAGTTTCCAATGGTTTTGTAATATTGACTTTGAATTTTTTAATCTCAAAAACAAAAATAAAAGGCAAACCAGTTGATCGTTAACAGCAGCTGTCCAATTCATACCAAATATATTTACTTGAAGTGTTTTTAGTCATGAACTACTCACCTTGCGGCTCCATACATTCTGTTGCTTTCTTCAGAATAATGCCATAGATGCCCATTCAAATCACACAGTTTTTTTTTATATATATATAACTTGCGATCTACAGTACATTAGCAATTTTTGGCACTGATACTCATCACATCTTTCAACATGAGTGACCAGAATAAACAAAAACATTCCATTTGTATCCTGCTATATATTTATGTGGACTATTAGTTTCCTTAATAAAGATGAATTGCACTGTTGCATCACTAAGGGCAAAATAAAACACTTAAAGTATTCGGAAATTGGGAAAGTTTCCTACAAGAAGGTCTCGGTCATTACTCACTGGGTAACACTTTGAGGACCTCTTCAGACTTATAGCATGCCTTTCAGCCTTATAGCAAGTGATTTCAGCACTCCAGATACTTTAGTAAGTTTATTTAAAACTTCAACATCTACACAACAGAGAAAACACACCAACCTTATTATTTAAACCTTACAGCATTAAATAATTAATGAGGGCTTAAGACAGACTACCAAGATAATCTTAATACAGGCTGATTAGGAAGTGATGAGCATGATTAGACCGACTGGCTCATCAACATCTCGAAGGAGCCGTTTACGGACGATACTTATAACTTCATCCCTTATGCCGATGTCTGCTATGCCTTGCCAGAAGGTCATCTCCTTGCCACAAGACATATTTACGTCGTCGTAAAAATGCATGAACACCATTAATGCTGTGTGCATGCCCTCCAGGTTAAAATGTCTTAGGCAAAACAAAAATGAAATTTTAGTTTTGTATTTTGCACTGTTGCATAAATTAAAGATATTGTAAACATAGTATTTTGTTACTGGCAAATCTGAACAGAAACAAAGTTCTGAACTGAATATTTGGTGTGCATCCTGTACTTACAGTATCTCTATATCACAGATTAAACATAGGCACAGTGCACTAAAGGGGTCATGTTAATGGCTTTCAAGCTTTAAGCTTTCATATGGTGTGACAGATCAGCTGCGATTTAGCTAATAATAGTAATTCTATTCACAAAGAAGAGTTTTTTGTTAACCGTTGAACTCTGATATTTCATTTGTTCCCCTCTTCAGCCTCATTAGGGGTGTTCAAGTCTTGTGATGAAATTTCTGGGGAATGAAGGTGTAAGACCAATTGACATTCACAGAAGACTTCAAGCACAGTACGATAATGAGACTGGTTAAGAATTTACTATATGATTTAGTTTGTGTGTAAAAGCATAGAACATTTGAACTATCTGTTGTAGCTGTTGATGTGTGAAAGCCTTACATTACTTGAAAGCTACATTAGCTCTCAAACAAAAAAGAGTAAATGTCAAACACCCACCAAATTCCAAAATCTCACAAATGTACTAATGTGTAGATTTTTTCCACCTACTAGCAATTCCTCTGGCTGTGTCTCAAAACCAACGCTGCATTTATCTGACATTACAGTACATCACAAAAATAGGATTTTTAGTGCATATAAGCAATGAACTGGTGTCTTCTTTCAATTGTACATGATATTGTAGGATGTGTGGTTTAAAAAAAATATGTAAACCTGGTGATAACATTTGATTAAGTCACTGGGATTTCACCTGCAGTATTAGCAATAACATATACAGTAATTTGTGCATATGATTATTATAAAACTGATTATTTTACATGGCCCTCAACTAAACTGCAATATCACAAATGTTTAAAAAAAGTTGTTTTTCAAATATTAATTAATATTTTATAATGATTAATTCATTAAAATATAATTTATTACAAGTATTTGTAGAAAATATTTTATGCTAGAAGTAAATCGACTCATAAACCCATAGTTTTATGTTTAAATGTTTTTTGTTTTTTTAAAGAGGCTGGATTTACCGGTCACACTGAGGGTGGACTGTCCAACAAACAAATATTAATTTCTACCATCAACAGAATTATAGGTCCTTTTTAATGATAGAGTAAAACATGACCTGGCTAACCTGGGCCTTCTGGAATATATCTTTGTGCTATTCGAAGATCTGTTGAGGGCAACCCTCTCATTCTACTCCTAGGCGAAATATTGCTTTTAAAGACGCTTAATGGAAGTCAACAAATTATTAAAACTGTTTAATAGCTAAACATTGCTCTGTTTACTTTCTTAAAAATGGAAAGACGTTTGGTGCATACATTTTATCATTTGCCCGAACTGGGATTAAAGGGTCAAGCATAAACCTGTTCCAGCATGCCAATACCACTGCCAAGGAAAAATAAAGAAAGAAACTCAAGTGTCCTGCACAGATACCTGACCTCCACCCCTGGAACACAGACTGCAGTACATAACATCAGTGCTGAACCTCACAAATGAATGAATGTACATTTTTAATAGCAAAATAAAATTTTTATGATACTGACCACCGATGTCCGCTATGCCTTTCCAAAATCTCACTGTCTCCACTGGGGGATAAAGTGATCACCCTTGCAATTATAACACATTATAGCCCAGGTTTGATTCCCAGCCAGTGCCCAACCCTCAGCCATTGGATGCAGCGGCGCTTAGGATAGGTGGCTAAGGGTTGCGTCAGGAAGGGCATCCGTTGTAAAAACCTGTGACAAGCATGTGTGTGTGGACCAAACACTCCGCTGTGGCAATCCCTTGTTGGGATCAGCCAAAAGACCAACAACAACAAATAAATATGCTTGGGTAGTGCATTGTAAAAAAAAAAAAAAAAAAAAAACCACCTGATATCTCTACTACTCCATTTTTCTTTGTAGCCTCTACAAAGCGAGTATATTGACGGTTAATATACCTTGATGTTAATGTGCATTAAGAAGCTTGCATACTTATTTACAAGTTGCATGTGTTTATTGTTTTAGAATTTTTTTAATGTATAATGTTTTTTTTAATGTACAACGTAACGATGAAGACAGAGTTAATTAATAATAATAATAATAATAATAATAATAATAATAATAATAATAATAATATTCTGGGTTTCACAGCATTTGACCATTTGAATCTGAGGGGGTTATTAAAGGAAAAAGGAGAAGAAAGGGGAGAAAGAACATGGCGTGCAGTGAAGCAGCGCATGTGTGAATGCAACTGGAACAATTCTTGTTTTGGTTTGTTTGTGCCACTTGAACTAAGTCTAAAGACTAAGCCACCTGGGTTATTTTTGTTTGCATTTTATTTTGTGTACGTTGCATATTCAATGTCAAAGTCTAATAATTAAATTTCCATATACATACTGTATTATATATATGATAAACATCCTGAAATGGCAATAAGAAGAAACCTTGAGAGGAACAACACTCAACAGGGAACCCATCCTCATTTGTGTGATATCAGATAACAGGAATTGATTTGCATTCAAACTGAGTGTTAGGCGGCGGGAAGTTCAGTATAACAGGAAAAGTGTTTATGTTACATGGAGTCACTTATATTACTGGGGGCTCAAGTACAAACCTGTTTGTAGGAATTTCAGTTCGAGCGATTGCAGTCACAAGTCATCATAGAAGAGTTGTCTGCATCAACCGAGGCCAGGAACATCTTCATGGTAAAGTGGAACTGTCCCCAGTCACCACATGCACTCCAAGCAGACCACATGAGGCCTCCATGCGACGAGATCCAACCAAACGCAGGGCACCAGGACGAGTCAGACAGGTCTGAAGGGCTAAGGGGGTCTGGATCACTGGCGGCTCAGGAGCGCCATGTTCAGCTCAACAGGGAGAGAGAGAAGAGGAGAGGGAGAGAGGAACGTTGGGTGTGGTCACAGTCACATGTATAAGGTGAATGTCCAATATATTTAGTTGCAGTCCAAAGACATGCTAAGCACTCAACAGGTATGACATGTAAACATAAGCAAAGTCAAACATAGTACTGTATGATCCAAGTCCTGACAAGTATCAGATCCTGCAGGCTTTGTAGGCTCAGGCTCACTTAAAGATCTAATGCCCAGCCTGTTGAAGAAATGTGGTGTGACATTTAATTAATGTCATGGTGATTCATGGCATAACGATTGCGTTTTATAAGGATGAACCCAATGATATTTTCTCCTATGATCAAGACCTTCACAAATGATTACGAAATGAGACTGAAAGTGACTAGGCACAAGCATATTATTTTTGTATGTGTGTCATTTCTTTATAACATGAACATATTTTTAGGCGTCGGTCTGCTGATCAGGTCGAGTCCCGGCTGCCACTGTTAGAGGCTTCACCCCCGACAGGAAGTAACTACCAAAGAAAGGACGATTATATCGCAAGGGTGGGAAGTCTCTATGGCCCGATGTGCTGGAGATGAACACATGGATGAACACAGATCAAGAGACACCTTTTTTTTTATGTCAGTTGTTAAAAGCACTATACAAAAAAAATTGAATTGAATAGAATTAATATGTTTGCTTCATATTTCTAAATATACAAACATGTATATTTGCTCAATAGCTCGCAAGGCTCAAGGCCTTCAGAGGAGATTTTGATGTATAGCTCATCCACACTTGCATGTATACATGTGAAACCAGGTAGACTTCTAGATTTCATTGAGCTGAGCAGATGTCACCTCAACACAACACAAGGTCAGATTTTTGGGGTTGTTTGCAAATACATGCAGTGGACCGACATTACATACACTACACTACACTACACTACACTACACACATCACACACACTAAACCCACACAGATACTACACAAATTACACTACACACAGATATACACACACTACACACACACACACACACACACACACCAACACATGCTACACACATACACACAACACACATACACACCCTAAACACACACACCCTACATGTTACAGGCTCTGTAGTTCTGTATCTTATCTATTTCATTACACAAGGTTTTGTGCTGCAGTACATTGTCAGGGTGGTCAGAAATGCCATGATGAGATTTCATACCTTGGCTCCAAGATGTGTAGGAGAAAAACGCTTTGGGTTCTCTATCTATCTGAGTAAGGGTGCAGATGCTTAGCAATAAAAATTGCAGTCAGCTTTGTCTTCAGAGTTGGTGTCTTTTGTTTAACGAGCACAATAGGGTAGACGTTAGTTGGTCAACAGTGACGGACAGGAATCACATTCAGGTTTCATGCCCAGTGCTCATGGAAACGGTGGCAGTGAAGACAGAATATTACACTGCCTATTGCTAACACCACCGTAACTAAAGGTACTGTATGACTTCTTTAGTCTTTATGTAATGCATTATGTATATAATTAAACTTGATTTGCTTAGAATCTGTGCTACCTCCGCTATTTCCTGCATCTTGATCAGCCATGTCTGTGTTTATTTCCTTCATCCACTGAGAAAATTACATGTCAAATTACCTACTGTTTTTTT
>JAAGKR010000192.1:60421-258220 GCA_011419295.1 Clarias macrocephalus | reverse complement strand
GAAATACAGATGAATTGACAGTCGTATATTTTCCTTCATATATTCATTTATCTCTAATGCCTCGTTTTATACCAGTCATTTTGGATATTCATATTAAGAAAGAGAAATGAAAGTATCTGGCAGGGAAACATAAAGAAACATCAGAATGTGTGTCGGATGATTCTTATTCTCCAAAGCTTTAAGCTCTGTGTAGTGTCCATGATGATGTACTGTACAGCACTTCTGGACATTTCTGGAGGTCTTTTCTCATGGATGCTCCTGGATGAGAAGCCAGTAACAGGGTGTGTCACTATGATATAGGAAGGAAAATAAGGAAATACATTCTAATTAGACTTTTCCCCCCAGTTTTTTTATGCGTAAAATTTGTACATAGACAAAAATGTGACTACATGCACTATGGATATTCTTAAACTGTATTTAAGTAGCAAAAAAAATTTAATCTAGGTGACAGTTTTAAAATGACATCATCCTTCAATAAAACTATTGTAATTAAAGACAAAAAACACATTTCGGCTACCCATCCTCCTTTTTTTCATAACCCATCCTTCTTCCTATTTTTCATAACCCATAAAACTTAAATTAAGTAACACGTAACTGAACTGAACCTTTCTACCCGCTCAGTACTGCTTCACTCTGGAGTATATGGTAATGACGCATAACCACTTCATTTCGTGTCACCCAGATGATCATGGCTTCCCTTTTCACTCTGGTTCCTTCCTCATCTTGTTTCAGGGAAGGGTGTTTGTGCTTTTGCTCATTAGGGTACTAAATCTACAAATCATTCATTTTATATACTACTTATCATGTACAAGAAGCACAAGATGGATTACACCATGCACAGTGTGCCAACCCACACAAGGCACACCCATACACTCATTCATTGGGAAGATCAAATAGCCTAATCTGGAAGCTTTTGGATTTGTACCCAGGTGAGATGAAATCCATACAACAATGCGCTAACCACTGTGCTACCGTGCCACCAACTGACCATGCCAGGGATGACCAACCCTGTTCCTCAAGAGCCGCAGCCTGCATGCTTTCCAATTATCCTTATCGGTATCTCCCAGCTTTTGATTCACAGAACACACTTGACACAGGTAATCACAGGTAATGCAGTTACCAACCCCTGGACTATACTAAATAAATTCACACTATTATTATTATTATTATTATTATTATTATTATTATTATTATTATTATTATTATTATTATTAACAATATATATATTGATATCTGAAACAATACAATTTGTTGCTGTAAAGGACATGTCTTTAAAATATCTTTCTCCATACTGTACTTGTTTATACATGGAATGTTAGTGGGGCACAACATGAAACCTCGGTCATGAAATCAACCAGATACTGTACAGTAATTCCATGATACTGACCTTGTTGGACTTTTGATTCTACAGCACCTTAAAGACTTGTCAATGTTTTTCAGTGGATCCCGAAGGACATTTCCCCCCCTTTCAAATGTTAGTACAGTAATAGTGAAAGCGGCATGACTAATTACAACCAATAAAAACATCATTTTATCTGAAGTCAGGCAGATGAAAAGCAAACAGCATGTGTTCTGCTTTTACTGTGCTCGGCTATTTCGATCTTGAGTACTAAGTCTCACTTCATTTCAAATACTTAAGGAGTTCTGATGTCATGTTTATAAAAAGAACGAGAGAGAGAGAGAGAGAGAGAGAGAGAGAGAGAGAGAGAGAGAGAGAGAGAGAGAGACGTAACCCTTTTCTGTGCAGACTTTATGAGTTGTAAGGGTCATCGAACTGAACTCCAGAACTTTCAGAAGGTTTTTTTTTTATGCTTGATCATGGCTCCTCCTAGGCTCCTCTCTGACTGTGTGCTCTGTTTAAAAAAGCACAAAGGAGAAATTCTTCCGCGGCCAGGGCAAAGTTGCCATGGAGACACCACCATCAACCTGTCATCTCTTCCTGATGAACCTATAATTGGTTCTGCACTTCACCGCTCAGAGGAGAGAAAACTCCCTGTGTATGTTAGTTCACATGAATATGTCGGCCTCCACATCCTCTGTCTGTGTCGGACTATCTGCCTGTAAATCAGAATCCTTCTCTCTCTTTGTCTACCTCCGCTCTCGTTTATTCCTTGAGCATGAAGGTAACGGATGCTTAATATCTACCATATTACACTTTTAGAACTTAACAATAGAAATTCCATCCAGTTTCGTAGCATGTCTTTTTCATTTTCACTGGGAAAACCCATACAGCCATCATAAATACAATGCACATATGATTATGTGAAAAACATGCGATCATACAATGGAAAACATGTCAACACCTCAAAATTGCAAACTGATAAAAATTCATTTATCTTCTATCATAGTACTTGGATCCGATCCAAGGGGACTTCGCATGAGTCAGGGTGCAGTGTGCCAGTCCAATAAATGCAGTTTGTGAACTCCATTTAGCCTAATCTGCATGTTTTTGGAAACCAGCGTACCCGGAGGAAACCCACCAAGTGCGGGGAAAACATGCCAACCCAACACACACACAGACCAGAGCCGGGAATTGAACCCCCGACCCTGGCATTGTGAGGCTACAGTGCTACCTGCTATGTCGCCGTGCCGCCCGTACAAAAATGCACTACATGTGAACCAATGACGCGTCCAGAATTTACATTTATATCACATTTGAAGTTTATATAACTTCCTGCAAAGGCTTTCCGAAATGATTAAACAGTCATGTTGACTTTAGGATAGATAACACTTCTCATAATACATCTTAACTATTCCACACACACACACACACACACACACACACACACAATGTTATTTCCAGTTTTCTATCAGAGAACTAAGTCTAATTCAAAAAAGCCATATAATCTTGTGAACTGAAAGATACACAAAGAACCAAAACAACATCTCATATGAACTGTAGCATCGTATCAGGAAAAAATAAAAACATCCAGTGTGAATTTGGTTCTGATTTCAAACTCAGTAACACTCAGACTGACACAACATAAAATCTGAACACACTCGAACACACAAGAGGTAAACTAATCAACTAAAATAATTGCCAACAGACGTAACTGCACACTGTATAATATTTTTAAAAAATTTAATTCACCAGGAGCTCAAAGGAAAACAGCTAACAGCTACATTTATAGCTATAGCTATTTATTTTTTTTGATTGTGTAAAGCTGCTTTGCGACAATGACAATTGTTAAAAGTGCTATACAAATAAAATTGAATTGAATAGATAAAGCAAAAACACTTTATTCAAAATAAAATCACATATTTGTCATTAACAAGCTAAACGTCATGGGTTAGCAGCTAACTTTCAGCTAAGTTTGGGGTGGTGCCATGCAATTACAATAACTATAGTACATAATATTACAGTACATACTGTAGCTACCAAGTATCTTACAAATCTTAGAAGCATGTAAGCAGCAGAGTTTCTCGTGTTTTTATTTTCTGTGTGTACACAAGGTTCCTCCTGGTTCTCCGAGTTCCTCCCCATCTCCAAAAACACGCCTGGACTGGTTCTTCCAAAATTGGATCTATGTGGGAATAAGTGTGTAAGTGTGTAAGCATGTGTGCGTGTGTATGGAGCATTTTAATGATTTTTGTATCATAAATTGGGTTTATTTTCTTATTATTCACCGAGCAGGGGTAGCTTATAGTTTAAGGCTACTGCTTCAACAACAAGTTGGGCCCTTAGGCAAGGCCCTTAATCATCAACTGCTTAGATATAGGCTTCCACCTTTTGCCTAGTGTTCACTGAATAGGCTTCAAATTTGTCATGACTGACCAGAATAAAGCATTTCCTGAAGATAAATGAATGAATAAGACAGAGTGCTGTAAAGTATGATGCATGAAGACTGCCCCCTAGCAGTGATACAGTATAATGCAAAACAATTTAATCCTAAAGTGCAGTACTGTACCTCTTAGCCCATTTCTTCTTCCTAAAAAAAATATAAAAGATCAGTAACAACATTCAAAGCACTGACAGATGAAGGGAAGAGTATAAATTATCTCCTTGTATTGGAACCTGTGAAGGAGTGGGATATATATTAGGTGGTCAGTGCTTGAAGTTGGACAAGCATAAGAATCTGACAGACTTTAAGAAGGGCCACATTGTGATGGCTTTGAAAAAGCTGGATTAGAGCATCTCAAAAAGGACAATTCTTCTGGAGTGTTAGTACATAGCAAACATAGTACAAAGAAGAGACAATCGGTGAACTGGTGGCAGAGTCAAACATTTCTGGCTATGCTAGGAAGACGTTGCAGCATGGGCATGTCAGAACTAAACCATGGAGCAATGGGAGAAGTTGGTCTGGTTTCCTCTTTGCATCATGTGGATGGATGTGTGTGTGTGTGTGTGTGTGTGTGTGTGTGTGTGTGTGTGTGTGTGTGTGTGTGTGTGTGTGTGTGTGTGTGTGTGTGTGTTTGTGCCTAACATACCTGGGCAATAGACAGCTCTAGGAGGCATTAATGGGAAGAAGGCAAAGACGATGTGATGCTCTGGGCAATGTTCTGCTGAAAAACCATAACACCTACCGAAAATGATGCAGTATATTCTGAAGACTGTGGGCTCTTTCAATAGGACAATGTCTCTTGCATCAATGAAAAATAATTTACAAACATGACAAAGAATTTAAGGTGTTGACTTGACCTTCAGATTCTCCAGATCACAATCAGCCTGATTGTGCACCTACAGTATGGGATGTGCTGGAGTAACATGTCTGATCCATGAATGCCACACCTTGCAACTTACAGAACTTAAAGGATCTGCTGCTAACACCTTTGTGCCAGATATACCGATTAAAGAATAAAGCCAATTTGCTCAGTTTCCTTACGTTTTTAATCCTTAATGAGAAGTAGACATCTGCCCTATATTATTAATGACAGTTGAGTGACTATACAGGATATAGAAATACTGTATATTGTGTCTAAAATTTAACAACAACAACAACAAAAAAGAAATACACAGATGTAAGCCTTACAGTGTCAAACAAATTTACATTAAAGAAGAACACCCTCATTACAGGAATTTAAATACCTTCATGATTTATAATAGAAAAACAGATTAACCTTAAGTATGAGTAGAAAATATGAGGGAACATGATGAAATGGTTTGGTTCACATGAAGAAACTTAGTATAACTTAAACACTAAATACTTACTGTAAATACTCCAGGCATCAAAACAGTCCATTCCATTGGCTTCACATTGGCAGGGTTGTTCTGTAAAGGGCTACTTTAGAAATAATGGCTCAGCAATGGATCCAGCATTAACTGCAATTAAAAAAAAAAATCATTGGGTCAATTTTAGCAGGATTGTTAAGATAATTGTTCCAGATACATGATGCCCATTGTGTAACCACCCAAATGTTTGCAGTTTGCTTCTTGGGAAGACTTTTATTATTATTATTATTATTATTATTATTATTATTATTATTATTATTATTATTATTATTATTATTGTTGTTGTTGTTGTTGTTGTTGTTGTTGTTGTTTTTGTTGTTTTTGTTGTTGTTGTAAAATGGAAATGTGCCTAAAAAAAAATCCCAAAATCCAATAGTTTCATGGACATTGAGAAGGGACAGAAATTCACTTCCTGCTATAAGCACACGGTGGCACTGTTTGACTGCAATAGCTATAGAAAACCTCACCCCACTCTCACTGACCATGATTTGCTTGAGAAAACAATGAAACTCTGCCTTTTTTTTTTTTTTTCAATTTTCATGTGCATCATTTATCCAATCAATATCGTTCTCCATATAGAGCATTGGTGGCTCAGTGGTAGGTTTCTCACCCATGTGTAAGGCCCGGGTTCAATTCCCAGCCCCTGGATGCAGTGCCGGTCCCAAGTCTGGATAAAATGGGAGAGTTGTGTCAAGAAAGACATAAAACCTGTGTTAAGTTGTGCATGGATCAGATGGTCTGCTGGCTGTAGTGACCCAACTATCTTTCTCCAGCACTGTACATTTACACCAGCTAGTGTGTAGTGTGTAGGATTTGTTAAGCTGTAACCCGGCTTCATGGTAGATCCAGAATCAATCCTGGGACAATTAGGTGCGAGGTGGGAATGGATGATAGATGCTAAACACACACACACACACACACACACACACACACACACACACACACACACACACACACACACACACACACACACACACACACACACACGCATGAAAGGAAGCCCTCAGAAACTTGGAAAACGTGTGGAGAAACCAGAGTTCAGGGACAATGGGACTATAAGACGACATCACTGCCTGCTTCCTCACTCTGCTGCCCTACAGCAAATTCAATTAAATATAGTCATGTTATTTGTAATCCTTCCTTTAGTGCTATGTTTACTATTAAAATGCATGAAAAATAGGACTACCAAATATTAAAGCAACAACAACAACAACAAAAAATAATTCCAATACCTAAAAATATAACTGGTACCTGTACATTTTACTTTATTAAACCAGCATTTGCTACTTGTGTAGATAATTCATGTTGCATTTGTTGTTGTATTTAAGTAAGAATTCCATTGCATTTCGTCTAATGTACTTATGCATATTCCTGGATGGCCAGCTATTTTTAACCCAGAAGGGGTTGCTGAGAAATTGCTGAGAAAAAAACAAACAAAAAAATGCTGCTGTGCCACTTTTATCAGCACCACACACACATCCTCTTCAATGTCAGAGACGCATGGTGCTAATGGTTCCACACCCATGGAATATCAGATCCTGTGAAGTTTTCTCTTCATTGATAGGCAGTGCAGCACTTGGTTACCCAAGTGGGGAAGGCCAGAGTGCATTACATACTGTAGTCAGAAACTAGTGATCAGAAGGTTGTGAGATCAAATGCAAACAGCCACTGTGAGGTCCTTGAGTAAGTTGTTGAACCCTCAACTGCTCAAGTGCATAAATAAGATAAATTTACGTTGCTCTGTATACGGGCATCTGCAAAATGCAATAAATATAGCTAAAAATGTAAGTACAAAGGGTGTTTAAGCCAAACCGGAAATGGTGAAATTTCTTGTAAAATATGTAGACATTAACAAAAAACCTTAAATGCAGTATGGTGATTAGATGCTTACATTTGTATTGAATGTTGAAAATGTTTTAAAGAAGGCTCCCATGAACATTCAGCGAGTGGAATGCCTAATTATTGAAAATAGATGGATAACTTATTGGCAGCAGATTACATGTGCTCCATTTCCACATATTTGGTCCATTAAAGGAGTTCCTTGGAGGCCAGGGTTTCGCACGTGAAACAGGCAGTTCGATCACTGCTCTGGTGTACTGAGAAAACTTTCTAACCTGCCAGTATCCAAGCACTAGTGAAATACATGGATAAGCCTAATGGAATAAGCGTAGCAAAGGACTACATGTAAAAAAAAAAAAAAAGTATTTGTACTCTCATAACTGTGTTTTATTATTCTGTACAATCAAAAGTCCAGGTTTGACTTGAACGCCTGTCAAATATAGGCATACCTATAATGACCACTTTGTGTATTATTGTATTGTGTAAAAACCATATATTATAAGCAATATATATAAGAGATTTGTACATTTTTCTGGTAGTAATACTCAAAAAAATAAAATATAATAAAAGTGTAATTGTAAGAGTTAAATAATTAACCCAAGCCAAAATTTTTCAATTACATTCATTAGCGCTCTGTGAAGGAGGCGGAGCAGCCAGCTCATGGGCGGGGTGTAATAGGAGTGTAATTAGCTGTAATAGGAGGAGTGAAGGCGTAACCCCGCCCTCACAGGATCTAGTACAAATAGCGTGTTACTCCCTATACAAGTCTATAGGAAGTGTTTCTGATTCTACACTACACCTAGTGCACTACGCATCCAGTGAGGTGTCATTTGGGTGTTGGTTCGTGTGGATGGAGGTTTAGGGCTGTTGCGCTTCAGACAGGAGAGAGAGAGGAACAGAGCGCTCAGAGGAGAGAAGAGCAGAGAGAGAGAAAGGGAGGAGAGAAGAGAGGAGAAGAGAGTGGACAAGGGAATTCTGGGGATTTCTCTTCATACCGAAACAGACTTGGTGTCACGGTGAAGGATTCCCGAGCAGTCATGGCCACTGAGACGACGTCCTGTACGGGCTCGACTTTACTGCAGCCCCTCAGCGACATGATTGACCTTCCGCTGGACCAGGTAACCCGTCACACACCGAGCTAACGGTGGCTAACTCGGTAATGTTTACATCTACACGCGCAAAGTGACGCCACTTAGCAAGCTAGCTTTCTCCGCACACAATGCACTCGGTTGTGTGTGTGTGTGTGTGAGAGAGAGAGAGTAAGTGTGTGTGTGTGTCTGTTTGTGTTTGTGTCTGTGTGTGTGTGTGTGAGAGAGAGAGAGAGAGAGAGTGCATGTCGTTCTCTTTTCAGTGTTTTCTCCTCCTCAAATAAAATGAGCGACAAAAACAGCAACAGTTACCCCCTGGAGTTAGCAGTGAGAAATACTGTAACTAGCTAACCGTCAGCTGACCTGTAAAATATAAGGAGCCTGGGGATTGAGTAGAGACCTAACAGGACCCGCTATCAGTCTGGGATCTGCTGGAGCACGAGCGGAGAGATGGGTGGAGAGGCGCTCAGTGTACGAGGTGGTCAGTTATACTTCAGCTCAGAGCGTGTCAGAGTTTAGTCAGGATCAGACAACGGGCGGGATCAAGCACCACTCACGATCAGATAACGTTCAGAATCAAATATTGGTTAGGGTCAGTCGCCAGTCAGCACCAGACAGTGATCAGGATCACGCACCATTCAGGATCATACAACATGGGATTAGACCACAGTCAGTGTCAGACATTACATGGGATTAGACGCCAATCAAGATAAGACATTACATGGGATCAGACCGCAGTCATGGTCAGACATTACATGGGATCAGACCGCAGTCAGGGTCAGACATTACATGGGATCAGACCGCAGTCAGGGTCAGACATTACATGGGATTAGACCGCAGTCAGGGTCAGACATTACATGGGATTAGACCGCAGTCAGGGTCAGACATTACATGGGATTAGACCGCAGTCAGGGTCAGACATTACATGGGATTAGACCGGAGTCAGGGTCAGACATTACATGGGATCAGACCGCAGTCAGGGTCAGGCAGCATTTTGTTCCAGTTTAGAGTAAACACCAGGATGGTCCAGGTTTCAGTCAAGTGCACCTTTCTCCCAACATTGTGCGATATTTATTAAAAAAAAAAAAAAGAAAAAAAAAATAAGAATGTTTTCATTTTCATTGTAGTGAAGTGTATCTAATCCATTGTTTATTGTTAGTGCACCTGGACACTTGATCCTGTGCACACTTGACCAGTGCTTCACAGTGTGGAGTCTGTGAACCTTAGCCAGTGACTGTTATTTTTGCAGTTTATTGTAATACTCTAGTGGAAATCACAATCCAGCATTTTTAAAGTTATTAAATTTAATATTGACTTTGTAGTCTAGATACTTTTAATCCGACCCTCGACGACAAACTGAAACAACAAGCTTGGTAATGTTGTAAATAACATCCGGCTGGATCCAGAGTGTTCGGTCATTGGAGGAATAAAAAGAAGCTCTTCTGTCATTGATGGAGGAATAAAAATAAGCCCTACTAAAGCAGTACGTTAGACAGGACCAGTCACCGGGGGAGAATGTTAAACTTGTATCCCTCAAGTGTGAGTAAACAATACAGTCTATATGGTGAGGGTCATTTTAAAAGCAACAAAAAAAACAAACACATCTTTAAACCAAAAGTCTCCTAAAGTCTGGGATGTGTGAGGAAGACCGGAGCGCTCTGACACATGGACTCTGTCAGACCTGGTTCATAGAGCATGCATTGTAAATTATTTACACATCCTCGGGTCAAATCATCCACCTGTTTGTCTGAACAAAAGCAAAATATTGAAAACATTTCACTCGTCTTTGTGTGGCGATGATGTACATCACAAAAGCTCAGTGTTGACTCATGGGCAGTGTCAATTAAACTAAATTTCAGTGGATTCAGTTGTCTGTAACTACAGTTAATTGTTGTGGTAAAGATGTTGAACAAAAGTCTTACAAATATGACAGGATATAACACAATCTTAAGCAGCTCATGGTTTAAGAAATATAAAAAAACACTAGGTGTTTGTTAACAATGCTGTGGGGGTTTTGATTGGGTTTCAGAGTGCAAGAAATTCTGTCCAAAAAAGGAAAAAAGATATTGATCATACACCTAGCGTGAGTGTTTGCAGTGCCATGTTTGTTGCTGCACAAGTGGCACTTTTCTTTTTAATATTTATTTATTTATCTTTCTCACTCTCAGTATGGATACTGTGTATTTTAAATGATGTTTCTTAGTTTTTATTCAAATTTCAAATAAAATTGTTTTTTTTTCTCGTACCCAACCATTCAGACTATGACATGCAGTGAAATGCTTATACGACTGTCCGTGACCTAAAATGGAATGATAGAAAAGTTTGTTCTCCCCGTGCTTGATGGGTTTCCTCTCGGTTCTCTGGTTTCCTCTCGCAGTCAATAGACATGCAGTTTGTGAGTTAGTATGTAAATGATTGTGTGAGTGTGTAGTGTGTGCATGTATCCCCTGCGATGGATTGGCATCCTCTCCAGGGTGTACCCTGCCTTGCGCCAGAAATTCCCTGGGATAGGATCCAGGCCTCCATGAGATCCTGTACAGGTATAGAAGATGAATAAATTAATTAATAAAATAAGAATTAAAAAAATTGGGAACGAAATGTACAGCTTTACAGGATTATACATTTTAAAATAAAATGTATTTAAAATAGAAATCTTTAAAAATATATACATAATACAGAATGTGATATTTGTAAACTGAGAAGTAGTAGTAGTATATAAAATGTAATATAAAACTATAGAAGTGTCTTTTTATCTATCTAATCTACGAAAACCTGAATTAAGTGTGCACTCATTTTCATCATATCTGGCAACATGTGGGTGAGAGATCCTGTACCCGGCCTGTGTTTCTGCACAAAGATTCTGTTGTTTGTAAAACGCCAGTTGGGTAAACACTCCCAATCCCACCTGACCGCAAGGATTCGTACGATGAGTAATTTGTCAATAAATAGGCTTGCTGTAATTAGTGTAGACCAGCCTGCCAATCCCGTGACTCACAACATGTCGACATATCCCGAGAGGCTGAACTAGATTCTCTCTCTCTCTCTTTCTCGCTCTGAATAATCAATTTCTCAAATAACCTTTATCGTACAGACACCTTCTCAGAACATCAAGCAGCAGCTGGTGGGATCGTGCTTTCTCCATGACGCTCACACTCGGACTGGGACAGGAATGCACCCGGACATCTCCACCCAAAGTCTGGAATGCAGAGAGTGAGCAAGAGAGAGAGATTGTCACACTGCTGGGAAACACGCCTTCCTGCATAAGCACGTGAAAACAAAGAAAGAACAAAAAAGCGTCAACATGCCCATGCTGAGTTTGCTGCTTTTCTATTTCCTTTGCCTTTGCATTTTTGAGGTGCATCCTGCAGTAGCAGACTTCCCTATCACTGTTGCTTTTAATAATAAACACAAAATACAAGCCTTTAGGATGTCTGTTAGTTAGTATATGAGCAAAAGTGCGTATGACAATTCCAACCCCCATGCCATATAAGGTTAGTCGTCCCTAAACTTTTTTGGTAAAGATGTCTATCTGTATAGGATGCTCGAGTTTCCCTTCATTAGAACTCAACCCATTCCCTTGTTCACAAAGCGAGCTCCATGAATACATGGTGTGACCAGAAGTCTTTGAGTGATTGGTCAGAGCCCTGATCTCAACCCCAAGACCTTTAGGATGAACTGTACCCCAAGTCTGGTCACCTAATACACAAAGGTGACATATGGAACATAATGTGAATGCAGAGTTAGAAGATTTACAAGCCTCGTCCCCAAACAAGCCAGGATCAGTCGTGTGTGAACCAGAGTGTGAAACCACTGCGGTATGGTAGATGATTGATGAAAATAGTCACATGCTTCAGATATTTGAAAAAACATTTATTTTGGTAAAGAGAACAGACTGGCAGATTGTGTATATAGAGCACGTTTCACTGCGGTTGTCTGGCAAAAATCAGTAATTGTGTTTGGTTGAAACTTCAGAAGGTCAGATACCTGATGCATAAAACATTCTCTGGTTGGCGCTGCAGAATTTTTACTGAATATGGACCCTCTCTGTTGCGCATGTTAAAAAAAAAAAGAAAAAAAAAAGGTATTCGTCCCTTCCTTTGCCTCCCCCCCCCGCATTTTTCACACTTAAATGATTTAGATCATCAAACTTATTTTAATATTTTAATTTTAATAAATCAAAGATAACCCGAGTAAATACAAAATGCAGTTTTTAAATGATGATTTAATTTATAAGGGAAAATCATAATTTAAAAAGTTGTCCAAACCTACTTGGACCTATGTGAAAAAGTAATTGCCCCCTAAGCCTAATAACTGGTTATGACCGTAACAACTGCTATTATGCGTTTGCAATAACTGGCAATTGGTCTTTCACATCGTTGTGGGGGAATTTTGGCCCATTCTTCTTTGCAGAATTGTTTTAATTGAGGCAGTATGGAAGGTTTAACCTGTTTATTGCATCTCCATTGAATTTAAGTACAAACTTTGACTAGGCCACTATAAAAAAAAAAAACTTTATTTATTTATTTTGAGCCATTCAGAGTTGGACTTGCTGGTGTGCCAGATATAACAGGATGCACACCTTCCTGCACACCTTCCAAAAAAATTTAACTTTTGTCCCCTCATGCACGCCACTGAATATTTGCCCAAAACTCTTGGGAATAATCAAGATGTTTTTGACCAATGTGAGACCAATTTTTTTTTGTCAGCAATGGCTTTTGCCTTGGAACTCTCCCATAGATGCCGTTTTCACCCAATCTCTTTCTTATTGTTGAATCATGAACATTGAACTTAACTGAGGCAAGTGAGGCCTGGAGTTCTTAGATATCGTCTCTGTGCTTAATTTTAGTAGGCCAGCCACTCCTGGGAAGGTTCACCACAATTTCAAGTATTTTTTTTATTTGTGAATAATGGCTAATGATTTGCTGGAGCCCCAAAAGCTTAGAAATGGCATTTTAACCCTTTCCAGACTGATGCATGTCAGTTGCATTGTTTCTCCTATGCTTTCGAATTTTTTTAGTTCCTGACATGATGTATTGCTTTTTGAGATTTTTTTTAGCGTGCTTCACTTTGTCAGACAGGTTCTATTTAAATTGAAAGATTTCTTGATTCAACAGTTCTGGCAGTGATCAGGTCTGGGTGTTTCAAGTGAAATTTTATTTAGCTTTCCAAAGCATTTAGCAAGGTAAGAGGAGATAAATTACTTTTTCATATAGGGCCAGGTAGGTATGGACAGCTCCTTTGGCTTAATAAATTAAATCATCATTTAAAAACTGTATTTTGTGTTTGTGGGTTAGCTTTGTGTAATATTGATGATCTCAATAATTTAAGCATGACAAATATGCAAAAAAAAATCATACTTTTTTACAGTACTGTATGTACATATGTACATCTTTTTACTTCTCCCTTTTACACACAGCAGGGACACCAGGGCATTGCTCTGATTTCTCTGAGGAAGCCCTAGCGCTCCCGCTCTGCCTTAATTGCTGTACTGCACTGCCGCGTTATCAACGTTCTTTCTCTCCCGATGCACAAGAGTTCATTTTGGTTATTACTGACTTGGTTTATCTGACTGCTGCGGATTAATTCATTAATAAGGTGTGAAGCTTGTAGGTGATAACATTGTCTGCACCAGAAAAGGTTTGCTTTGGCTTCAAGCTCATCCTCACGGTATTTGAGACTAACCCAATTACTTTAAGCGTGTGAGCGTTAAATGTTGAGATGCCCAGCTTTCAAAGATCAGAGGCTTAACCTTGTATGATGCGTCAGAGGTATGCTTGTTATGCCTTGATGCGTCTCTTCAGGTTTGCGGTATTTTTTCCAGCAATTGTGTGTCCAGACTGTTTCCCCTCTGATATTACTACACATCGGCTCTTTTTCTCCGGTTCAATATGAAGAAAATGTGCCCAAATATTGTCTCATCTCTTTGGCCCGAGTAATACTGCTGTTATGACGAAGAGTTAAAGATGACTGAGCTTGTAACATCCCATCGCCGTGACCCGGGAAACACTGCTACTCGTGTCATAATGAATGAATGAACACTGTATCGCAGCGGAATGTGATAAATTATATGTTGAAGAAAATAAAGACGGTTGTTTTAATAGTTTTCATTTTTTTAAACACATTTTAGGTTTGTCTTTTCTCGTCAACAATATTACATGCTGATTTTGTTACTGTCAATGTTTGTTGACGTCTCATCATCGTCTCGTCTTAGTCACAGAAAAAAAGGTCATAATTGAATATTTTTGTCATTATTTTGACACATTGTGTTTATGATTTAACCTGCAATTACTCAAGCAAACAATCTCATTAGAGTATTTATTTAGCAGCTTTGTGTGTGTGTGTGTTTTAAGTAATTGAACTGTTAAGGGTAGCAAAATGAGTTATTTTAAATATTGGATTTAAGTTAATCTTCAAAATAAAGTTTTCTGTATAGACTTCATGTTGTGACTAGTTCAGGTTGCAGTTTGTGCGAGGAGGTCTCTTGAAAGCTACATAAGCAATTTTTTAAATTCCTCTTTGCTATCAGCATACATGGGCACATTGTCAGTCGCTAAGTAATAAGTGACTGCATGAGTAATTTTCTTAGGTCTCTTAGACGCAAGTGTCACACGACATGACGCTTGCATATCATTGTTGTACACATCTTACCCGTCTTGTGCAATCCTTTCATCTGAGCCATCAGGAAAGGATTTTTTTTGTGCCACAAACTGACTATCTTCCCTTTCTTCTGTCGTGTTCGTATCAATGTTTAAAAAGCAGATGTGGTCCCTACAAACACACGCATGCCACTATTTTAGAACAAACATGGCGCAGATGAATAAGCTTTTCTGATTGGACAGTTGTCACATGAGTCTCACACGTACATCGGTCATGGCAGCCTTTTGCAGTTTAATATTTTACACATCCATATTGAGATTTTATTGTATTTTTGTTATCTTATTAATTATTATAGTTGGACAAAATATAGTTTCCGTGATGTATCATGATTCTTTCGCATGACAGTTTATGTATCCACAAACACACTGACTCCAAAATCTATTTATTTATTTATTTTTTATTATTACTTTTTAATGTGTATAGGGTACTGTCTACAAGTCTTATGCACTCTGTGTTTTTTAGTACAAACTTTGTTATAGATTTCTTTTAATTTTATGAGTTTATTATTGAGTCAGTGTAAAAACATTTCTGATTTTCGAACAACTGTTCTCCATCACAAAAATAAAATAGCATGCCAGGAAAGAAGGCAGCACATTACATAAGCCATCACTTTTTAGACAAAAGAAAAGAAACAGGTGCAAAAGTTCTGTGGGTGGTTCTGCTGCGTAAAGAGCTGCTCTTCATAAAAAATACCCATTGTACCTGAAACTAAAGGGTCATCTAAGCATTGTCACACAAAACACTGACTTTGTTTTATTCATTTTTATAAATTTTCGCATTCGCCATACAAATCAAATCGGCGCCCAGGTATTATGATGATCGGGGGATCCCTGGTGATTCCCGTCCCTATTACTACTTTCTTCCTGTTTAAGGTATATTTCTTGTGAGGAGATTTGTGAAATCATTTGTACTGTTTCCATGTACATGAATTTTTGGGAGAATAACAAGGCAGTAAAAATGGTAGGAAAAAAAAAAGTTAAAATGGGTTGTCGCAGCTAGATCTGCTATTTTCGGCCATGTTCTGTACAACTCACTCACTTGAACTTGATTGTGCTGAAGTTCTGGATAATGATTGCTGCCACCCAGATGCTTAATTTCTTTGTGCAAATTAGTTGCATTGCTTTATTAGTTGCATTGGACATAAGCTCTTCATCTGTAAGTCCACATCTATTGCAGGGCTTCAGCAAATGAGACCTCAAGGTGAAAGCGTCATCACTAAGGATATAATAAGGCATGGACTTGGCAGCATTGGTCATGGGTTTTGATGGAGGGAAGTTGATGTTTCTGTTCTCCATGCAGTACTTCAGCTCACTGTCATTAAATAGCTGGGCATCTGGCATATGCCCATTCCTTCACGCACTATAGGTCTGTGTTGATATGGGTGATATGAGGTCATCATATCCTTCATACCTCGGTAATACCTTTTGTAAAAATCAGTAGCGTCATAGTAATTGCGCATAATTTTGGTAGCGATGGTACGGTTTCTTTCTCAGTTCTTTAAGAAGATGCTAAATTCCATATCCTTATCATGTTGCTAACACTGTGTGTCAAAAGTCGGGCATTTTCATGTCCTTATGAATTCGTTTAAATCATTAACTCGACAGCTCGATGTTGAGTTGCTACGATTGAAAAAAATAACCGAATTAGTACAGAGTGCAACGATTTCAGAGCCGATTTCAAGTTGGGAGACATCCGGAGAGGCCGGGTGCAAACTTGCTTAATTTTTCAAGTTTTAAACGAAATTCGTAAGGACGTGAAAACGACTCCATAGTAAATTTTGACTGAATGGAATCGGGGGATTAGAAAAATTCTTCTTGCTACAGAAAAAATTAACAAATATGCGTGCGTACATGCACATGGAGAATGATCATGCCACTCCTAATACCCACATTGTTCTAAGTCGTATGTTTTGCATAAACTAACACGCCTAGGAAACCAGGCCGATTCAGGTCTTTTATTTCGTCCCAGCATCGTTTCAACACTTCTCTCTCAGGAATGTAGTCTAGCAACTAGCAGCTTCAAAGCCTGGTTTCTGACACTCCAGAAAAAGAGATGATAACGTCGAAGCATCTTTGTGGTCGCAGTGATCTCCGTTGATCCATATGTGGCAAGCGCCGAATCAGAAATCTAGAACAACAAACTGAAAAGAGAACGTGGGCTGTGCTGAAGATTCACCCATGCAGGACTGATCTCCTGTTTCTTTGGCCTGTAGAGTGTAGAGACCCTGACCTGAGGAAAAACAAAGGGCTGTAAATGATAGCACGAGACACGACGCCGCACTTGCTTTCAGATTCAATGCTGTTTAATGAGGAACGTTGGATGAAAACATCACAGGGCTGCGTCTCTGAATGAGAAAAACATATGAATGAAGGCAGGTTGCGTTCGAGTTGTGACCATCACCATTACTTGTTATTTAATTGTAGCCTTTTTAATGCCAGTTTTTCATATTTTATGATGATATTGAGTTGTTTTGGATAAGCACCAGATGATATCAAGAGTGGTGCTGATGTCAGGAAGAGTGTGTGTTTATGAAAAGCAGTGACGGGAGCCTTCATAGTCAAATCAAATCATAAATCTACCATATAACATGGTGTTTGCTCAGTCCTAACGTAATAAAGTACGATGAGCTAACTAACGAGTTAAATACTTTAAAACAGAGACTGAGTGTTGTGCTAGAGCATGAAAAAATTATGTTGAATAACAAACATCCAATTCCAATATTTATTTGAGCTGTTCCCGTTTTACTGCGCGGTATGTGGCAATATGTGTTTATTCAGATACAATAATTAAAGAAGTAGGGCACTGATGGTGGCTGAGAAGGCCTGAAGGCAGGTTGTGTTCCAGTTTAGTAGGTTTGAGGTCAGTTTGAAGGTGGTAGGTGGCAGTTTCGAAGACACTTGAATTGTTAACTCCAACCTCGGCAAACCATGTATTCATGGCACTCGCTGTATTTAAATAGGCATCGTCATGCTGGGGCAGGTTCGCGCTTTTAAAGGAAGTTTAAAATGATAAAATATACAAAGAAGTTGTATACGAGTTGCGTTCAAGTCAAACCGGGATTTCTGTATGTGCAGAATAACAAAACACAGTTATGAGTTAGTAAAGTTAGTAAAAAAAACTATTTATCTCTCTATATAATCCACTGCTACACTAATGTACCTCTTCCAGCATTTCACTAGTGATTGGATACCATCAAGGTAGAAATTTTTGTCTTGGAGCGAGGTCAGGACTGTGCAGGGATGTGGCAATAACTCCCAGTCGAGTTCCTGTACCTGTGCAAGAGGTGTTGGTGGATGATCGTGTGTACAGTTCCCTCAGACAGATGCGTCTCTTCCACAAGTTGGAGACGAGTTATCTGTTGATTTTTCAAGGATCAGGTGAATCACTGAATGTTTACGCCCACTGGGTTCTGAGACATCTCTGCCGGGATGCCATTCGTGGATGTATGGCCTTCTTCAAAACGATTGCACAATTTAATATCAATTGGTTTTCCACCTTCATTTGCAAACAATTTCATCGCAAGTCCCGGTTTGACTCGAACGCCCCACATGCGACTCGCTTCCTCAGCCAGTGCCACACAAGCAGCTCCCATTTTTACATCTTTCATGCTGTCTTTCCTATTTCTTCCTTTTTTTTTTTTTTTTCATTTGTGAAGTAAGGAATACTTAGGGAAACGCAGGGGAACATTTTAGGAAAACAATCAGCAAATCACCTTTTTTAAAAGACAGTTTTTGCATTGCCAACTTGTCCCAAATTGTTTGTTTTTAAACCAATCTGTCAATCCTGATATATTTTATTCCTTACAGAACAAAATAGTTAGATCCTGTCATCACTTTATTACTGTTATAACAGTTAGGGAGCTTGTCATGTTGAAGAATGTCAAGACAGACTGTTGTACCCTAAACCCTATCCTGGCTGACCCTGTACTCTGACCATCTAAAGAACTGATACTGAAGGGCTTCTTCTAAAAAAATAATTATTCTTTAAATATTCTTGTATAATGTTTACCTTGTATTGTGATGATAACATAGACATAGAAAATCAGAAGTATATCAAAATAGCTTGTACATCATCTCTTTCTGCATCTACATTTTAACAGGGGTCGTTCAGATTCCTCCTCGAAACAAAGCGGACCGGTGACGTATTACAATATTCACACTGCGCTTTGTACTCGACTTTTAGCAGACCTTAACACGCATTCTGTTTCACTGACTTGTGACCTGCTGTTTGTGCCTGGCAGACAGAGCTTAAAGAGCTCTCTCATCTCTTATTTCATTTTTATTTCACATCTGGTTGAGCTTGAACTGTAGAACCTGGGCAGGGTTTGAATCATGATTTAATTTAGTGTGGAAAAAGCAAGAAAATGCACTTTCTTTGACTCGGGGCATTTAAAACCACCACACTTAAATTCAGACTTGTTACGCTTGTATAATAAAACATCTTCAGTGCTAATTAAAATGGATGTGATGGAGACATTCACAATGTCAAAGTGCAGGACTTCATCTTCATTTTTCCTCCACTATCTTTGGGGAGATTAAATCTGTCTTTTTACTACAGGTTTAAGGGGAAAAATCCACCCTGATCACCTTGAGTGTTAATATTTGAATATACTACTTTTAAAATGTGCAGAGATTTATTTCATAATAATGTTCTAATGGTTTCCAAGTACATTTCACATTGGTTAAAGGTTCCCAAAATTACCCTGAGTGCTGTTGACTCTCCAGTGAATGTTCCAGTGGGAATCATGCTGTGTTCACTAAGCTGGTAAAAGCCAGCTGTCTAGTGCACTCTACACCTCCTGGACAACAAATCTCGCTATATCATAAGGGTTAAATTATTGGGCTGTAGCAAACAAAGAGAAGGAAAATAGGGATATTTGAAATAGCTGGAACTGAGTTAAGAACCCTTCAAAAACTTTTCAAAACCTTGAATGTTTGTGGTTTTCCACTTTGTGGAAGAAATGTGGTCGCAAAAAAATAAAATAAAATAAAACTAATAAATAAATCATGAACAGAGATCACTTAAACACTTGGTGAAGCTGCATGGTAAAAAAATGTATAGTAAAACCAGAGCTATGTTTAATAGTGAAAGTAAAAGCATTTCCATACGGACAAAGATTGATGAGAAAACCAAACAGCTGTGTCCATAAGAAAACCACTTGTTAGTGAGACTAAAAAAAGGCTATCAGCAAAAAGGCTGTTAGTCTTGGAAATAAGATGTTCCAGAGTGATGTGTGCATCAGGGTAGAAAGTGAAGCACATGAAGCGATGCCGCCATCATGCATAGCGCTCACTCTGTCCAGTCTCTGGAGGCAGTGTCACGATCTGGGTTTGCTTCAGTTGGTCAGGTCTAGGCAACGTCATGTGGCAATAAAATGAAATCAGCTGACGACCTGAATGTACTGAATGACCAGGTTATCACGTCTATGGTCTTTGTCTATCTTTCCTCAAGTTATGAAAGAGTGCTTCTGTTAGCATGAGGAATCTTTTTCATCCATGAACTGGCCACCACATTGTGTGCTGTAATCAAAGTCAAAGATGATTGAATGAAATCTTAGTGTGTGTGTGTGTGACTATTTATTAATTTATTTTTGGCCAGGCAATGTAGCTGTGAAGAGAGATGTGCGATTTCCTGCTCACACAGCACACTTGGCTATTCGTCTGTCACATGACATCTGTCACAAACGCGCAGTGTAATAGTGTGTGTGGCCAAGTGGAAAGATGAAGAGTCTGACGAGGAATCTTTACCTCGCTGGGCCATCTCATATGACATCTGGATCAAGATAATGCTTCTGTCAAGACATTCTAAAGTAATTACTCTTGCCCTTGGGCATGGAGAGGAACTTCCTGGTAAAGCTGAACTTCCTGTGCAGACGCGTCCTGCCTGTCCGAGATTTCAGCACTTTGTTTACACGGTTTCTTTTGAAGCTTGAAATTGCAATCCTAGAAAATGTAAATCGAGGTATAAGGTGGAAGAAAATCAAGTTTTATTAATAAATTTAGAACAGTGTAGATATAACGTAGTTCATACAGTGCTCTCCAGAATTATTAAACACCTTCCATGAAAATGAGCGAAAACTACTGTTTAAAAAGAGTAACTTTTGCAGTAAGTGAGTTTTTGTGCTCAGACATAGAGGCACATGAGTAGTTTTTGTTTAAACATTACGACACACTCCATGGAGGGTCAGGACAACTCAAAATGGCTTTTAATGTCACTTTTTTTCTTTGGCAGAGACACCAGCATAATTTCACCGTCCAACACAGGTCAGTTTAATTCAGTGCACTTTCATGGAGGTCTGGTTTTTCTGTTCTTTGTCTCTTTGATGCTGCTCGCTGAAAACACAGACATCATTAGTCAATCCTGCGCAGGTGCACATGTTCACCCTCACGACTCTGCCCTCGTTCGCCCGGATTCTTATTAGTTGTTCAAATGTTTGTGGAATTTATTTAGAAGCCGTTGAACAGATTTGATTTTGAGGTTGAACCAAATAAACTTAGGGATACAGACAAGTCAAAAATTGTATGTTGAAATTTCAAGTAGTTTATCTTTTAATAGCTTTTTCCCAGTTTGAAGTGCATGTCAAGGTAATTTCAATGCTGTTTTTTAGGAGAGATGGACTGAATTTTCTTGGACTATATAGATTACTGTTTTTTTCTGAATTTTCTTTCTTTCGAAGAACCTTGAATGACAGCATACATAAAATATCTTATAATAACTGATGTTTAATGGAAAATTCAAGCTCATATTGTTCATAATACTACACAGGCTAATAAATAACGTTTGCAAGGTGAAGGCTATCACATGCTTCCTCTGAGACATGTGACATCGGCTCCTTCAAGGCAAGTGATGCCAGTAGACTTGGGTACCAAACTTTTTTATACTTTATTGCTCCAAACAAACTGCTTTGATACCATAAAGCATAGGAATGTCTTGTCTTGTCTTTCGGTACCAATTTTGATACTTGCGGAGTAAAACCCGTCAGTGAGCCTCGTTCAAAACATGAATGAGACACCTAAATTTAAATTTGCTTCATGAACCTGAATGTTTATGAAGCAAATTTAAGATCAGAAAGTTGCTTTGTGTTGAGGACTTCATGAGGAACAGACCACAGCCTATCATCATTTAAATGCATGTAACATTATTAGGGCTGAAACGATTCCTTGAGTAACTCAAGTAATTCGATTACAAAAAATGATTGAGGCAAAATCTTCTACCTCGAAGCTTCTTTTATCCTGTAGGATTTATAAGTTTGTTTCGTTTCATCACTTGCCTCATCAACCTTCGAGATCCACCAGCTGTAAAACAGCCTCAAAGCCCCAGCGATGCTTGTTCATATTTTAAACTGCGCTTTCTTGGATGCAGTCCCTGTTTTGTTGCTTGACCTGACCAATTGATTTCTAATAAACTACCGAGTTGTTCAAGCTTAGCCGCTGGATTTATTGTTATATTCTCTCACGAAGGGCTTTCTTTCTTCCATTTCGGCGCTTACAAACAGCTTGTTGTTATAAAAGTGCAGTTTGATTACGAAACCCCGGCATTGGGATTTGCCTGCTTTTTTTTTATCACGATGAGCACGGCGGTGCGCTGTGGAGGCACGGTTTGGATAATGGTGTGTAGCACATTTATTCACATTACATAGATACTTTTTATGGGGGGAAGCCAGATGCTCACACTGTAGCAGGTCTGATTTCACAAATTTCAGTCCGAATGAGAACCAACATTGAAACTACCTCTGAAAATAAGCTTCTATTATTTTTTTTTTATGTTTTTATCCAGCACTCTGTAGTGCTCATGTACATTGTTTTAGGTCATACTGTACCAAATTGTGGTTGTGCTGTTTTTCGTGTAAAAGGTAATACAATGTCACACTTATCAGGTTAAAGGTCATCCATGGAACCTCAAGAAGTATTACATTTCTGATTTGATGAAAATGTCTATCTATCTAGAATTGATCTAACATCAGTAATTTTTAATTTTTAAATTTCCTTAAACAAAATTATATGTTACTCACTTACTTACTCATCGTCTATACCGCTTTATCCTGTATTCAGGGTCACGGGGGTCCCAGGTGACGTAGGGCACAAGACGGGGTACACTCTGGACATTGTGCCAATCCATCGCAGGGCACACACATGCACACACTCATTCACACACTACGGCCAATTAGGGAATGCCAGTTAACCTAACCAACATGTCTTTGGACTGTGGGAGGAAACCGGAGTACCCGGAGGAAACCCACCAAGCATGGGGAGAACATAATACAAACTCCATGCACACAGAGACGGGAATCGAACCTGGACCCTGGAGGTGCAAGGCGACAGTGCTAACCACTACACCATCGTGCCGTCCAATTACATGTTAATGCAACTGAATTCTAAAGACAGCATTATGTGCTTTCTCTGTAGATTAGCCCTTTTTACCCAATTCTTGCCATATTTCCGATTTCCTATAAAAGCAAGGATTATCCGTATTTTTCTTCCAGCAGTCCGTGGTGTTAAACACACCATTCACACAACGCTCCTTTGTTCGTCAAGATAAGAAAACAGATGAGGCTTTTTTTCTTTTTGTAAGCTGAGTTTGCTTTTGTTGTGTGTGTCAGTTGCTTGGGAATGCTGTTTAGCAGCGATCCGGCAGCTAAAGTTTGGCCAAACAGATCAGTTTGTTTGCACGTGCAGGACTGTTGCCCATCCTCATAGTCTCTAGGGACAATGTAGTGATGGCTCTCAGCAAATACCGTATCTCCCAGCACAGGAAATCTGCCACTGCAACTGTGTGAGCATTTGATCCATGATATATGACCAAGGCATACCCTTCAATAATGAAGCTGATGTGGAAGTGCCGAAATTTACGGTTCCTTGGATGTTGATTTACCTCCTCAGTTAGAATTATATTAAGCAATAAAATTATACATAATCGAGGGTGTGGCTGATTTGAATGACGGCTGTGGTGTAGGAGTCAAAAACCGTCTGCATCACTTTAGATAACCAGATAAGTGGAATTGTAGTAGTTTAATTTAACAGAAGAAATGTTGGGGTTGACACGGGCGACGTGTAGGGTAGGGATGACGGTTAAATCAAATGCAAAGTTACATTAGTATATGTAAACGTTAGTCACTGTAGCATTTTAGCCAAGCTAAGTTTTGGTATCTGAGGTACTCTAAGTAGATGTGTCCCATGGGACTATTTGCCCCGCCCATTCGTCTATTTTTGGATTGATTGCTATTTAGCGCAGTCAGCCTTTGCCAGGATGCCGGTTAAAGTTCGTAAATGCTCTTCTGAAAGTTTTCTTGAAAGCAAAGTTTTCTGCAACTGATGATCAGTAAAAAAGATCAGAAAAAATAAGAGATCACTTCAATTTATTCCAGAGAACGTCTGGATTGTCATGAAGAGGAAGATGGATGGTAACAAACCATCAAGCAAAGCTGAGCTGGTTGCTTTTTTGCAAAAAGAGTGACGTACAGTTACCCAACAGCAATGGGAAAAACTGGTGAAGAGCATTTGTTTACAAATTATTTGCATTTTGTTTTATTTAAGATATTTAAGCTCTGCAAATACTGCATGATCTTGGGTTATTTTTGATGTGTTGTGATGATGTCATTTCATTCAAATATACATTCTAAATAACAATAGATAGTGAGATTTTTATAATGTTGTCAGCAGTTCACAAAAAATTTAAAATGAAACAAAACTGTTTATCTCACCAATACATGCACTTTAAGATACTAATTATGCTGTATTTCCTTTTAATGTGTTATGTCGATGAGGTTATTCCACTTTCTGCCAGGGATCCACCTATTGCACGTTTAATCTTTTTATCTCTGCTCTGTGCATTTTCTGTATTCTAGCCGATCAGACTTGAAGTGTGATGGATCTGGGAAAGAATCATACAGATCTTCTCTTCTGATAAGAGAAAACACTTCAGAGGTCAGGCCTATCCCTTCAGTAAGCTCATGACTGACTCATTAGTTAAACCCGCTGATCTCTGGAATGCCTGTTGCCTGATGATGTGGTTCTGCCTCTCTGACTGACTATGAAATGAATTCTACAGCTGAGCCAGTCATACAGAGGTTCAGAGGCTTATGGGTCCCGTCTGACTCTTCTCCCTAGTATGTGCGAGGGATCTGCACGCTTTAACCCACACCATTTATTACCCTTTCAATAAACCACGGTGATTGACATGTTGTAGCTTAGCAAGTGTAACTAGGCAAAGGCACCTCAGGCTAGCCGTCAGGGCTTGCGTGCGGTGTGCTTGTTTAAAAAAAAATGCATACAAGTGTGCAGTACAACGAATGACGGCATGAGGAAAAACTTAGAGAAGAAAAATCTGGTTGCACAAGTGTGCACAACCCTGAATTAATACTTTTGTTAGAGCTGCTTTTGATTGTAATATATAAAAGTTATAACTTGATTTGACAAAGACTTTTTGCTCAAACCTCCTGTACACAGCTCTCTTCAAATTCCTTCCACAGACTTTCTATCAGATTTAGATCTGGGCTCTGTTTGGGCTGTTGCTGAATATCAATCTTCTTTTGAGGAACTTCTTCATTGTTTGACTCGTATTTATGAAAATTGTCTAATCTTCAAAATGTATTGCTGTTTTCAAGCTACCCATCATTCTCTCTTGGACTTGACCCCCAGTGCCAGCTGAAGAGAAGTTTCTCTATACCTTCTGCCACCATTATGCATCGTTTGATGATGATCTGTCTTGTTTTTGCGGAAAAAAAAAATGCATTTAAAATTCTGTAAAGTTCTGCTTTGGAATCATGAGAATGCTTGCTGTTCTTTTGGATGGCTGAGATTTATTTGCAGGACCTCACTGAGCTCTGATGAACTTCCTTATGATCTTCCATATGGAGATCATACTGATTCAAGATTGAATTAAGTCTCTTAGATTAGATTAGGATAAGGAAGACCAAAGAGGAGATTTATGTATACAGTGAAAGGGGACATGAAGTTAGTTGGGGTGAGAAAAGAGGATGCAGAGGATAGGGTTAGATGGTTAGATGATTAGCTGTGGCGACCCCTGAAAGGAATTAGCCGAAAGACAAAGAAGATTAGATTAGATTAGATTTAACATTGTCATTGTGCAAAGTACATGTACAGAACCAATGAAATGCAGTTAGCATCTAACGAGAAGTGTATAAGTGTTTGCAGTAAATAACAATGTGGTGAATGCGGGGTATAGGTCCATATGTACAGAAGTGTGTGTCTCCTGTATGTACAGAAAGTGCAGTAAGTAATATATATATATATATATATATATATATGGTATATAGTAATATACAGTACAGGTTGTCCCCTACTTACGAACGAGTTCCATTCCTGTAGCACATTTGCAAGTCAGATTTGTTCTTAAGTCAGACAAAGTGAGTCTTGTACGCCTTTGACGCGAATATACAAAGTAAAGCATACCAATCCACTTGACTAATTCTCTGTCCCCCTTTCCCCAAAAACCTTTAAACCACGCTTAAGGAGTACTTAATCTCACACGTCAAATGTAACAGTGTTGTCTCTGCGACTGTAATTGCTGTCTCTTCGCCGGCGAATTCCGGACATTATTTTGTCAGCTGTTTTCCACTGTGTTGGACTGTGAACTCTGTTATGATGAGAATTTTCTGAAATTGGGATTATTCACTATCAGCACATCTTTACAGGACAGCCATTTTCTATCTCCCTGCTCTCGGACTGATTCATTGAAACCGGAGAGGCCGACTACCACAGCCCCACACGTACACACGCACACATACAATATACTGTTTTATACTTTACTTAAACACTGAAAATATTGTATATAATTGTAAATATTGGTATCTGGTGAATGACAGTGTCTATTTATTGCACAATGGACTTGAGCTACTGTATGTCCGTGATTTGTTCACATCTCCGAATGTTTGTAGAATCGCGGTCCTTTCTTATATCTGCGGAAATTCGTTACTCGAATCTTCGTAAGCCAGGGACTATCTGTATATCCTCGTGCAGTGGATAAGACCTGTCAAGAAGATCCTCAGCACAGTATGCATGTGTACACACAGTATTTGAATGGCTTTATGATCCAGTGTCTAGAGAATAAACATGGGTGGAACATATGCAATAGTAAACGGTAGTGCAATGGTAAACATAAATTCTGGATGGTGCAAAGGTGCATAGTAGATAAAGCAGTGTAATATACCCTGAACGTGACCGCGCAGTAGAGTATCAGTTAACACTGAGATGATGAGATGCATCACCCTTTGCAGGCTGCGCTTCTTGTAAATGTCCTCTATGGTGGATAGTTGAATTCCATTGATTCTTTGACTCTGTGAAGGGCTTTGCGATTTAAAACGGTGTGGTTGTCGTAACACACTGAAACACACTTTGTGATGCTTCAGTATCAACCCATATTTAGGATTTTCTTCCTCTGAATAATTCTAAATTTAAATCTTCTACTCTTGTCACTATTGATAAAATCAGGACTGGAATGCTCGTCATGTGTAACACAATGGGTCAGTTTAGATTTTAGTGTCAGTTACAGTAACGGATTCACAGCAGCATCAGTAAGCACCACTTACAAGTCTATTAAAAGGCAGAATGAAAAAGCTCTCAGTGGTTAAATGACGCTGCATGTACTGCGACTCGCTGTCGACGTGGAGCTCGTGATATGTGCTCTTATCGATCGGATCTAAAGACGCTTTAATAATTTCTCTCCAGGGGCATGCACTAAGTGGTGTGTGCTTATAAATGTGAATCAAGTTAAGGTGTGTTTCATGTAAATGATTCGGAAATGAGGGTAAAGTGGGGTGTAAACTATGCACATGACATGGAAATAAGGTGGGAGCTTGCATCCATTCCAACTCAGGGAGGTTTTCATTCCTTTAAACTCATGTTGTTTAGCTTTTCTGTTTGTTCGGTTCGGTTCTGAGATTCTGAGGTTAATTGTCTCGGGATTGAATCATAAGCAAAAAAAAAAAAAAAAAGTAATAAATAATACACTTCTGGACATTTGCGTGTATAGTTGTTTAAAACACTTTTAACATTTTTTTGAGGGTTTTGATATCTACATTTTCTTAAAATTTTATTACAACAAACCAAATATAAGATTAAGAAGCTAATTTCTCATCAAATTTTACCAAAAAAAAAAACAAAGCTAATTGTTCCTTGTTAGTTTTAGGAATTTGTTTTTTGAAAGAAGAAAAATTCTCTGCCAATAGAACAAAAAAATTTTGCTTACAATTTTAGAAACATTTTTGACTAAAAACAAGCTTAATAATCTTGTAAACTTCCTTTAGAAAATTATAAATACGTTTGGCTAGATTCAAGAATGTTTCACCTGTTTAGTTTTTTTTTTTTTTTACGAAAGGCTATAATGAAAATGAAAGGCTGGTCCGATATCAAGGCGTGAGTAGTGTGTTTTTGACACTTGCTTCTTTTTTCATAAGTGGTGTCTTTTGTGCTGTTTCTGGCATCAATACTGGATTTCAAGCTAACTCTTCATTGCAGCTATATTGTGCCAATTTTGGCTTTCCATATCCTGCAAATGATCAGTGTTGGCTCCGTATCTGTCGAGTGCTGCCAAGCGAAACGAGGAGGAAATGTAAGCTAAACAACTCTCTACTCAATGGTTATTATTGGCATTTTTGTGTTTGTGTCTAAACAATAAAAGAACAGATTTAACACCTCGCTCTTCCATATTGATTATTTTTGCAGTGTGTAGCTCACTAATGTACAAAAAAAAAAGCCAAGAGAAAAATGCCACACACACTTAGCTTCTCTTCAGAAATTTACTCTTCAACTGAAATGATCCAACAAATGTTTTAGCTTTATGACTTATACCACGATTTCCTTCTTTATGCCTTGTGGGGACCAAAGCCTATCCTGTCTGGTCCGTTCCAACAGAAAATGTAGCACGAGTCACTAAAGCAAGTTTATGCTGGCGATGATAGAAAGGTGTCAGAACACCCAGTGCATCATAGATAGCTGTGTATGAGATAAAACTTTATTAATCCCGGGGGAGATTATTTAACTTTGGAGGCCAGATTAACATCATTGAAAGAGTTTAATGGTTTTGATCTAGCCTTGAATACCAGATCTCAGTCTTGTAGAGAATCATGGGATGTGCCAGACAAACAAGTCTGATCCATGGAGACCCCGCCCAACAACTTAAAGCACTTAAAGGATCTGCTGCTGATGTCCCAGTGTCGGGAAACATAACACACTCTTAGAGGTTTTGTTGAGTCCTGCCTTGTTAATGGTTTTAATATTATGCCTGATTGGTGTATATGGATGTTTCTTGTTTTTTAAATTATTATTATTATTATTATTATTATTATTATTATAGAAGCTTTATCCTAAAAGGTTCTTTTTGTCATTGCAGACTAGCATTATGTATAGCTCTGGTTAATCGTTCAGAACATACACAAGGCTCCCGGAGAATAATCAGTCTCACTCTCTCAAGGCCGTCCTGGCGCTTCTGTACTTTAAAACCAGCCTTTCATTATTTCAAGGAAGCAGACATTGAGCACTTTGTAGATCCGAAATAGTCTTGAAATAATTCTGCCATATGCTCCGCACTCCCCTGGATATGGACAGCCTGAAAAGGTGAAAGATCGGAAACGTCAGCGGTGTTATAAAGACGACAAGGATGGCAAGATCTGTTACTGCAGCTGCTTGGAGGGAAGGAAAGTGCTGGAGGAAGGAATGGCAGTATTGGGTCAGATAGTGGCTGACGTCACAGCTTGCTCAGGCTTAATATAGCTGCTCAACTGGAGTTGTGGCGTGCAGAGAAAGAGAAGCAGCGCTGAGGACAAGACGGGGCAGGAGCAAGAAAACTGTCAGCTAATCGTTTCCAGCATCGCGGTTCTGTTTATTAGCTCACAGTCACACTTTGATCTTAATTTATCCCTATTCGTTGCAAGGGAGAGAGGATTTATTAATAATAATTTGTTGAAAATGTATATCCAATGATTTTACACTTTTAGCTGAGATACTGCGATTCTCATCATGTTGCACAGTAATGCACATTTGCACATGGTTTACATTTTGCACGGCTGGAATTTGCCTATTGTTCTGCTTGGGACCGGGCATTTATTTTTCTATTTCAATTCCATTTGAATTCTATTTATTATTTGTACAAATTGTAAATTTAACAGCCAAATGTCTTCTATAATTTCTATATTTGTAAAGTTTTTATTATATTCTTATTTCATATTTTATATTGATTTGAATACTCTTTTTTTTTTCCTTTTTTTAAATTTAGGCCTTAGGTGGTCGTACAAGCATTTCACTACATATCATATTAGGTATGACGGTGTCTTGGACAAATAAAACTTGATTTTGATATTGTAATATCGCACTTGTGTCTGCAGTCTTTGATCCAAATCAACACCCGACTCTGAACGAGCCTTTTTGAATATTGCCTAAAAAAGTTGATATTCCTTTGCTTTCATATTAATCAGCATTAAAAAATGCTGATCCAGCACAATTGACTGTAAAAATGATCAGTCACTATACGTGAAAGATTGGCGGCACAAATTATGCTGGGTAAATATTTGCATGTTTCATGAGCCAAGGTTGCCAGATCGAGTGTGTTGTGTAAAAATTTATATTAAATGTATTTAATTACAGGGTGTAGTGGTTGAGTGTTGAGTTGGGCGTAGTGCGTGCAGGCAGTAAAGAACAGCAATAAGAAATTTCCAGATTGTTTCAAGACATTAATAGACAGCTGAGTGCATAATTAGGGTCTAGGACAGGGGACAGCAACCTTAAACACTCAGTCATTTGGAACGGTTTCTCACAGAAACTACAGGGAGCCACTAAACCCTTTTGACATCTGAAATGACAATAACACTGCATATATCCTATTTTACCATAATGCTGTGTAGAAAAAAAACATAGCATGTGTTATATTTATGAAATCATGTGTTGCATTTATGAAACCAATTAACGGCTACAGAGAAAACAAAATCTTATTTCTGCATGCAAAAAAAACGTATATTTGTGAAAAAGAAATAAATCTCAGTACATCTTTAATCAATTACTATTTTCATCAATAATACGGAGGAAGTGATGTCTGCGCTCGTGATTATAGTGGAGTTTTGTCGAGGGAAGTTCCCTTCACCGACATTCACTGTAAATGGACCCTGCTCTAGGATTTTATTTATTTATGGTTTTTGTTTCTAGCGTGCAACAGGGTAAAAATCTGGTACAATTCGTCCTGTTTTTATTTTTGTATGTTTTGTTCTGTTTTCAGAGCGCAGTCACAGTTGGGTACTAATACCCCTGGCTCTATGGGGGCATCCTTAGCAATAATTATTATATAAATACTAATAATGTATTAATAATTAAGATTTCAGGCCACAGTTTTGTTTGAAGCTCGGCACTCCTTTTTACACAAGTTTGCATAAGCCTTATGGGTCTCCAGAATGTGTTTGTTAACGCTCCAGGTGTTAACTCAGATCCTGCTTTCCGCCATGCTCGATTTGCTTTCTGTTTCACTCCTTTTCCAAGCGCATTTTTTCAGGGTCTGTAGATTTAATTTAACTGCCCTGGATCTCCCCTTTAAGGAAGTGCATTTTCCTAGCCAATAGGACCGCATTGTCCATCTTCAAAGATTTTCTACATTTCTGACAAACAAAATAAAGGAAAAAAGTGTTTATTCACAGTGACTTATTCACTTATTCTTAGTGTTTCTTGATATACTGTATGTGTTTTAACACAACTATGAGCTGAAGAAAGCAAGGTTAGTTTTTAGTTGGTTAACGTTGCTCTTCTTAAAAGCTAACAAAGACTAGGTTAGCCGTAATCGATGCACAGAGAATGGCAAAGATGGTAAAAACTGGAGAAGGCATCGAGTCTCTTAGTACTTGAGGTCATTATAGGGCGATTAGTGAATTTTAGTAATGGGTTGCTTTTAAAGATGCCATAATCTACTAAAAACAATAAAACGTATGCAGCAGAATATTCCGGAAGCTCAAGTTCGTTTGAATGGAGGTGCGTTTGTTGAGCAAGCGTCTTGGCCCTCGATCGTCTATGAGGCAGAGCAGCAGTAGGTGGATTACAGATGAGTAGCGTGTACTTTACTGAAGAGCTGCTGGAAGTGAAGTGCAGAACTGACCTGAGGTCAATTTCTGTCAAGAATTTATAAGTGGAGAGAATGAATACTGGATACTAGGATACTGTTATGATGCTGGTTAGAAAAATAGTCTGATCTTAATTGGATATCTTCATGCTTACAGCTGTTGTGGACTACAGGTCTCTTAAATGGTAATTTTGAAAGTTTTCAATACCTTAATACTTTTCCACGTAAAATAAGAACTAACTTGAAATTTCTAACATGGACAATCAGACTACTGTACTTAGCATTTTTGTACTACATGTTTCAATCCTACTGCTGCTGTCACTCACCACATTTTTACGTTTCTATATTTTAATACCTCACAATTAAAATTTTTACTTCGTACATTCTGTGAATCCTGTGTTCAGCCATGGCCAAACGTTTTGAGAATGACAAAAATAATTTTCACAATGGCTGCTGTTTTTAGATCTTTTTGTCAGATGTTACTATGGTATACTCAAGTATAATTACAAGCATTCCAGAAGTGTCAAAAGGATTTTATTGAAGATTACATTACATTTATGAAAAAAGTGGCAGTATTTGCAGCGTTGACCGTGCTGTACTTTGTCAAGACTTCTGCAGTTCACCCTGGCATGCTGTCAATCACCTTCTGCGCCACATCCTGACTGATTGCACCCCATTCTTGCATAATCAATGCTTGGAGTTTATCAGAATTTGTTGGTTTTTGTTTGTTCACCCACCTTTTGAGGATTGAACACAAGTTCTCAATGGTATTGGGGAGGTCTGGGGAGTTTCCTGGCCATGAACCCAAAATTGCAATGTTTTGTTCCTGAGCCACTTATTTCTCACTTTTGCCTTATGGGATAGGCATTGTTCATCACCAAACTGTTCTTGGATGTTTGGGAGAAGTCTCTCTCGGAGGATGTTTTTGTACTGTTTTTTTTTTTTTTTTTTTTTAATTCATGGTTGCATTCTTAGGCAAATTTTTTAGTGAGCCCATGCCCTTGGCTGAGAAGCAACGCCACACATGAAAGATCTCAGGATTCTTTACTGTTGGCATGACTTTACTTCTGGATGCCCCAAACAATCAGAATGTGGATTCATCAGGGGAAATGACTTTACCTCAGTCCTCAGAAGTTTAATCCCTGTACCTTTTGCAGAATATCAGTCTGTCCATGATCTTATTCCTGGTGAAATGTAGCTCTCCTTCTTAAAATGTATGAAGGTGAGCGCTACCATCAGTAACAATAACAGCAATGGACTACACTGTGCCAAGGTTAGGCACAATAAGTTTATATGTGTAATCGCTCATTTAAATCTACATCATCAGTGTTCATGGTTTTAAAAGTAAATAAATCTTGTGTCCAAACTGTAATTTAATTCTGCAGTATGTTCGAAATGTATTTACTTTTTTCGAGTACCTGTATACCTTGCAACACTATTGTGGACAAAGGAATAAAATGCTGTCTGATTGACTGGATGACTTTTAGTTTAAAGACAGTAAATAATGGTAATCTCTGAACTATAACCTGAAGGATGAAATGTGTGTACGAGTGCGTCATATAAAGAAGAGGAAGTGACTCATGGGAATAGTGTCATTAAGTAGTGTGCGAGAGTGCACAGGTACAGTACATTCTTA
Source organism: Clarias macrocephalus (assembly GCA_011419295.1). Classification (NCBI taxonomy): domain Eukaryota; kingdom Metazoa; phylum Chordata; class Actinopteri; order Siluriformes; family Clariidae; genus Clarias; species Clarias macrocephalus. Next base: position 224,778 of record JAAGKR010000192.1, on the reverse strand, counting down.
TCAAACCACCGCCTTCGTGGAAGACACCTGGGAAAGCGGAGCTAAATGATCACGCATCCGTCATCCATCACTGATAACGAACTCAGGGGTTTTGTCAGGTTTCGTAATGTTGCCCGTGGGTGTGACCATACAGTAGCGTTGTGAGTCAGAGACCGAGGTACTGTTGACAGAACAGAATCTGAACTTCACTGTTCTGCGTACGTGTGTGAGGGGATATTGCGAAACGTAATATTTGTTGAAGGGCAAGGAAGCACTGCTTTATTGCGTTACGCGAACTGTGCTTTAGATCATAGCAAGGGTGTAATGGAAAACAAGTAGCAAGGGTATAATGAGACATGCAATTCCATATCAGTTTTGCATTCAAAGAACAAGTCAAAAATTGTTGACAGAATATTGTAAACTACTGTCTTAGATGTTAATGTTGCATGTGAATACGATTTATAGAATTTATTTTAATCAGCTTCTAGAAAAGACAAATACATACTTATTCAATATAATCTCCATGCTTTTCAATACACTTTGTCCATCCATAAACATGCTTTTGCATTCACTAATTTAAAAAAATGTTATCAGCTGAGCTGCGAGAAATTAAGTTTTTGATCAAATATTGTATCTTTTAATCCAGATTAACGTATTATTGTAGCTGTAGATCCAAATTAACACCTGCCTCTGAACGAGCCTTTTTCTGACTCAACTGTAGAAAATTCAGGATAGTTTAAAAGCCGTTTAAAAATCCTTTCCTTTGTATCGTTGCATAAATTAACCTATAAGCAGCATAAAATAGGCTGATCCAGCACAAGTGCCTGTAAATGTTCAATCATTGAACGTGAAAGGCTGGAGGCACAAATTATGCAGGACACAGACTGGGTAAATATTTGCATGTTTCATGGTTCAGGGTCATGTCAAATGTGTAGAAATGATCGGTATAAAAAGATCACAACGCCCTCGGATAGCAGTCGTCTGCTTTTAATCCGAAGTTTAGACTTCAGCTCTTCAATAATTGTTGAACCTTTTTCCTGTACCAGGTACAACCTCGGACCAAAAAAAAACAAAACCAAAAAACAAACAAAAAATAAATCACTGCACGCTGCTCTTCTTTCACAAGTAGGGCCCCCATTTTTGCTCGCGCCACAGTTACAAAGGAACTGATGTTACACTTTCACACCCGCACAGCAGTGACTGCGGAGTCAGTCGCCCTGAATGGAAAGCACCGATGAGACAACAGAAAACCAAAAGAAATTTAAATAATACCAGAGTGCGGATAATTTTTGACTCATCCACATAGATATACAAGTTTTCCCAGAATTATACCGGGACAAGGTTCAATTCACTGTATTTACTTACGGTCCCGTCACCAAGCTCTAGTATCTCTACTCAGTCTGGTGAGAAGAACAGGTGCAGTTTAACTTGGGAAACCTGAATGTTTGTGCACCAAAACTGAGTCTTTTAGCTTAAAATGAGTTCTTTGTTTTATAACAACATTTAGTTAGGCCAAAAAAAAAAATTATTCTATCCATGTACTTAGTGGTAAGTCTCAGTTCCTCGCTCTTCCTCACCCTACATGTCTCTGCCGTTCTCAGGTGAACTTTGTGGTCGGCCAGCTCTTCGCCCTGCTGACTGCCTGCTGGTTTCGGCTCTACCTGCACCCCAGCAAGACCAGTCCCTTTATCCGGCACGTCGTGGCCACACTCCTGGGCTTCTACCTGGCTCTCTTTTGCTTTGGCTGGTGAGAAACACATCTTGTGCATCGTTTGTACCGGTGTCTCAGGGGTTGTTAAGATATTTAGTTTTTTCCTGAAGGTTATTTTAATTTATTATTATTTTTTTTATTATATCTTTTTTTTTTTATCGTCAACTAAAACCCGTATTGAAATGATTTTGATGATGACAATCCATATAGCTCCAATAGCTGATCACGTTTAAAGTGGCAAAGTGATTATTTAGTTTTGGTCTTTGTGTACCTTAGGGTATTTTGGTCCTATGTTTGTATACACTTATACAGGTTTGACTTCTAAAGCCAAGTTTGTGAACATGTATACAGACGCACACACAAATGATAAACATACTAAACCTTAAGCCTCAAACCAAACTGTGAATATTGATGAATTGTATGTAAATTTTATTTATTTTTTTGGCCGATTCTTTTTTTTGTTTTTTTGTGGGCGGCAAACTGTGTTGGTACAGGAAGCAGCTCTTGCAGGCTCTTGAGCAGCATGTTTGCAGTAGCCCCAGCCGGCCACGCCCAGTCCCTTTTGGAGAGAGGGCATTAACGTTGAGGCAGTGCGCTGTTTCCTTTCAGCGGCTGAGTCGCAATGGCTGGCCCTGGACATAAGAGCAAAAGTGCTGGGGCAGCTAGTGCAGTCTTTCAGCGGATGACCCTCGGCAGGGTCTCATTAAAAATGTGCCACTATTTCTGCTGACTTTCGAATCCCAGAACATGCCCTGCCATGTTTAGCGACCCCGCCCCTGCACACACCTGCCGAAGAGGAGGCCGCACACCAAATGAGCTCACAGGGGTGATCACAGAGCAAAATAATTTGGGGGCTCATCACTGCCAGGTCTGTGTCAGCTTACTATCTTTAACATTTATACAGTGATCAGCACACACACTCCAATCAGGTTCATGTCAATCTTAGGTCAACCTGTTCTATCAGAATCTTATCTCATGATAAGCACACAGTAGCAGTGGCAGATCCCTGTTTGTTGTTATAACAGAGCTGCTTTCTGTACGAGCTCTTTGGACGAAGGTTCATAATTCATAGACTACGATTGGCCACATGTATCACAGGTCAGTGTCAAATCCTCTGGTAAAGGAAGATAATCTTTGTGTCTGCAAGCTGCAATAAAATATTAACACAGATAAGAGCCGTCATGTTTATTAACAGGGATCAACCTCAGGTCAAACTCTAATTAGATGTTAACAGTCAGCTCGAGAGAGGAAAAAATCTGTTGAGCAAGTACACAAATAGGCAGGTGAACAGACACGAGTTTATATGATCAAGGGACAACCACACACACACACACACTCTCTCTCTCTCTCTCACACACACACACACACACACACACACACACACACACACACACACACACACACACTATAGTTATATAATTTATTAATTAACCATATTCTCCTCAGAGAATATCCTTTTCTCCTTTTCCCACTTATCTTACTCTCGGCCCCTTCATGCTTCCCTTCGCTTTACCCTGCCACATGACCACGCCCCCTTCACCTCAGTTCAACTCTCATAATTGCTATCCGCCATCTTTAAGTTTTATTTCATAGTTATATTTTATTGCTGCTGTTTCTGCTCTTCTGTAGATCTAGACTTTGTTTCCTTAGGAAACTTCATTAAAAGACCTATTTTCAATGAAGTATTCATTGTTGTTATCTTGATTGTTAATTACCACGTGCAAAAAACAACCTCAAGCTAAATTTAATAGCTGATAACTTAATTAGAGCTATGGAGTAATTGTGCCATTTGTAGTCCTAATAATAGATTAATTGTTACAATAATCAATTGATCAATTGATTATGAAAGTAGTTGTTTATTGCAGCCCTAGCCAGAACTACAACAGATGATGATTTATTTGTTTGTTTATTTATATATTTATTTATTTTCAACTTTGAGGTTAGGTTATGCTTCCCATCTTTTCTGATAAAACCCATTATGATTGGATACAAGAATTCAGTCTCTAAATCTATTATTGGTTAGATGTCCAATGGCAGACCAATAAATGCCCCTCCCTTAGCCATTGAGCCAGTTGATGGAAAGTAAAGACTGATGGGAAAGAGTTTTCATGGAGTTGATGATAAAAAAAAAAATAAAAAAAAAAGGTGGTCAAACGACCTAAATTTAAACTGATACTCATTTATGTTTTTTTTTCTGTCTTATTCGTAAAACAGCTGCAAACATGGACAAACGCTGACAGTTTAGTGATAATTTGATACTAATTACATACTAAAAATAACCCTTGAATTTGATGCAAAAGGTGAGGAAAGTGATTAAAAAGAAGATTAGAAGCATTCAATCCATGTGCATTTGTCTTGAAGTGAGTATGCCACTAGTAGATCCTTTATTACCATATAGTGACTGACTTGGGAAGAGCATAATAAAGCATGTGTTTGCGCAGTGTAGAAGAGCATAGAGAGCAATGCTAGGTTTAATCCTGGAGGCTTGCATGCACAGAACATTAACATGGACGTAGATCATCTTGGAGATGAGGTTATGTCAATCTTGTCAGGTGCAAGCTTTGTTCAGATTATTTCTCTTCCTGTGAAATATGCGAATTCCATCATGGATTAGAGCCGCTGCATTCCCAGTCAAAAGTCTTTCTAACAGATTATTGTTTTAAGAGAGAAGACTAGATCTTTGGGTTCATGCATACTGCTTCATACTGCCGTAGACAGATTTTGTAACTGCAAACAAAGTGCACAAACTTGTAGTGTATATTGGATGATGGCCAGCGTGTATAAAAGCTGCCATTCATACCTGTTCATCTTGTCAATATCCGATAACGATAACATGCCAGCATCGCTTTCAGCTGCATGTCAGTATGACACATGGAGTCACGTGACACACAAAATCATGGACTGTGCATCGTTGCCTGTTGCTTCAAGTTCCAAAGTGCACTTTCTTTACTAAAGATGGAAAGCTAATCAGTCATGAGTGCACGGTTATAAAACGCCACCCCTGTCATTTCCAGATCCCATTACGTTTCTTAATCGAGGAAAAAACAACCACTCAATCTTTTTGTGTAGAAGGAAAGGAAATCCTCTGAGCTACATCTGAGTCATTATTATTTTGAAAGAATGACTTTCGCTTTGGGGTTTGCAGCGTCTGATGGAGATCTTTAACTAGAACCATCTCCCCGCTGATCCTCTCTCCAGGGTTTACGTATATATTGCGCAGATGGCCAGAAACGAGCTACATGTATCTCCTGAGGCATGGCTGCAGGTGGGTTCTCATCCCGCTGCATTGAGGCAAAGTGGGAATTGTTTATCATCACTTCATCTGTGAGATTTCTTCACTCATACCGCTGTGTAGTTTCCTGGTGTAGTTGCACTGCTTGAGTTTGTCGAAAAAAAATGAGAGCTGACCGGATGTTAGCACTCATGGTGCAACTGCTCAGATCTTTTTGCACAACATGTAGAGCTGCCCAGTGTAAAGAGAAAAAACTATTTTGAGATCTTTGCACCGTGTAGTAGCCCATGTTGGATGTTTGTGGACAGATATGACAACCCCTGGATTGTTGTGATGAGGAACGAAGAACTCTGATCATAATTTCATCATGCCATCAGTCAGCTGTCCAATTTGAGCAGTCACTTGTCACTTGGCAAGTCACTTGTCAATCAGATGATACAAGCATATGGTTATTCCGTGAAGGACCTCGAGATAGACAACGAACGTTGCTTTAGTAACCATGGCTCAGCGTTTTGGGAAATTTCATTGTTGCCAAAATCTCTAGTCAGAGTTTGAACCCTGACCACAGAAGGATGAGTCAGAATGAAACAGGAAGTTTCTCTGTAACTTGGAAATCACAAGTGCCACATTGCTTATTGGCAGCCAACATGACTTTTACTGTAGGCACTTCTGTACTTGCGTAATCCCTGTTTTGACATCCCTCACTTCATTTTTTTATTTATACTGTTTTCATTTCAACGCCAGCGGAATAGCAGCTCCCTGCCATGATTTCTAGATCAACCCAGACCTTTAACTTTTCATACATGGATGCAGAACACACAAACAGCCAAATAGCCTAATCTGCATGTCTCTGGACTGTGGGAGGAAACCCACCAAGAATGGGAAGAACATGCAAACTCCATCGACCACTAAGCCATCATGCAGCCGTATGAGAAACAATTAAATCTGCTTAGCAAAACTCAGTAGCACTTCAGAAAAAATTGTACGTTTCCATTTTCACGTCAGTAATTTCCATTAAGTAGGTCTGAATTCATGAGCAACATCTCTGCATCATAGAAATTTGGATTTCATTAGGAGGAGCGTCAAACCATCACCAGTTCTAATGGAAACCCGAATCGATGAAGGGGTGCTTAATCAGCATCAAGGGAGAACAACTACAACGTGAAAAAAAAAGCCATAAGGCAGTTGTTGCACATGGAGAAATTATTCCTTTATTTGTTAAACGTTTCCAAAGGGCAGTTTATACGCTGTGACATCTACATGGATTGTATTGTACTGGTGTGTTTGTACAGTATACTTTAACTTATAACGTTATAATTTCCCCTTCTTAAAACTAAGTGAGTCCAAAGTGGTCCGGCATAACAATGCTTCAATAAAATACCAAGGTTGGTATGTGACAAAACACTTTTTGAGATGAATCGGCACGCCTCACCCAACATCACTGTATGAACTCGCTAATAATATTGTGGCTGAATGAACACAAATCCCCATAGATATGCATCAAAATCCACTGGAAAGCCATCTCCCAGAAGACTGGAGGTTTTTATTACAGCAACATGTCCCAGAAAGCAGGACTGAAATGGTCAGGTGTCCACAAACTATTGGCTATGTAGTGTAGCGTGGTCTCTGTCGCCTTTTGTTTAGTCATTTAGAGACCTTAAATTAAAGAAGCAGAATACAAGTGTGTCATCTCAGTGTCAAATTTGTTTAAAACCTACAGCAGGCTGTTGTAACAGGTCAGCGATTGGCAATGCAAATATGTAACAACCTGCTTCATTTTAACACAGTTTTATTTTTTTTGTTTTGTTTTCCTCAGCCTCTTTGAAAAGAACTGAAAAATTGGAAGTATTTTTCCCTAGAAATGTTCAGAAGTAAAAATCAGAGTGTGTTTATCTGTCTATGTCAAAAATGGTTGCTACTTTATCTGTCGATCGCATGCTTTCCGTGGATGTGTACTCACGCCATATACAAATCTGTTTTGTAATAATGTTATAGTAAATATGGGTGTAATATCCTTTTCTCAGCCAAAGCCACCTTTTCTTTGTGCCAAGTAGTCAGTAAAGGCATCATCATTCATTCCCCCTTGATTTATCGACCCTGGCAGTGGCTTCTGGATGCGTTCCCATTGACATGAATGCCTAGTGTGTTTCAGCTCCATCGTAACATAAATTTTTTTTTTCCTTTTTTTTAAGGTATGCTTTACACTTTCTGCTTCAGAGTGGACTCACATACGGTATCATGATCTTCACGGGGGTGGAGCACATGCACAGGTAAGAACCTCCTTCAGTCATCAGTCAATGACTTCAGTCAATGTTTTTATTTCAAACATTGTGCTCATACCAAGCTGAAATTGTGACTGGAGCACTGATGATGATGATGAATCAGTGCTACAGTCACAATTTCAGCTTGGTATGAGCACAATGTTTGAAATAAAAAGTTTAAGGACACCCGACTGTCTCTGCCATGTGTTTTTCGAGAGAACATTGTAGATTTAGTCCTCATTTGTTGCTATAACAACCTGCATTCTACTGTTAGGGCACTTCACAGGATTTTGGAGTGTAGCAATGGGAAGCTTTTTAATCTTTTTAAGCTGCAAGAGTCTTAGTGAGGTTACTGATGTCGGATAAAGAGACCCGGAGCTCTTGGAGTTCTAGTTCATCACAAAGGTTTTCATTGGAGTCGAGATCAGGGCTCTTTTGCAGGCCACTCAAGTTCTTCTTCATCAAGAACCTTAATTGATCTCCTTTTCTGCACAGGAGCATTGAAATGCTAAAAAAAAAGATCGGGAACACTTGGTTCTTCTGAAGGGAAATTGTAATGCTCCAGCTCACAAAGACGTACTGTTGTTGTTATTAGTCTTTCGGATGTTCAAGGACTCGTCACAGCTGACAATTTTTTATAAGTTTTAGAAAAAAACGTTGATACAGATTTGATGGACAGGTGTCCCCATACTTTTGGACATATCATCTACTAGGTTGCCCTCCTTAAGTTTCTGATAAGCATGAAACTTAAAGGTAAAAAAAATTGTAAATATCAAATGCAATAATAATTAAACGAAAGCTGTATATATAAATTTTGTCAGTGTCCACCGAGCGTTCACTCATGGAAAAGCAAAACTGCCTGGCGGAAAAAAATATTCGCGATAAAATCGCAAGATTTGATTCAGTCACCTTTAGCTTTGATTAGAGTACATAATGTGGTGGCCAGGTCATGTGTGAAGATCCTCCCAGAACCACTCTTTGCCAGCGTGAGTCCTGGAATATGACTGTGCCATCAGTGAAGAAAAACTCTATTGATGTAATAACGGGGTCATTTAATACATTCACGTCGGCTGACTTAAATTTACTGCCACATAACGTTTCTGAGCCTGGATGTAACCAACTGAAGCAACCACAGATCATAGCAGTGCCTCTTCTTACCCTGACACACACTCATCAGACAGCAGGACCTTTTTCCATTGCTTCAAAGTTCATCCAATCTTTGTGATCAAAGCCTTTCTTTCTGATTATTCTCACTAACAACTGGTTTTCCTATGGCCACACAGCTGTTTAGTCTCAGTCCTGTGAGTTCATATCACATTGTATGTGTATGGAAAGTCTTACTTTCACTATTAAACATAGCTATGGTTTTTATTGTAGATTTTTTGTCCCATCAAATGTTTAAGTGATTTCCATTCTATTCCATTCCATTCAACAAAGTTGACGGTTCAGCAATATCCTTCCAGGTTTTGATAATGTGATTTCTTTGCTTGATAAACCTCTTTCTTTTGATGACTTGAGGACAGCTCTAGGAGAGTGCACTTTTATATTAAGAGAGTTATCTCTGTTTTATTTACTCCCTGAAATGCCACTTACCAATGCTGGAATCAGATATTAAGACAAGTGCAGGTCTCTGGACCTCCTTAGCAGCAACATATTTATCTCTGTTGCCGCATCACACAATAACAAAGAAGAGATTTATTCCTGTGCCAAGCATTTGGCACAGTTTCAAACAGGCAATGTAGCCATGACTTTTAAAATACATTAAATAAAAAAATAAAACATTAACATAAAAATAAACATTATTATGACAAAAAAAAAAAAAAAGACTTTATGGAGAATACAGTATGTTCTCCTGATTGTAATACAGTAATACAGATATTTTTATTAGTAATAAGTTATTTTTACGTTTCTGCAAATACTGTTTACTTTGATATTAAAGTTTAATGATCCATTAAAATACTTTCAGAAATAAAAGCCTTCATTCCATGTACACTAGAGAAAAGTGAAATTCTTAGAATAATTAAAAAAAAATTGGCATTTTTTGACAGGTGAAATAGTCTGGGGAAAAAAAACATTTAAGCATTAAGATGCATCCCTTTCTTGTAAGTTTGCTTTAGGCTTCAGAAAGATATATTTGCTATGAGGTGATTTCTACTGTGCTAGTGACGGAAGCATGCTGAGGAAAAAAAATGCTTTAAAATGCTTCATATCTGGCAAGACAGAGAATGTTTTTCTTCTGATGTAGAATCCAGATTTTTATTGAGTCATCACTGGCAGATAGGCAAAAGAAGAATTGCTTATGAAATACTTGCTTAACAAGGAGATCTCACTACAATAAAAAAAAAATAAATAAATAAAAATCTATTTTATGTATTTGTTTTAGAGAAATCGCCAGTTACTGGGTGCTTAGAAATGGCCCAGCTCTTTCTTTCCTTTTATTGATTCATTTGGTTAAATAATGACAGGTCATATGTTTTTATCAGTTTATAGTGCATGTTATCGTGCAAATTGGATTACAAAGATAAGCAGTTGACCTTTCGTCAGTCCTTTTTATTTTTTCTTTGTTTTAAAGTAAAGAATACAGTTTGTCATGTTCAGAAACATCAGAAATAGTTTTTTACTCATAGCTTTTCAGTTCAATTTCATTTATATAGCACTTTTAATGATGGACACCAAGATTTAGAGAAATGTACTACTGTATATTCAGATGTACATGTATATACATTTAGTTTTTCCATATTTTCTCCACCCATAGTGCAATTCTGAATAATTCCCTTCTTTTAATATGTGCAATATGAAAAATAATGCAATAGTGTGAGCAGGAAAGTTGTAACAAGAATTGTATTTTGGAGACGTCTGATAACCGTAATGGCAGCTTCAGTTATAAACATTGTGGAAGAATAGCTGTATTCCTCAGCCTGTCATAGCATGCTCTAATCAGTTGCAGTCCAAATCATCTGCATGGCTTCAAGTGTATCTGTCCGTTCAGGGACACCCTCTGCAGCACTGAGATGTTTAAAAGTGACCAGAGCTCCACCCAAGAGTTAGGGCATCAAGATGTAGACGTATAGAATAGGACGTAGGTAGTATAAAGTCCTTGGACTAGATGTGAAAGTGACAGAGTTGTGGTATTAACCTCTGAAGAATAAATATCTATCCATCCATACCTTTTTATGAAGGAATTTTCATGACTTGAATCTAAAAAAAATGTCAAGAGACTTTGTGATCTATATTCAGCATAGTCTGGTATTAAAATATTTAAATTTGTGAATTTAAGATTTTGGTCAGTGTTCTGGGGTTTGATTTAGAATAATTCCCAGCAGCCTCCGTTTTCCAGGAGGTACTAAAACTCCTCATCATTTGTTGTTATCTTGTGTGTGCTTTAGTGTGTATCGAAGAGCAGCTGTGGTGACTATGACACTTTAAAGGTCTAACGGGTCACAGTAACAATTTTCCACCCCAAGGTGGAAGTTTTATTACAATCTGCGTCTCAGCGTCAAACTGCTCCTCACCTTTTATTTTTTTTTTTTAACCAGAAATTTTTTTTTTTACCCTGTATTGGGATTTATTTGAGGCACAGTAGTGATTAATGGCCAACCGGGGCATAAGGAATTTGCAGCTTTTGCTTTTACATATTACGTTTTGTAGTTCCTTTTCATCTAACGTCCTAGGTTTAAATGGTCCATCATATCCTGGTCACCAGCAGATCAAAGTCATGATCTTCTATACAGTCCATTTCTGTCTCTCTGGCGGTGTTCTGCTAGAAAGGGTTAAAATTCACCTTTACCAAAATGATTCATATTATTGGATCAGATCATAAATGTTGTCTGGCACTGTGTTCCTGAAATCCAGATTAAAGGAAAAGCAAAGACACTGGAAGGAAATACCACCCGAGAAAGATATAAATTTATTTTTTTTATGTGACCTTCAGGTGTGTCTGAACTATTGTGATAAAATTCATAAAAAGAAAAAAAAAACTTTATTAATATTTTATAAAAGTGCGAAAAGATGCTCTTGCTTCTTTTTAGGAGCTAGCAACGACCATTGGCACTTACATTTGACATGATTACGTTTTTTTAACCCTTTTATTAGATGTTTTAACATTATCAACGTCTCACTGTGACTTCAGTACAACAGACAACCACAGACTTTTCACTCGAGTAACAAAAATCCAGCAGATTTAAATCTCGTTCATTCACTACACAGCTCTTGAAATTACTTTGCAATGAGCACTAGTCCATAACAAAGTCCCAGGCCGGTTCAGGTGCTACTGCATTGAGGAACAGTGCAGTGCTGTATACAGACATTATTGAACACAATAACAGAACATGACCTCAACAGATTACTCGGGGGACATGTGCAGTGTGAAAAAAAGGTGAAGAAATTGAAGAGAGTGTAAAGTCAGAGAGAGAGAATGTTATAGGCGAGTGTGTGATGGTGTGTGTCGCTATGGTTAATGGTGCAGAAAGTAGGATTTGTTTGAGAGGCTCAGGTTACTTCCTCCTCCTCTCCTGTTCCCATGGTGTCACCTTGTTTTCATCTTCTCTTACTGTGTGTGAGGTTCATTAAGCTAGGAGTCGAGGATTGCAGTCCAGTCACACTATCGCTGTCCCGTAAGTAAGAGGACCTGCCAGGAAGTGTGTCCAGTCCAAAATAATGGTCTGAGCCACTCATACATAACCAATGTGTCACCACACGCTCCAAGATAAGAACGTTTGAATTCATGCAGCTTTTCCCAGCGCTCCTTAATCCTCGTTCTCGTCATCGTCGTGTGTTGGCATTGTGGAAAAACATGGCAACAGCTGTGCCTGTTTTCATGCTTTCTATTCAGTTCAAAAGGGAAACTTGGTCATTTACTGTATGTGATATCTAGGGACATGAATCAGTTGCTCCCAGAAGCGAATAGTATTCAAGACAGTTGCCCAAGACTTGGCGTAGCATAGCCATAAAACAAACATGCTGCTTACAGTACCCAAGGAATAGTCTGCAGTATAAATACTTCAACATTCCTGGCTCTCCTTCTGTACCCACACATGACCCGACACAGCAGTGTCAGCAAAAAGAATAACAAACACAGCAGAGGGAACCATCTGGCATTTTTCGCCTTCTTGTCCTAATCATGTACAGCTGAAGAACTGTTTGTTGAACTCCACAGCAACTTGTGGTTTGGCCTGGGCTACTAGTCTCGCACTCATTTGTTGCTCCTATTATAATCGATTGTCTTAATAATGCAATGTTGTCTTTTTAGTTGTTGACAGTTTTTGAATCATACAAAAATAATTGCAATTTTTGAATGTGGCGTTTTAGATCACAAGTTCCATTGCCATTAAACATCCTGCAAAGTTTATAGTCCACTGGAATTTTGACAAAGCAGTCATTTCTAACAACTGGATATCATAGCTTGTAAGTAAGTAGTAAGTAGGAAATAATAAGTAGTAAGCTCTTGCAAGCTACAGTACAGTATGATAATGCAGCTATGATACAAGCCCTTATACCAAACTCAGAGTATGGATAAAATGTTAGCTATAACGTAAACACATTTTCGTCTAATTAAACATTTATTTAGTTGCATAAATTACACAAAAATAAAACTTTCCAATACATTTTTAGAGTGTATTTAACTTCAAAGGTTGTATATATGAGCGAACAACCTGGTAAATACAGAACATGCACTGCCTGGCCAAAAAAGTCACCACTTTAGAAGGGTCAAAGCGAAAAAAACAACTAAGGAGATTTGACTTGACATTACAGGAACTTGATTAAGAACCCTGTAAGACATAATGAAAATGTGGAAAGATAGTGCTGACCATCAACTTTGTGGATGAAATGTGGCTGGAAAAAAAATCATGAATGGAGATAACTTGAACTTGGTGAAGTTACATGGTAAGCAAATTCAACAGCCAAACCATAGGTACGTTTAACAGTGTAAGTAAGAGCATTTCCATATACACAATGTGATGATAACTCGAGGGATTGGGACTAAACAGCGGTGTGGCCATAAGAAAACTACTCATCAGTGAGACTAATCAGAAAAAAATGATTCAATTTGCTGGACTGGAGAATGGACTGTGGAGCATTGGAGAAAGGTGAAACGAAGTCATGTGCCCATCATGCATAGTGCCTCCCAAACAAACCTCTCAAGGCAGCATTAGTGTGGGCAGTGTCTGTGTTCAGCAATGTTATGTGTCCAAATAGCTAAATGTACTGAATGAACAGGTTTTTCTATCAAAAACCTGATTTTTCCCCCTTCCCTGGTTTTACACAGCGTCTGATCATCAAGATCAACAAGATCTTAGAGATAAATTAATGAGACTCTATTAATAAATTGGCTTAAATTCAATATCTAGTGTTTGCTTCCTTGGATTATGTCATTCACTCATGTTAGTGTACTGATTGTAATATCAGCACTTCAAGCTAAGACCTTCTAGAGGTTTATTTGTATGTTGGAAAGAGTGTCTGACAGATTACAACATTCCTACAGTTGAGCCTCATGAAGGCAATCGAACCTCAACCACCGTCTTTAATTAATCACCGAAGATGTATTGTAAAGATGTATCACGCAGCACATATTGGGGGAGATTTCAAGGCCAACTAATGATGTAACTTGCTTTAAAAAAGTTAGTCTAGGATTGTCCCCTATTTAATGGTTTGTATTATAAATTGTAGTTAAGCAAACCAGTAGTGGGCATCATGGACAGTCTGGCTTCACATTTGAATCCGAGTTACAACTTTTACCTATACAGTATACTGTATACCGTTTGCACTACTATGTTACAGAGGAAAATGTTCAGCTAGCAAGAATACATTTACTCAACACTTTTTAGAAATTGACACCTCTCAAGGGGATGAGAATAATTTGTGTGTGTGTGTATATCAAGCCTAGCTGTGTAGGTTCCTTTGCCCCCTGTGTTCACTTGTGTAAGAAGAAATGCGGAGATTTTAAGGGTGTGGTGACATTTAAAGAAATTTCAATGGCAAAAATCAGAGCATCGGGAGTGCTTTTAGAGTAACTATTGAGTCATGTATTTCCTGCAGTGCTTTTTCCTAAAGTACTTCAGAATGAATGGAGCTTATTGACCTGACTGATTTTAGTTCCTTTGCAATCCTGTTAAAGGTGACGCACTGCTGCTTGCTTTTTTAAAATTTTTATTATTTTTTATTTTTTCTGTTCCGAGATGGAAATAGATTGAAGTTTGCTTCATGCTTCTGCATGTACAAGATTAGCTCGTGTCGGAGAAGTGCTTCATACAGGGTCAAGTGCAGAAGTTTCTAAAAGACGTCCTAAAGGCTTTTGAGATTCCCGCCTGCTTCATCAGTGGAGGCCCTGTGGAGCCATGGAAACGAATGGCAGGGTGGAAGTCGGTATCAGCTTCCTTTCTTCTCCTCGAACTTGTTTAACAGCACAGTTTAAATGTATTAAATGTTGTCAAGGTGGCTTTATTAAACAAACTTTTATCAGCGGTTTGCTTTGTCTTGCTTTGTTTTTTAAATACATTAATCCTGTTTCCTGTAATACTCTTCTGCCGCACAGGGATGTAAGCTTATAGTACTTTCTAGTGCTGCCGTGGTAACATTCTAATGCATTATTTGTTCGGTGACTCCAAACAAAGTATGTGTATTAGCTTAAGTGTCTATGCGTGCTGACGTCTCTACCGCTTCACAGCCATTGACTCCTGAATGTATGTGTTTGTTCGTTCATAGTCTGTGCTTGGTGGTCATAATAAAAAAATAAAAAAATAAAAAAAACCAAGCTGCTGATCGTATTCAGATGAAATGTTAAGAGTTCACACATCTAAACAGACACTTAGTTTTTTAAATGGAGATTCAATACCAAAGAAAATGCTGTTGTACATGATGAGTGGAACATCTGTGCATCAGGGACTTTTCTTTTTTTTTATTTTTTTATTCAGTTCTCACTTCTTTATTCTTATTGCAAATGTATCTCAATACAAAGGCAATGCAGATTCTCATTAGAAAAAATAAACAATTTATTAATGCAGTTTTCTGTACGGCCCTAAGCAGCTCTGTAAAGGCGTACACGAGCACGCCAGATGAGTAAAGCCTCATCACAGCTCACCCACGGAGCAAAGCCGCACGCCCACCAGTGAAACAAGGCCTTTCAGAGTGAAGCTGTCCCCTGATGAAGAGAGCCAGTGTTGAAGCTGCTGCGCCTGAATGCCTCCAGTGGGACTGGCGAGATCTTAAACTGGTACTGAGAATATTACTGTCCGCAATACAATCCACCCCGAGGATTCATCAGAGGAATCCGGGGTGGGGTTTGAACCCGTTGCCCCGCTTCATACGGCAAAGAAAAGATATTCTGTCTAGGAGCGGGACAAGGACTGGTGCAGGAATCTAGACAGTCCTTTACTGTACGCATCAATGTAGATTGAATTAATCTATTATTAATAAAAAAAACTTTTAAGAAACTGATAATGCTGAAGATGAGTACTATAAATGAAGATGAGTTAATAAAGCGTGATATGCTTGGTGCACTGTAATTCAGGGACTGTATTTGAGAGATGAAACATTTAGATTATTTTGTATTTCTCTCACATCGCATGTTAATTCATTCCTGTAGTGAGTGTACAAACACCATGCATAAAATTAGCATTTGCAATGCCAGAGTTAGTCTGTTTTCTGTTTTTGGAGACGTGACGACGACAGCCTGCAGTCTCTGCTTTCTTTCACTTCTGCTTAGCATACAACACACATGTGGGTCATCTTAATATATCTGGTCATTAAGTGTCGGGTGTTTTAATGACTCTTTTAACAAACAAGCACTTTTACAGGACATAGTCTCCACCAAGCTGTCGTCAGGGCGGTTGTAAAGAATGTGGTGCTAATCATCCAGTTTTTCAAGTGACTCATTTACAATATGACAGTTGATTTATGCCACTTTTGCTCACTTGTCCTTTCTGTTCCTATGCCATTTCTAATTCAGGATATCCCTACTTGTTTTATTTTACAGATACTGCTTTGTGGTTGCCCTGGCTTACCTCGCCCTCTGCCAGATCACCCGGGTCTACGTTTTCGACTACGGCATGTACTCTGCAGACTTCACTGGGTGAGTCCGTGCAGCACACCAGGATTGCAAGACATCGTTATTTATGTGGCGTAAAGTGTGTTTTTTTTTTTTTTTTTTTTTTTTTTGCTTTTTTTTTTTGTTTGTTTTGTACTGTTCACACATCCTTCTGATAAGCAAAACCACAGTAAAAATCCAGACTCACTCTTTGAATACATTAGGAAAGCATGAACTTAAACAAAGTATTTAGTGAGCAGGGAAGGTGTTGTAATGCCTCACAGCTTCAGGGCTCAGAGTTCAGGTTACTGTACGGGTATGAGGTTTGCATGTTCTTGCTGTGCCTTTGCGGGTTTCCTCTGGGCTCGTTTCCTATAAGAAAAAAGCTGATCGGAGGCTTTTAAACACATGAAACTTAATAATATAGTATCATAAAAATGTGTTTCTGTTTGAAGCTTGTGCACGCAATCGGTTATGACCACCATGATCAGTCATGCCTGATCAAACTGACCGAACTGTGCATCTCTATTATAAATGTAATCTATTCAAAATCTAATTTGCAGTCAACATTGGCAATACGTGTATCGCCACCCACCCCCACCCCCATTCTAGTAAATATCAACCACATACCTTTTTATGCACATGCACATAAATGCAAGTGAGTACATAATGAGGAAGGAAAGAACAGTAACTTCACAAGCTCAATTGTGATACGGTGAGGGCGGACCATTCAAGTCCACTAACGGCAAGTGAGATGTGAAAAGGTTCTGAGTGAGACACCTACCAGCTAAACAACCAGACCTTTCGTAGGCAACTTGTGAACAAAGTAGTTACATTTTTCATTTAGTCATTTGGTAGATGGTCTTATCCAGAGCGACTTACAAAAGTGCTTTGTAGTTTCCATCATTGGATAGATCCTTACACTGGGTTACTAACGAAGTCAAACACTGTTGGAAGGTGTGTGTTTTTTTTTTGTTTTTTTTCTTAGTAGCAGATCATATCCAGGTGATATTCTGAAGAGCTGAATTGGAAGGAATATTTGTATTTGCATTCATACAGTACATCACTTTTAATAGTAATCATCGTCACAAAGCAGCTTTACAGAATCAAAAAAGAAAGAAATGGAAATAAGTTTTGAGAAAACTTATACTACAGTAACTAATTATGATACTGTGTGCCATGAGGCTGAAAGTTGTTTCGAAACCCATTTCCGTCATTGTAGACTCGGGTACAAAACTGTTTGTGGGAATTTCAATCGTAAACTATTGAGTGAAATGAGTTACAAGCCAAAAAAAAAAAAAAAGCCTGAATCACCCAAGTCTATAAAAACACTTCTGATTTTCGGAATTATATTTATTTGTTAATTATAATTATTTCTTGTTGATTACTGTAACCTCACAGGCACTGTACTAGTCCATGTGGTCAAAGGCAGTGTGAGACCAAAAATACACATCTGTGTTTGTGGAAAAAGCAGACTCCAGAGTGTCTATTTGTGGTTGCAGAATAGCTTGACCTGCAGGTTTGTTGGTAGCGTGGTGTTCATGATGATGGTTGCTACTGTAAGTACCTTGGCCGGAAGTGTTAGGATGTGCACGTGTCAGGGTTAAAGCCATGACTTGTATGTTTTACTAACTGACCAAACAGATTTTGTGTTAAAGCATTTTTACTTTATAAAAAATTAAACATTTAAAAATGATGCCGTATGAACACTATGTTGTTTATGTGCGATAAGATGAGGTTTTAACTACTGTTATAAATGATTCTTTGATTTAACTACATAATAAGCCATTTCAGTTGCATGTCTCAAATTTATATAGCCCTGACTGAAGCAGTTTTGTGTTGTTTATTGTCCGCCCCTTTGTCTAAATTCAGTTACAGCTCTCTGTTCATGTACAGCCTTTAGCCGTTGCCATCTGGCATAACCCAAAGGGCAGAAACATGGCAGGAGCTTTTAAAGAGACGAACTGTTTGCGAAAACCAACCGAATTTCACGCATGGCCAGTTGGAGGAATCTAACAGGTGCATGGTTGTGGCTGGTGTAGTGGGATGAATAATGCATGATGCGTGTGAGGTAGCTGGGAACTGCAAAAAAAAAACCCAAAACTTTTTTTAATCATGAAGTCACTGCAGAAAGCATTCAATTAAAACACGTTTAAGATCAAGATCAAGGATCGACTTCATTACTACTCAGCTTCTGACTGACCCAGTTAGAGTGCTGCGCTGTGCATGATTTGCTTAATCAGAAACTGAGATTATAATGATTCACACTAAAAAAATTTTGACATTAAGCTGTCCATCTATGACACGGATAAGTTTGCTTAAGCTTGGAAATCATTTTGGATGTTCTGCCAGGAGGGGTCCTCAGGTCCCTAGCTCTCTCAGTCAATCGAATTGGCACCTAGGTATCGTGATGATATCGTATCGGGAGATCCCTGTTGATTCCCATCAATACTTTACTACTATATGTTCCAATATTTATGCTCACATTGAATTGTGAATTCTGATAATGAAAGGCGTCACATTATAAGTATTGGGCAATAGCACGTTTGTTAGCATTGGGCCAAAAACAACACATCAAAATAACTTTAATTAACTCTGGCCGTAGTACAGCTCCCTTTACACTGCTAATTATTAGCCACTGCCGCCAAGACTAATAACATCATGTTCCTAATCTTTTTCCAAGAGAAAGCTGAATTTTTTAAATTCTGTATTCATACTCTTCACCTTTTTTTTTCTTTCTCTCGGTTTCTCGTTTCTCTCGCTCAAGGCCCATGATGGTAATCACACAGAAGATCACCAGTCTGGCGTTTGAGATCCATGATGGTGAGTGCCAGTTTCAGTATGTTCATCTTCTCCTTTTCTCTTTCAAAAACGATCTTGGCTGAAGATGTAAATCTGCTCAGTCTGCTTAGAATTTGATGTCAAATATAACTGAAAGTTTACATCGTACCTAATTAGACATCTCGGTACATTCATCTGGAAGCCTCGCATGTGTGTGATGTGCGGGTAGGAATAAATAACATGTTATTCATACAAGAGATTTCTTACAGCTTCAAAAAGCTATATTACTATGCATTGGACAGAAGATGCTTTCCCCAGTCCGATTACAGCGTACCTTGACATCCGTGTCATAATTTCAGCTTTTCCATGTTTGATTAAAACTGATTTTTCATAGAATCAGGACCAGGCTCAGGTTCCTTTGCCATACTTGAGATGGCGAGACATTTGTGAGAAATATGGCGATAGTATTTTAAATTACACTTTATTTATTTTTTACAGATGTTGGTGTTCATCTTTAATGATTTGATTGCTTAAGTGTTCTCATGATGCATGCATGAATGTCGCATTTAAAAATCCCAAGCATGCTCCACACCTCGTTTTATTACAAACTGATTGTGTGTGTTTCTACTAAAATCATGTGGGTGCACATACAGTGTTGTGCTTGATCATTAGTAGGTCAGGTGACCACAACAAATGTTAATTTCTGAAAGCATTGGAACAGCAAGACCAGTTCTACTGTTATCTATTCTCTTGATATTTACATCTAGAGCTGTTAAACTGCTTTGAAAATGGCACTTTTGGTAGCAGATCGGGTTTTTTTTTTTTTTTTGGAATTTCAAATTATAGCTAACTGTGAAAGGTATTTTAGAAAATTAAGAAAGAGGACAAGGAAGAAAGTATTCAATGGGTTTCTTAGAGGCGACGGGACTAAAATAGAGGATTTAAACTGAAAGGAAGATGAGGGAGATTAAGACCAGAATGCAGCGCTGCAGATGTTAACCGTCAGTAAACATCAAGAAGACAAGTCACAGCTGCTGTATGTTGATTGTTTATTGCTTGCTTGCAAAACCATCAAGCAGTCACTAGATTTTGACATCGAGCCATATGGAGTCGAGGTCACAGCAAGGTTAAATGTCTGGAATAGTTTTTCTTTAATACGGTAGCGTTCTTCCTGATTGAAATAACAAAAAGGACTTAATTGGCGGTGGCGGCATCCCTACTGACAGTTCATGGGAATCGTCTCCTACTGTACACCCCATTTAACAGCTTAAGAGTGACAGAGCCATTTCTTAGCCGCCTTTAAAGCTTTGGCTAAAGGCTTTGATGGATGTCCGAGTGACGTGCTAATTTTGGCAGATTTACAGCTTGTGCACTGAAGCGCACCCTCATGATAGAATTAACAGCAGATTGATGAGAATCACAGAGGAATCAAACAGAGGGATTTGCGAGTCTCATGTGTGAGCTATTTGAAGCAATTATGATTTTCCTTTTATGGTCAGGGTACGATTTACAGTAGGGGTAGGCATATCCTTAATTAGCAGCATTCACTATTGTAAGGAGAATGTGCACAGTAAGAAAAATGTGTGTGTGTGTGTGTGTTTACAGGTCTAGTAAAGAAGGAAGAGCATCTCAGGCCTACTCAAAAGTACCTCGCAGTCAGGTATGTGGGAAAGGTATGTTTGTATCTGGGACGGGATAGTCTACTTACACTTGTTTAAGCCTTTCTGCCATTTCACCAACCATTAATCATTCGCGCAGACCTGCTTCAAACGCTGACTCACCCTTACGTTATCCTGTTGCCTTTCACTCTCCTGTTAAGTTGGGTTCGGTTCAGGTCAGTCTCAGTAATTGGCAACATAACACAATTATGATGAATATGTATTATTTAAAATGTGTCTTAGCCAGATCTATACTAATAATCCCTTCCTCCACGGAGCAAGAGCCGTCACTCTTCCAGGCAGGAGTCGCAGGCGTTTTTTTTGCCCAACTGCCTCCGGAATCTGAGTCAGATAGCGGTGGCTGAGGCTTCCTATTTCTACATTAGGGACTGGAGCATGGTTGCCAAGCAACGACATGTTCCTGATGTGATCTGGAGCAAGGGAGGAAAGGAACAAAGGTGGAAGTCGTGGAACGGATATAACAAGGGCGCTACTCAGAACAGCGATGACAATGGACAGTTGTAGGAATCATAACATAAGGAAAAGTCATTCTAGCCAGCCTCCAAGATTTGGCCATGATAGACTTGACTGTGAAGGTACACAAATGAAAGGAAAAAAACCCCCACAAACATTGCACTTAAACTGCTAACTTTGGGAATAATCTTAATTTTATCATAACGACATGCAGCCAGTCAATATTATTTGTTGAAGCCTCCTCTACATGAGCCACAAATAATGTTGGTTTAATTTTTTGTTTTCCTAATTACTGATGATAAACTAACTTGCTCTGAGTTGGAGTACTTGGTCATGTTCCTTCTGTCTTTCTGTGCTGCAGGAAAATGCCAAGTCTTCTAGAGTATTTGAGTTATAATTGTAACTTCTTGGGCATTCTGGCCGGTCCCACGTGCTCCTACAACGACTACACGGCCTTCATCGAGGGCACGGGCTACCAGCACAAGCATGTCGAGTCAAACGGCAAGGAGAATGGCAAATTCAAGCAGAGCGAGCCATCACCAAAGGTAAACCTCCCCGTTAGGTGTCTAGCTCCCCCTGGTGGCTATGACATGGAATCGGAATCGAACCGACAGATAATTTATTGCTCTATTTTCCTTATATATTCAATGTATGACAGACTTTCATCCATTGGCTCTTTGGTTGAGGAAGGGTGGCCGATTGGCTTGCCATTTCATATGTGGTAAAGCATCTAACCAATCATAATCATAACGCAGGAGGATGGAGCTGACACTATGGAGCGCATAGTGTCAGATATCGGTCACGTTGAAAGCATACTGTGAAGGGTCTAAAATCATAACGATATTTGGTCAGTCATTTGGATACGGGCCACCTTTGCCTGCTGAAGATATGAACAAGTTGTCATGTGGAAATATTTATATCTTTCCCTCCAGGCATAAAATTCCCCACCTCGCTGCCTCAGGGCAGATTTTGCTAGTTTTTCACTGTGAGAATTTTTAGATCAGAAGAATATAGTTGTTCTCAGTAAAGCCACAAAAAAAAAAAAATCATACCTGCAGTGTAGGAAAAGATTATCTCAGATCAGGACGCACTCGGTTCTCACAAGTCCCCTTATCTCTAACAAGAGCCCGTAGCCACTTGTCTTGTATCCTTAGATCTTCAAGCATTATCAGCTAAGCACATCTCTGTACGAAATCAGCCAATAACATCTGAATCCCTTTGCTGCACCTATTGACGGTGCTTTGGTGCTCTGTCTGTGATATGTAAAGACTAAGCTGCTGGATATATACTGAGTACAAAGAAGATATTTCAGAAGATAGAACCTTCTTTCAATGTTAATGTGAATATGTATCTATTCGGTATTCACTTATTTGCCTTTCCTTAAGCGAATTGCACAAACTCATCCGGCTTATCAGATAAATAAATATGAACAATCGTGTGTGCTGCATTTTAGGAGACTCTAGAGCTTTTTATAGAGTAGACTTTCTGTTATCATTACTGAAACAAACTCCAAGGGCTCTTCGAGTCAGACTGGGACTTTTGATCGTGCAGAACACAATTTTGAGCGATCTTTATTTCTCTGTATAATCCCCTAATGCACTTACTTCGGTTCACTTGTGTTTGTATACCATTAAGGTATAAAGTCACAAAGCTTGCTCTTAACACGAGTGTCCATGACAAGGAAACGTAAAACGACAATGAATGTGCTGACAGTCGAAAATCTGTTCATCAATGTTAATTTAGTGTTAATTTCGTCAATGAAAATAAGGACCAAAAATACCTTTTTACGAGACGATAATGAGACGTCACGGATATCATTAACCAGTGACGAAATCAGCATGCAATATTATTGATGACGGGACTAAAATGTGGCTTAAAAAATAACTCATAAAACATTTGTCTTTATTTTCGTCCGTATATAATTGCCCACTCAGTGACAGGAAGTTACAAGCTTTGTCATCTTTAACTTTTCCTCATCACAGCGGTATTACTTGGGCCAAAGAGAAGAGCCGATATTTGGGCACATTTTCTTTATATTGAATATTTAAAAAAAAAAAAAAAAAGCTGATGTGTAGTAATATCAGAGGGGAAACAGCGTGGGCACGCAATTACTGGGAAAAATACCACAAACCTGAAGAGACGCATCAAGACGTACCATAAAAATCTCAAGGTAGTTTCTTTGTGGTAATTATGTCACCACATGTTAACATAATTACTGTATGTTGTGATGTATTTTGTTTTATTTTTGTATAGTTTTTTTTAAAATAGATAAACCGTTGCCAAACACATCAAGCTAAGGTTAGCAAATAATTGACTGTTGTAGGGATAGCTTCTATAGGTCACAAAGTGTGTAAATTTCATTAAAAAAAAATTTTAATCACCGTATTTAAAATCACTGTATTATCCATACTGATCCTATTGTTTTGTAGTTGAAAAAATATGGACATTCAGTAGTTGTTGTGATGGTTAGATATAAATATAATTAGCTGAAAACATCAGAAGAAAAGATACATTTTAAATGTTAAGATAATTATTTTTTGAAAAACCTTTAAAAAATGGTTTTGGCTAAATTAGATTAACTGTAGGGTTAATTAATAATAATCTTATCGCTAAAATGTTACGTTTTTATTGACTAAAAATGATACGATTGACTAAATATGATAAAATCTAACAGGGACTTTTATAACGGGACTAAGACTAAAGCTGAAAATAGCTGACAAAATTAGCACTAAATCTTCTGTCAGACAAATAATCCAGCGTATGCTGTGTTGTTACTATAGAAGCAATAATATTTTAGATCAGTTTTCATTCGAGTTTGTGTATATTTCTGTTAATGCTGTTTAACCATTTACATATGCTGTGGTAAAATAAATGTAATTATAAGTTAGTGTTTTTTGTTATTCAGATGTAGTGTGAGCAGAAGCCTTGGTAAGCTTTGACCTCTATTTAAAGTTATACACACGTGAAATTATTTAATTAAGGAAAGATTTAGAGCTCAGTCATAATTCCTTGTTGGATGTGTTCTAGCTTGTCTTTCACATCAGCATACAGATTAAATTACAACAACCAAGAATTTACATCCTTGGGAATTTACCCAACATATTGGGGAGACTAAGCATGTGAGATCTTCAGAATTCATTATTATGACCAAGGTTTTATTTTATAGATTGGACGTTTGGGTTCAGGTGATCAGTCCCCATGCTGACTGTGGCTACGTGTCATTTCAGAGAGACGTGCTGATCAAGCTGAGCACCTGTGCTATTTGCCTTCTGGTCTATCTAACCTTCTACCGCATATGTCCTGTGGAGCGCATCATTGAGGACCCATACATCAACACCCAGCCCATCTACCTGCGCATCCTCTACCTCTACCTGTCCATGCTCAGCCTACGGCCCAAGTACTACTTCATATGGACACTGGGTGAGTGAAGCAGCTTTTGCTCAGTATTATGAAAGTAGTGGTTGTTTTTCATTGCTTGTATTCCTAGTTATGTTGATGTGCTGCTACCCTCTTGTGTCCAGAAAGGGAACTGCATGTGCATGTTGTATTACAGTACAGTGTAAGGAATGAATGAAAATGATGAAAAAAAAACTGCTGGTTTAGAAAAGGATTAAACACTAAAAGCAAAGTTACACTTAATAGCCCATCGTTGATGATTTTCCAATAACAGCATGTCCTAAGGAGTGTTATTTATTTTATAATGTTAGTAATTGCAGGTTTTATTTGGTAATGAATTTTTATTTTTATATTATTTCTAGGTAATTTCTTTTTCTTTTGGGTAAAACACTTTAGTTATTATTGACCATATGACAGCTATAAATGCCTCCCCCCCCCTTTTTTGGTCCTCTTCATATGTTGCGTTACTGAGAGAAGTGCTTTGTCTTGAAGACATGGCATAAAAAGAAACGTATCAACAATCATGTTATCATTTGTTAAATAACACTGAATTTTGTCTACACCTCTCAACATAACATTATGAAAATCATCTGATTGGTTCCTCTGAATGAGAAACAATATCATGTTCGAATAAGTGCATTACTATAAGCCTGTCATGTAAATAATTAATCTGCACCTTCCAACCAGTCAGATTTGAGAAGTCAACAGCACCATGTTATAAATATGGATAACAATTTACAGAGCTGTATAGTACTAGATGTGGCCGAGTTTCCATTCGCGTGGAATTTAATTGCACACTAATGTTTTAAACAAATGCAGTGTGCAGCATGAAGGTGTGCGATCATGTTTATTGAATAGATTTCAATTGCACACTCATAAGCATGTATTTAAAAAATGTACACCGCCATCTGTTGAATTTTGAAATTAACTTTTTTCAGGGTAGTTTTTTTTTCCATTAAATTTCAAAGTGGTATTCTTCTCTTCTCTTAGGCTAATTGCGATGAGACAAAGCCTATATGTTATCTCAAGCTCCGCCAAATAGACGTGAAAACCCCATTCAGATTAGTTCAGTAGTTTTCACGTGATGCGTGCACAAACAAACAGAACGTCTCGATGTGTTCTATTACTCTTGCGTCCCCCCCAAATAATTTTTTTTCACAAATATCTTTAATGTACAGTCTACATGTATAGTCTTATATACTATAATAAAATCTTTCTGCTTTTGAGTGATTTATTTTCTTTTGCTGTGCTGTTTTTTTTAGCTGATGCGATAAACAATGCTGCTGGTTTTGGCTTCAATGGCTACCACAAAGACGGCACTCCAAGATGGGACCTGATATCAAACTTGAGAATACTGGAAATAGAGGTACGGTATGAGAAGGTCAAGTGCATGTCCATTACACTGTCTTTCTTTCTGTCTCTAAGCAGGAACTATGTATTTTTGCTTCCCCACCCCTCCCCCCACCTGCAGTTTGCAACAAGCTTCAAGACATTCATCGACAACTGGAACATTCAGACAGCACAGTGGCTTAAAAGGTAAATCTCTGTGATTGTAAATACTCTGTTACTGCCTTCAGGTTGTGTGGTGGCTCTCACACTATGTTGTTTATTTCCCGGCTCCAGGGTTTGTTATGAGCGCTGTCCATACAATCCGACAGTAGCTACCTTCCTGTTGTCTGCCGTGTGGCACGGAGTGTACCCAGGATACTACCTCACCTTCCTCACGGGCATCGCCATGACACTGGCAGCCCGGGCAGTAAGTACTCTATAGTTGATTAGTAGAGACAAGGTTTATTATTTACTTTTATGCAACAGCACGGATGAATTTCCAATTTTGATAGGTTAGAAATGATTGATTAGTTTTCTCCTCTAGGCAGTAGTCCTGACTTCACAGGTTTATATGAATGTGCTTTCACAGGAACATATATTTTTGGTGATCTCGTGAACTTTTGTGTATGACACTGTCTTTGGGAGGAGTATCCAATGTCAGGGTTTTTTAATTGTCACAGACAGGAAGTCGTCAAGACAGAAGGCTTTTTGGGTTCTCAGTAACAACATGATAACATGAACAGGAAGAGGTCATCCCCAAACTGTTCCCACAAAGTTAGGAGTATAAAATTGTGCAAAATGTCCAATGCTGAAGAGCTCCTTTCACTTGAAGTAAATGGCCGAGCCCAGTTTCAATTTCCTGAAAAACATCCCTATACCAGTTCCAACACGACTGCGCACCAGTGCACAAAGCAAGGTCCAGAAAGACATGGATGAGCCAGTTTGATGTGAAAGAACTGCACAGGCCTGCATCTCAATTTGGTAGAACACCTTTGGGATGAATTAGAGCGGAGACTGCGAGCCAGGACTTCTCGTCCAACATGAGTATCTGACCTCACAAATGCACTTCTGGAAGAATGGTCAAAAATTCCCATTAACACACTCCTAAACCTTGTGGAAAGTTTTTCCAGCTGTTATAGCTGCAAAGGGTGGGCCGACATCATATTAACCCATATGGATTAAGAATCGGATGTTACTCAAATGCATATGCATGTGAAGGCAGGCGAGTGAAAACTTTTGACAATATTCTGTAGTGTATTGCTGTGTTTTAACTTTATTCTAAGGAACAACATAAAGCAGCTTCAGTGTTTCGTTTGACGATAACCGCATTAATGGATCTCACTGAGGTATCTTTCTGTGTCAGACAAACAGAATCAGGCAGCAGCAAAAGGCTTTTAAATGTCATGTTGCATCAATATAATCTGTAGCGGAGAACCTCCAAGCTTTTTAACTCGGTAAAGAGGCAACATATCCTCTGTTTGTTATTCCCAAACAGCAGTGATCTATTATTTATTTTATTTTTGTGAAAAGCTAAGCTAAGCTCACAGTAAAATACTAATGAGACAGACATAATATTCTTCTTTATGCTAAACATGTCTTCAATCTTCTTGCTTCAGGTAAGACATAATGTAAGGGAGCACTTCCAGGGTTCCTCCACACACAAGCTCATCTACGACGTGATCACGTGGGCCAGCACGCAGATCGGTATATGCTACACAGTTGTACCTTTCGTAGTGTTGGCAGTGGGACCTTCACTGACGTTCTACTGGTGAGTACAGTATTAGTGAACAACAGAACCAATGCAAAGAAACCAAGATGGCTTGAGAGGGAAATTAATAATGACAGAGGTGAAAAGGAGATCATGGTTGGTTTCACCACAGTAACACCATTAATTCTATGGTTTTAGTGCTAGTGTTCAAGGAAAGAGCTGGTTTAATGGCCCATATCGAGATGAAAGAAATCTATGGCTGTATTTTGTAGCGCTGTTAAATTTTGTCCCAGAAAGGTTATGAAGAACTCTTGTTAAAAAAGAAGAGGCAACCCAAAGATTGATGACTAATTGGAGAGCAGGTTGATTTGAAAGGTATGGGAAGCCAGCCAGGAACTTAGAGACCTGAAAGTGCAGTGTGGTGGGGAAAAGAAAAAAAAAGGGGGTGTGGAGTATTTTAGGTATGTTTTTTATTGCGCTACATACCAATTTTGTGTGTTCATTTTAGTTTCAAACCTTAGAAAATAGGAGACAATTCACAAAGTGTTTCACCAGACTTCAGTTTTTGAACATGAATCATCTTAGCTTTTTCAAAAGATCCTCTGTTTCTTTAATTTTAACTAGAGAGAGAGAGCAATAAAGAAAGAGACAGAGAGAAAACGATAGACAGAGTGAGTGAGGGTGATTGAGAAAGCGTAAGACTGAGCGCGAGTCTGAGCATTCAAGAGTGAGTGAGCATGCATGTAAGAGAGTCAGATAATTGTGAGATAGTGAGTCAGAGCAAGCGAGAGGGTAAGAGCGAGTACTGTAAGCAAGAGATTAAGAGAGAGCAAGACTATGTGAGAGAGAACGAGACTGATGAGAGTGAGTGAGTGAGCAAGGGAGCAGTCAGAATGGAAGGATTTCTTTATTTAATTAACCCTTTATAATGGTCTTTATGTATGGTCTGATTAGTGACGTGATGGTAGACTTTAAAAAAGCCAATCAGGAACAGCATGATCTTTAAGATGACTGGACAGAGAAGAATGCAGATGTGTAGAGACACGTCTGATCGGTTCAGAGTAGAGTTTGTCATGTGCCAAAGGACACGGTATATACTGTAGTACATGCAGTCAGATATGAAGCTTGTGGACACTGTTGGTAATATACTATAAGAACCCATGAGTTGCTTAATTTTAATAAATAAATACAACTATACACTTTATTTTTAAAAACTGTGTAGCCACAAACTAAGCGGTATGAGTTGTCATAGTTGTTGTAACATTTTACTTGAGACTGTAACTGCATCTTTAAAAATTGTACCAAATTTTTACTCTTCCTGCTATGAAATGTTATGTATAAATAGTTTGGTATGGTACAGTAACCTGTTTCTCTCTCTCTCTCTCTCTCTCTCTCTCTCTCTCTCTTTCTCTCTCTCTTCTCTCTCTCTCTCTGTCTGTCTGTCTCTCCCTTAGGTCATGTTACTATTGTCTGCACGTGGTTTGCGTGCTGCTGGTCCTAGTGCTACCCGTGAAGCGTAGATCATCACGTCAGAAACTTCAGGAAAACCGGAAGCAGTCAGCGGAGCCAGTGGGCGACTTCTCCGGCACAGACAGCAACTGCAACCAGAAGCAGAAAACGTCCTGAAGATGCACGTTCCTCCAATTTTTACACGAGGAACTGTGGAAAACCCCCATCAAGACTGACGAACCTAGAGCGGCTCTTTTCTGTCCCTCCAACCTAACTTGACAGGGACGTTACTAAAAACATGAACAAGGATAGACAACTGAGAGTGATTACCTTTGGGGAACGGCACTGACGCAGAACGTGCTTCAGTATGCGATGGGGGAACATCCTTCAGTTGGTCTTGACCAGTTTGAGGCTTTAATTGGTGGCAGTGATTTTGCTAACAAGAGGAATCGATTGGATCTTAATGGAGCTTAACAAATACAAGTTGCCTTAAAAACCCTCTATTTACTGTTCAGTGCTCAGCCGACTGGCATAGGGATCATCTGAGGAAGGAACAATCTGCAGTATTTAGAGGTTTTTTTATTTTATTTTTAACTATCACATATTCAACAATATACCTTCTTTATTTTTTTCTTGTTCTTTTTTCTTTTTTTAGTGTGAAGTTTTGATAAAGTTGTTTGTTTAATGCCAATCTCTTATAGGCCTTTGGTTCCTGTTTTAGGCGGTTATCACTTCTTTATAGGATCTTGTTGTTTGATTCATATCTGCTGCTGTCTTAGGGAGAAGCAAGCTTTATTTGGAACAAGGGGTAACTTCTTAATAAAATATTCTCATTTCTTGTTACTGGTTTTGTTTAAGGGCTTTCCGTTTCACATTTCGCTCTCGATTTCTTCTAGGAGAATTCAGTTTAGAAGC
Source organism: Clarias macrocephalus (assembly GCA_011419295.1). Lineage (NCBI taxonomy): Eukaryota > Metazoa > Chordata > Actinopteri > Siluriformes > Clariidae > Clarias > Clarias macrocephalus. Next base: position 194,863 of record JAAGKR010000192.1, on the reverse strand, counting down.
TTTTAGTGTCTCGTTCATTACATTAACATCTGACATCACAGGAAGCACACCGAGAGCGTGTATTGTGGTGTATTTGCTAGGACCAGACATCGTTTACCGTATGTGTTTTGTTAGATCAAGATTTGTATTCCATTTTTCTACAGCTGCATGTAAAAAAGACATCGCATTTTACTTTATGTTTACTGTTCAACAATGGTCTACAGCAGTTTAGATTAAGTCTCAGCTGGAGTATTGGTGAGGTGGAAAGGATTTTTGGTACTGTACTCTGAGATTTTCAACAAGTGTTTAGTTTTACAGGAAGGGTGTTAGAATGCGTTACAGGAGAAGGAGTGAGGAAAGAGCAGGAGTGTTAGCAAAAGGGTATTAGATAGTGTTTGAGTTAAAAAAAATCATATAAGCATTTACAATGAGGAAAGAACAAAAATTACAATGGAAAGAAAAAGGATGAACGATGCATTTAAAAACACAACTATAGAGAGAATATGCACAAAACATCATTTTGTCATTATGAGAAAAGCATCTTGTTCTGATGAATAAACATGTTATTATGAGAAAAGCATTTTGTTATTATAAAAGAAAAGCATCATGTTACTACACTTCCTGTCCAAAAAAAAAAACATTCACACACTAATATTTAATTCAATCAATTTAGCTTAGATTACAGCACACAATGTGGTGACCAGGTCATGTGGGAAAATGATTCCTCATGCTCCTAGGACCAACTTCCCTGATGGGATAACAATAACTTTAGGTCATCAGCTTCTTATTGCAACATAACATGGCAGAGCCTAGACCTGACGAACTGAAGCAACCCCAGATTATAACACTTCCTCCAGAGGCTTGTACAGTGGCCACCTTAGGGTCTGTCGGAACTCATCAGACCACATGACCTTTTTTCATTGCTGCAAAGTCTAATTTTTATTCTCCCTAAAAAAAATATATATTTTTTCTGTTTAGTCTTAATAACGATTGTTTAAGGCCACACAGCTGTTTAGTCCCAATCCCGTATGTTCTCGTTGCTTTGTGCATGTGAAAATGCTCATACTGTACTTTTTTCTGTTTTTTTTTTCTTCTACACAATTGACATTTTTTCCCCTATGTTGCACAGTTCTTAACCCAATTCTTGTTGTCTCACACTCTCACTCTAACTTGTTTTCTTTGCTTAATGCAGGCCAATATTTTTACCCCTTTTTTTTTGGCTAAGCAGTGTACTAAAAAAACAATGAGAACTTTTAATTCTTATTCGAAAACATCTCCAGTCTAGTAAGATATAAAAGCAGCTGTTTATTATGGAGAAAAAAAAAAACTATTTTGCAATTATGATATAAATATGTTAGGAATACCCCTAACTGCTAGGTTTCTAGTAACATGCTTTTCTTACAAAATAATGTTTTCATGTATTAACTAGACCTTGTAGAAATTAAACGCTTTCTGGACAAATTAGTTTTTCATGTAATAACGCTACAGATGATGTTTTCTCATAATAACTGGTGTTCACTTTTTTTTCTCTTTTTTTCCTCCTTGTGTTGGAATGCAGTTCTGTAAGCATAAAGTAAATAGTTGATTATGCCATTTTCTTTTTTTCTTTTTTTTTGGACAGTTACTTCTTTAGCACTGACATACAACTACCTGAAAGCCACAAACAGATTTTGTTTGAGCAACACAAGTGTTCCAACCACATAACCAGCACATCAATGCAAAACTCCAAAGTGCCAAACCACTGCGTGAAAAACCCACACACTCACTGTGTTCATACATTGCGCAACAAAGTGAGAGATTTTGCACTAGAGTAATTAGAAAGAGTGAATACCTTGGTCTTGTAAAATAAAAATGTGTTTTAAAGATACAGAGAGCTGTTCTTCTCTTTGCTTTTATTCCAATGTAGGAGAACACCCAGGGCTTTTTCTTTTTTTTTCCCTTTCTTTAAAAAAAAAATCTATTTATAAACCAGAGTTTTTTCAGATACTCTTTAAAATGTAGGGGAAAAAATATTTGATATGTAAGATGCCATTACAATGCTTTACAAGCCTTTTAAAAGCAGACCATGACATTATCAGTGTCTGAATGTGTGTGAATGCACTTGCCTGGTGTAAATACTGACCGTTTGTATTTGTCGAGTCTTTCAGCTTTTTGTCAGCCGGATGTCCTCAGTTGTCCTCAGGTCCATGTTAGTAGTATCATCATATAGGACAGCTTTATTCTGCCAATGGAATTGACTTGTAGTCTCATGTTTCATACGGTCACCGTTCACTGGAATTTTGATGCGTCATGAATGGAAGAATATGCTACTGTACTGCGAGTCAGAAACAAGTTTTATCCTTTCTTAATCCACTTGTTCATATTGTTTAGTATTGTCATATTTATAATATATGATACTATACATATGCATATACAGTACATTATTATTTAATTCACACAAGTATTACGCAGTGTCACCAAGACAGATTTGATCCAGTTATATGGGTTTAGTGTGGACTGGTTGTGTGATCAGTTCCTTGACTTTTAATAAATCACGTTAAATGAAACCAACAGATGTAAGTCTATGTGTAGATCTAAAAAAAAATTTAAAAAAGAGCAAGATGTTCACAAAAATCATTCTGAGACCAAAAATTGCAAGATTTGTCCAGTAACGCTACCAATAGACGTGTGATCTATTTTTATGTGATCTAGGTGATTTTATTGCTCCATCAGAGCCGTGTCCAAGTTGTCAGCCAATACATGATAGACCTGAGATATTTGCTTGCTTGCTTTGTTGCTAACAATCCACAATGCAGTTTAACAGTAGGCAGTTTAGCAGTAGGTTATTCCCCCCCCCCCCCCCCTACTTTGAACGTTTCTGCGAAGCCAAAAGATTCCTAATGTGATTTCTAATGTTACTGTTTTAATCATACTCGTCAGCGTCAGATGGAGATTAAACAATATTTGCCTTTGTGGGATTTTCTCAGCCTTTTCTTCTGGGTAAATTCAAATGTCACAAAGTAATGTTATTACTATTGTTTTTTTTGTTTGTTTGTTTTTCATTCTGGCTGATATAAATTCTGAGATTGTGTTTCACACTTTTTCTAAACACTGTGATTTTTTACCTCATTCAGATTATATTTTAAAGAAATAATTGTAACATTCTAACAAATCTAGAATTTTTTTCTTTGTTTTTTTTTTGTCTGTGCCGCTTCATCCTGTATTGTTTGTCTTGTGTGATGGATGGTGAGCTGCTGATTTCACTGGATGATTAAAATGTTTGAATGTGCTCCCTAGTGAAGAGATGCTTATTTTTAATATTAAATAATTCCCAGTTTGTATAAAACAGGTTGTCGCAAAGTAATTCTTGGCTATCTGGTGCTCATTAGATTCAGCTGGTTGGTTAATAGATGGACCGAATATGTGGCAGGACTTTTACTTTCTGCACCCAGGTTGTCCACTTCTGCACAAAAATGGCTAAATTTCAGGAATTCTCAAGGAAATTGTGAATATATGTGTATGATCTGAAGGAAGCGATCAAGCAGGCATGGATTGAACGTGTGACATCAGAGTACTGCAGACGTCTTTTTGATTCTGTAACCAGCCGAATCCAGCAAGTTCCAAAAAAAAAAATATATATATATATATATATATATACCAAAACTTTACATCACTTTAAAACTCTTTAATGAGGTCTTTAGGATATTTTTACCGGGTTCTCAAGTCCTCTGTCCATTGGAATAGTACAGTACGTCAGGTTGCAAAGATTATTCATTATCACTAGTAACATAAAGTGAATATTATGATGATACAAAGCGGCCCAAAATGCACAAATTTGACAGCCTCTGACTACACAGCACGTATAGCCTAAATACAAGAACGTTGACCATTTCCTAATGCCTCAGAACTGAGTTTATGCAGAGATGATTTTGTTAGACTGCTGATTTCAGATGACCCCTAAGAAAAAAAAGTCATATTGGGTCTCTTCTTGTTAGTTTTAAGGGCATCTTTGTTCTGTAAATATGAAATTTCATATAAGGAAAGATGCCTATGGATCCAGAACTTTGGGCCACCCTGTATGTGTTTATACTACATCAGATTAATCACTTCGAGCCTGAGAAAATGGGATGGAAACATCCTCAATCGCCAAGCAAGGAAAAGGTCAAAAGTCAACCAACAGCTGGAAAATTGATGCTTACAGTACAGTTTTCGGTATGATTCTCAAGGGCCAGTATTAGAGATGATGATTATTTCAAAATGTTCAACAAGCAGCAGTGCTCGTTACAGCAAGATGCTTATTAAAGAGCTGAACTCCAAATTTTGGATTAAACATAGAGGACTGTTATCTCTTACAACGCGTTGTGATCTTGCAAGACAATGCACATCTAACTGGTTTTGAGATGCTAAAGCATCCTCCTTATAGTCCTGATCTCGCTCCATCAGACTTTCATCTGTTTGTTCCCCTGAAACATGCTGAAGGACGAAGATGAAGACATACAGACAGCAGTGCATTCATGGCTCAACAGCTAAAACTTTTTTTGAAGAAGAAATACGAAAGCTTGTTGACAGACGGACAAAGTGTATTGAAATGCAAGGAGATTGTTATAAAATGATGGATTTGTCTTTTCTGAAAGTTCATTCAAATAAATTCTACAGCCATAGTGCGGATCATTTTTGACTCACCCTCGCACAATGATAAATTTGTCAGGTCTGAAGATTTATTTAAAACAATCTATTGATTTTACGACGGCTATTTTATTTTTCAATTCTTGAAATTGTGCTTTAGATAAATCATGACATACAATATGCGGACAAAAGTATTTGGCCAAACCTGCAATGACATTGTATCCAAATACATTCACCTCAGTAGGGAGTTGGTCCCCATTTTGCACTGATGTTGGAGATGTTGGCTCGCTATGTCCATTCCAGTTCATTCTAAAGGTGCTCGATGGGGTTGAGGTCAGGGCTCTGTGCGGGCCAATCAAGGTCTTCCACATCAAACTCATTAAACCATGTCTTTATAGTCCTTGCTTTGTGCACGGAGGCACTGTCATGTTGGAATAGAAAAGGGCCTTCACCAAATTCTTGTCACAATGTTCAAAGTATAGCATTGTCCAAGATGTCTTGGTATGCGAAAGCATTGAGATTGTCCTTCACTAGGGATATACTTGAATTCAAGTTTTGGCCAAATACCTTTATACATATCTATATAAATAAAAGAAAGGTTTTGTCTGTACATTGCTCTTTCAACTATATACTTGTGTTTCATACATTGGATGACCCGAGACCAGTCTCAGAAAATGTTCTGTCTGTACTGTATTTCTGTCCAGCCAGATTTTGTCACCACATCACGCAAAACTGGCTGGACAGAATTGAATAAAACTTTTGCAATACTTATATTAATATGATATCTGCCTGGAGCTTAACCTGCACAATAAATGAAATTAAAATGTTGAGTAAAATCGATGTTATGAACAGTTATGCTGAAAATTTAATAATCTAATTTTAAACAAGCTGCTAATAAGCTACAATGTAAACAAACACTTGCACCAATAGATGTGAATTAGAAAACTAAACTAATTATTGATATTGAGATTAGTTCCCAACAGCGCTCAAGTGGTATGAAGCACATTTTTAAAGCGCTGGAGTCGTTTTAGGACAAAACTTCTACTTTTTCGATTTTTTGCTGATGACAAAAGAATTACAACTTAGCGTAAACAAAATGTAAGATACCCAACCTTACACAATTGTATTTCTTTGTATTAATAAGTTGGACAGAGGGTTCTGCCATACAGACAGACAGACAGACATGTACTGTGCAGTATGTACTGTAACCTGAAATAATAATAATATAGCTGATTACATTAAAGTTGATCAGCTTATTTAAAAAAAAGTAAACTATTTCTACACACTGTTTCCAACTTCAGCTATATAATACACAAAGCTATTTTACACCCTTATTTTTTTGCCCTCAAATTTGGATCATGCAAACTAGAGCACTGAACTCCTGCCTTGAGTGGGCGGGGACTCAAGAAATCCAATATAAGCCCCGCCCACTATTCTAACGTACATACTAGCGTACTAAGTAGTATAATGCTGATATAGCGTTAACGCCGGCGTGCTGCTCTCGGTGCGTACTGTTTACATACACTGTCAAGTAAAGTAGTTTGTTTTTGACAGAGGCTTTAATAAGACCACCCTGCTGTACAAAATGGCTGTGCTTATGTAGGCATACAGGCGGAACACGCTGAAGACTGCGGGACAGAAGCCGTGCACTTACTCCGGGGTTCATTAGTGTAACTTCGGTAAGTAAAAAGTAAGTTGACAGCAAAATATCGTCGCTTGTGAAAACGTTACAAGCCCTGGGCAGCTGTAGAATTATTATTATTATTATTTTTGACTGTTGTTAATGAGTTTGACAGCAAGCAGAGCTGAAACGGCTTTATAAATAGGTTTTAATTTAAAAGCACCAGCTTTAACCGTTAGAGACAACGGTGCAGCTTAGAATAAGAATAAAATAAAAAAAAAAACTCGAAGTTACACGTCATCACGTGACTACTGACCGCAGGGCTCGCGCTTTCCACACTGACAGTATGTAGCAGTTAAATGGATGTTTCTGGAATTTTCATTAAGCTGTTCATCCTGAATGTATAGTCAGAATGATTGATTTTATATAGTCACAATGTGGATTTGCACCCTGATTTATCACTTCATTAGTCTTTTACCTACTACAGTATATGCTTTCAATTCTATAACATTAGGAGGAAGCGTGTGGTGACACACAGCATGGAAACACATCCTCAGCATCCATGTTATGTTCCTAACATGCTTAATTTAGCTGAAGGGTTATATTTATTTAGGGAACATTCTGATTCTCTGTCCAATGTCCAAAACTACAGACAGATCAGACTTACAGGAGCTGTGAAAAACTTACAGGGGGGAAAAAATGTAATAAAAGAAACCCATTGCTAATATCCAAGTGATCACAGGTAGGACTGTACAAACTAAAGACCTGGTGGAGACGTCATCAGGACAAGAGACCTATTGTAGACATTTTCAGGACCTATTAAAGCCATCTAATAATAAACCATCAGGACTGATTAACTTAAGACCTCATCCATCCATCCATCTAAGAACCTCTATAGTTCAGCTAGGGACTAGTGGAGATCAATGTTGATGACCACTATATTTATTCCCCTTTTACGACCATGGTAGGACCTCTGGTCAACAATCACACATGTATTCACACGCTACTGACAATTTAGGAACTGCAATTAGCCTAATTTGCATGTCTTTGGACTGTGGGAGGAAGTCTAAGTACCGAAAGGAAACTCACCAAGCACAGGAGGAACTCATAGACATAAGGCAAGAATTTAACCCAGACCCTGGTAGCTCAAGGCCACAGTGCTAACCACTAGGCCAAGCCTCCATTCTGCGTTAATTCCTCACAGAAAAATTACTAGTAATAGCAATAGTTTCTGCAGACCATCTGAGGGCTAGTCTGTGCGCCGACTAGGATTTGACTTGTCCGAATGGAGAGAGTAGTCTGAAACTTTTTTTGATTTACTGGTAGCGCCAAGATTTTCAGCTCTACCTGATTTCCCTCTGTCCCCAAATACTCAAATATCAGTGGTTAGATAAGAGATACCTTACCACTGGTTTCACAACAGGGCGGACAGTGGAGACGAGAAGTAAATCCAATCAAAAATAACACAACCATGTGATAAAACATCATGATCATCATCATTATAATCACTTTTTTCAGTACTACTTGCATACAGCAACATTGTTAATAACTGTACCTCAGTGTCTTTTTTTTTCTTTTTCTATCTTCCAATAAAACGCTAGCGTTTTTCTTGTCTTGTATTGAATGATAATGACATTCTGCTAATTAACGAGTGCCAAGATAATTATTGTACCAATCCAGTGCAATGGCCAGGACTGTATTGGCTGGGATGTTAATTGAAAAGAAAAAAAATTCAGAACCTCTAACCAGTGTAATCTTGCCCATGTCTGTGATTTCTGATTTTAAAACTTACCCAGTGTGTGTTTGTGTTCATACAGTGTCCCCTTAAAACATATTAGCAAATGTCTAGTCAGGTGACTCCCCATCCAGTCTTCAAAATGGAAGCAACAAACACAGACTGAGCAACTGATCAAAATAAACAAAATGATCAAAATGTCATTAATCATATTAGAGGTAAAACATTTAATTAATCATCATATTGATTTCAGGTCATATTACTCAGTATTAACTGGACCAGTAGAATATAAGTGTTGTGTAAGACACTCAATTCCCATCGTGTCATTGACAGAGAGAGTGATCATAAAAATACTGTAGGGATTTTGTAAAAGCTTGCCCTTCCAAAGACATGAGAAGAAACAATATAGCTTTCTATATTGTTTGATGATTTATTATCTGGTTTTTCTGTTTATGCTTTTGTCTTTTCCATATTTCACAAACAAATAGCCTTGAAAATCCTCAACCCCAATACACACTACCACACTGGAATACATTCCTGTGTTAGGACAAACCTGAAATAGATATCTCTTGATTTAATGTGCACACTAGTTCCAGGGTCCCAGGTCCGATCCTGAACTCAGGTTACTCTCTGTGTGGAGTGCCTCTGCGTGTTTCCTTTGGGATCTTGAATTTCACCCAACCTTCAAAAAAATATTTCAAGCTAGTGGATTGGCTGTGCTACATTGCCCCTAGGTGAAAGCTGTGAAAGTGTGTGTGTGTGTGTGTGTGTGTGTGTGTGTGTGTGTGTGTGTGTGTGTGTTGCTCTGTCATGAACAGGGTGTGTTCCTGCCTCATGCCTAGTGTTCCCAGGATAATTTCTGGGTTCACAGTGACTCCAACCAGGATAAAATACTTAGTGAAGTGAAATGAAATGGATAATTTATAGATGTACTGATTGCACTTTTTAAGGTTATAAAATACCTAACATTTCTGTCAGAGCACCCTTTACACTTAATTTTTTTCCATAACGATGCAAGCACAGTATTAAAAATGGGGAGTTAGAAACTATCTGTCTCTTGAAATGGAAAGAAAGACGATGATTTACATTTTGAAAAAGATATGCAAAAGACTTACTAAATGAGCCACTGTTTTATTTGGCATGATGAAATATCATGAGGTGCTCACTAAAGCTGTGAATCCTAGGCAGAATGTCGATTAAATTTCTGGACATTGTAATTTTTTATTTGATTCAATAGCTCTAATGTTTATTGTCTGATTTCAAGCACACAAACTCACTCATTCACTCACTCACACACACACTACAGACAGTTTGGGCCGATCTGTCCATTTAGCCCAATCCGTACGTGTTTGTACTGTTGGAGGAAACCCACCAAGCGTAGAGGGAAATAAGCAAACTCCAAGTGCACAGACCCAAAGGAAGGACTGGAATGATTGACCACAATATTAGCCACTATGCCACCATGCCACTTTACTTACTGTATAAATAGACAACCATATAATGTTTGTAAGTTTGACTAAACAATGTAATAAATGTGAATCGTACTGTACCGCAGATCAAAAGAAAATATCTAAAGAATTGAACAAAAGATCAGATAAATTGCGTAATTAATTTAAATCGTACAGCTCTAGTTCTTACCTAGTGTGAGTTTAAAAACTGGTGAAAATGTAATAAATAATAAGACTAAGCAAAGTTACATGACAAATGACAAAACATTAATATTTGAGCAGAAATACACTCCAACCTTTTATCAATTCTTGGATTTTAAATCTATAGGTAGTCCCCGACGTATGAACGAGTTTCGTTCCAGGAGCATTTTCGTAAGATTTCTTCTTAAATTTGACAAAGTGAGTCTTATACACCTTTGACACGAATATACAATATAAAGCATACCAATCCACTTAACTAAATCTCTTTCCCCTTTCCTCACACTGCCATCATGTGGTCAAAAGCCATAATCGCACTTAAAGAAATTGATCTCACACAAAAGTAACTGTGTTGACTCTGCGCCTTTAAATCACGAGGGGAATCCCAGACACCATTTTGTCTCAGAGCTGTTTTCCACTGTATTGGACTGTGAACTCTGTTTTGTTGAGGATTTTTTGAAATTAAGATTATTCATCATCAAGCCAGCTTTACAGGACAGCCAGTTTCTATCATCGCGCTTTCGGACTGATTCACTGAAACCGGTGACTCATTTTTCTCGCATCCCCTACATACAATATACCGGACTTTTGACATTTTATACATTCACTTACACACTGAAAATATTGTATATAATTATATATACAATATATATATAATTATATATTTATTAAGTATTTGGTGCACTGCAGTGTCTATTTTTTGTACAATACACGTGAGCTACTTCTGTGATTGAACCACAGTCTGTTTGTATTTGCAGAAATTCGTAACTCAAATGTTCGTAAGTTGGGGACTAACTAATGAGAGAAATTTAAACCGTGCCTCTGGTCCAGATTGAATGCTGCGCAGATGGTATGAATGTGTGACTTCTACAGTAGTTATATTGCTACAGATTAATCGATTGCACAGCTGATCAAATGTCAGAGTCTTGATAATCATTAACGAGCCTTAGACTACACAGGCCAGGATCGCAGGAAACTGCAAGTAAAAATGACCAAAAATCTAAAACGAATGAAAATGTTATTTAATATTTAATAGTAACACATCTAATGGTAGTATGTATGTTCATTAGTTTCTCATTTTAAAATGAAAATAGAACGAACAGGAATAATTTAAATGCACTCATAAAAAAAGCAGTTTCTTCTTATTTCACCACAGAAAGTCTCGAAATCAAATGGGATTCTGAATATAAATATGAAAAAGAACCTCAGCTGTACTGTAATAACAAACTCAACACATCTTAGAGATCTCCTATCTCAGTCATGTTGGTAAAATATTGGTGTCCCTCCATCACCTTCTTTCTAAAGCACACATACACTTTTTCTTTCCTTTATTTGCTTTTCCTATTGCAGTTTTATAACGTTTATGCCAGTTCGTAGTACGTGGCACATTTGAGCAGAGAAAAAGTGGTGCTGTATTATTGATATTGAAAATGTGTTATGGAGCTCTAATGGATTTAATGTATATTAATCCGGGCGCGTGCTGGCATTGGGTCATGTCAGGAGAGGAGGAGGAAGGGTGTTGCTCTATTTGGAAGAGTAGAGGAGGAGCATGACCGTGGATGAAGGGAGGAGGGACGTTATTGTCCGGAAGAGTGGAGGTGGGGCATTAATATATTCAGGAGGAGAGAGGAGGTTGGATACTCTTTCATCCCTGAGTGTTCCTCACTCGTTAGCGTGCACTCGTGAGACAGTGAGAGAGCATCAGCCACACACTGCTTTACCAGGGATCATAAGGTGAGTCGTCAGGCTGCAGGTTTTGCACACAGAAGGTGTTTTGAGTGATTTCGGAATAGCGATAATGTTATCAGGATTTGTGCTCAGCAGTGTGTATGTGTATGTGTGTGTGTGTGTGTGTGTGTATGGGGATGGGTGCTTGGGCTTGAACCTTGCTCAGTCAATATTAGGCCACAGAGATCATCCGCTCAGCTGATTGGCCCTCGTCAGGCATCATGAGTGCACTTACACAGGAAGGAGCAGCTGCTCTGGGGAGCTTTGGGGCACCACAGGGTGTGTCAGGGTTTCAGAGCTACAAACAAAGCCTCAGCAACATGATTTTCAAATCGTTTTTTTGTTGTTGTTGTTCTTTCGTCAGATGGTGGCCGTTTGAAGATGATGATAATTTTATGAGCTTTAAACCTGAGTCAGCACTTTACTTATGGCATCTGTTATTTCTTTATTAGAGAATAACTTGTAGCCTTGTTCATTTTACATCTTCTCCTCATAAGAATTTGAGGAAAACGCTAACCTGGATAGAGTTATTCAAATTTTAAAAGACTCTGAGTTGCCTGATAGTTTTAGGGTTTATTGATATAGTTTTTGTGTAGATATAAAATACTATTATGTAATGGAAAGCCCAGTTTTAAAGGTTTTTATTGGGAGAATAGCTTCAGAATAAATTAATGTAGTTTGCACAATGTTGCTGTCTTATACTTGTCATACTAGTAGAATCTTGTACCATATAGAATCTTGTACCATTACCAATGTACCTTTAAACGCTAAATGGTACATTGGTAATTGTACTATATATGGTAATATATTTCTGTAGGATTTATTCTATATATCTAACAGGAAATAATGGCATGCACAAGCTCATTAAGAGGATGTTTGTCAATATTTATTTAACAAATCAAAAGTATTAAAAAAAGGAAATAATTTAAAAACTCTACATAAATTCCAGGTTGAGCATATATTATGCAGACTTATGTGATTAAATATTTTTCATATTCACTTTTTTATTTTTATGCGATAAATTGTGCAGCACCAATAAAAAAATAAAAAAAAACAATAATAATAATAATAGTCTACTATTAATAATATCAATATCGCACCTCCGGGATTGAGGGTTTGGATCTGTGTACTTGGGCTAATTGTGATTCCCAAATTGTCCGTCAGTGTGTGTATGTGGTGTGTGTGTGTGTGTGTGTGTGTGTGTGTGTGCATGCTTGTGTCTTGCAGTGGAGTAGCATGCCATCAATATTGATCCAGGGTGTAGCCCGCCTTGTGCCTTCTGTAACTCTGTACAGGGTAAGCAGTATAGAGAATGAGTGAAAGGAGGTAATAGTAGCAAAACTTAATTTACAGGCTACTGTATCACCTTTTCTTGCAGTTACAAAAAAAATCAATAAGTAGAATGCAATCGTAAAATAAACAAATATAATAATTATTATTATTATCATTATTATTATTATTACAATGCACAGTACAAATTTGTCACACTATTACACTTTATGTAATCAAGTTTTATAGAATATCTTATGTCAGTGTTGCGTACACTGCTTTAAAATCGATTATGTGTTACAGTTAAAAATGGAGCTGCACATTGAAGCTTCCTCAGAGATTTACAGCTTTACACAACATACACTACATAGCAACAGTCACTTAACTACACTGTAGCTACTTCCATGACTGCCGTTTCTAAATCATAAGGAAATGAAGCTCTCTGATAAGAAGAACTTGATTTGATTATTATTATTTTTTTTTACATAAACACAAACATAGAAATGTTTGTTACTAGAAGGGTAAACTGGATGACTAACAACAAGCTTGGATATGGTATTTCTCAATTTATTTTTAGTCTTTCAGCACTTTTAATAGTTTGTGACATTATCACAAAGCATTTGTTCAGTAATGGTTCACAACTTTTTTTTAAAAGAAAAAAAAAGTTATAGTCTTCACAAAAACATTTAAAAATAAGAACAAAAAAACTAAATGTGCATGTACAGTATATAGTGCAACACAACAATTCAAACATATTACTGTTACTACTGAGAGCATTCACACAAAGGAAGTTCTGAAGGTGTTCAAGATTTCTAAGTACTATCACGCAAGCAAGGGTGCGGATACACCGACTATCAGAACGGCTGTGAGGCAGTAGGAAGTTACCGCCATACCGATATTCAGTATAACAGCACTATACTGATTTGTTTTATAAATAAGTACACAGTTTTGAGTATTTGACATGTTGGAAATAGAACTTGAATAATTTCTACTCACCTGTTACCTAGTTTACATTGATTTGTACATTCCTATTGAAGGTGTTTAGAGTGGTTAAAAACCAGGCTCTGTGCAGGTCACTCAAGTTTTTTTTACTCCAATCTTGGCACAGCTTGTCTTCATGAAGCTCAGTTCATGCACACTGGCATTGTCTGTCATGCTGGAACAGGTTTAGTTTTCTATCTGATTGTAAGCTTCAAATTTTTTCGACAACAGTGGAAGAACTAAATATAGGGGTGATGTTCAGGTGCTGACCTACACTTCCATATTTTTATATTTTCAACTCGCAGTTAAATTTGTGACAAATACAACTTGAAATAGATTTTTGGCCATATAGTGTATCATTGCAAGTATACAATATGGTCTATTGCTCTGTAACTCAGTTTCATGTCAGTAAGTATTCTGTTATAGTGATATAAATATATATAGAGAGAATATAAAGGTTTTGACTATACAGAAATTCCACTACACTGGCAGCTTCTTTTTAATTTTTGTGCATTAATATGGAAAGAATTCAACTTTAACCCCTGAAATCTTAGCATACAATGCAGTCTTCTTTTTATGAGGACCGCTGAGGATACTGAGGACAGAATACGAGACCACTTCTCAGTACACAGGTTTTCAGTGTGGTTTCAGTGCCCTGTATGACATGTCAAAATATTGATTCTTTGACCATTTAACCATTCTTTGTGGATTTGGACATATACATTGAATCAATGTTGGAAGATCAAAACATAACCAAGTTAAAAGACCTTGGTGTAGACAGCTACATTTTCATTTAAAATCTCCTATTAAACCTCCTAAGTCTTCATAGAACTTTGGAGGGAATAAACAGTCCCACATCACAACACACTGTTCACCAACTTAGCAGTAGGGACAGGGCTTTTCAAAACACACAGAAAAAATTCCAGTAATGTCTGGTGAACTCCAGGTGCGTACATTTGTACATAGAACGAGCTAAACACAAATCATGTCTTCCGAATAGTTTGTTGGCATAGAAGTGGTGTCCTAAGCACAGATTTATTGACTATGGAATGCTTCTACAAATCTCCAGCTGTGGTCATTTGGTATAATAGAAATTTGTTGGCCATAACTATCAAATTATACTTGCTCTAGTATAACACTAATTGATACTAAAACTAAATCCTAAAACATACTGTACTATAAATTATATTTTTGTACCTTTCATGTTGAAGGTACAATTATTCGCATTTGGCTACATTAATTTTATCAAAATCTAGGAACGAGTATGATTTGTTAGCAGCCAGTAATTTTGACTCAATGATGCTTAAACAAAATACGTATATACAAGTAAAATATGATCTAAAACTCATTAGACTTAATCGTAGCAGTGATTCTGCTAAGCAGTTATATAACATCACGATCTTATTAGAACAATATTTTGTCCCACTACGAACATACATTGTTGTTTTTGAAAGCGAGAATGATTAAGGTTATGCTGAACAATTAATTGAAAAAAAAATTATAATCACAATATGGAGCTGTGGATTATTTAATTGCAAAAAGCTGCATATTGTTTAAATATGTGCTTTTTCTGTTCTTTATTATTATTATTTTTTATTTTATTTTATTTTATTAAATTATGTAAGCATAATTAAGAAGGATTTGATTGTCAGTACAGATTGAGTTAAATGTGATCCCAGGTCAGTAAGTCCACTTTAAAATCATGTCCGGATTTAGCTTTGGTGCATTAAACAGATTAGACCCCTGCTTGCATTGCAGTGGTAAACAACTTGAGGACTAAATTTCATTTGTGCAGAACGCATGAACATAATGCTATTACTTACCTTTGAACAAGTAGAATTGACGTTTTTTTTTTTTTTACTTTAAATCAGTCAGGCTTTACCCTAATCAGAGCTGATAAAGCCATAAATCTACTGTGTTGTTCATCATTACCCGGCGCAGTCAATCTTGGCTGTGGTTAGTGCTTCCTTGAGAACATTTCTCATTATTTTAGATTGGAATGGAAAAGTAGGATACATCTTGTCTGCGAGGGCTATACAGCATCACTAACAAGCAAGCCAAGCTTGGAAAATAATGAGGTTGTTCTCAAAGTTTTAGAATATCTCTATTTGCCAAATTGACTAGTTAACACATAAATATCCCCGAAATAACAGGACATGGTATATTGGTGAATTCGTAGTACTCTTGGTTTCTCTGTTAACAGCACAACATTTGCAAATAATGTTAAATTACAAGAAAAACGAATAAGTCTACATACTGCAACCAAGGTCCAGTAATTTAATCTCTTAAGATCTGAATGTCCTTATATAAGGACGGGTTATTTTCTCACAACTAAACTGTCTATATAGCCTTGTATGATCCTTATGTGAGGAACATTAGGTATGATTTTTTTGCCAATCTTCTTTCTGTTTGAAGACATTTATTTATTTCATAGTTATCGGATGCTGATTAAGAGAAAGGAGCTTGAAATTGCAATGTACACAGTAGAGTCTGGGTCTCGGGGGGGTTAATGTAGACTTACCAAATGTTCGATCATTACAATTGAAAGGCAACAAGATTGTCTAAAAAAAGAGTCCTTAAGGACCAGGTATCTTCTGTAGAAAATGTGTTCAGTGATTCTAGCTAAGTGTACTAGATGGACTAGATTTCTAGAACAAATCATGTAACTTTCACCAGTAGTTGAACCCATGATTTATAGGTTTCCTGTAGTGGTGACCATAATTGGTTAAAAACATTATCCCTCATTTCTTGTTTGCTCTTACAATCTTTGCAGTATTGTTAGTTCTTCATCTAATACAATCATGTTTATGTTATTCAAAAGGCAATGGTTCTACTACCTTGACATACCGGTACTACTAGGAACTAGCACAGACCTGTTATTGCATGAATATAACAGCTGGAATGTTCTTTTGATTTACTTGTCATAATAGAGTTGTCATACTTTCACTGTATAATAATCCTAATAGTTTAAAATTAGCTATCAGTATTGGGTTGAAGATTTCCTTAATATTTTTGTTAAACATTCTAAGCCAGTTAATAAGTGTCTGTAATGTTGTTTCTACAAAAGAAAAAAAAAATCTGTTTCTCTAAAAACCCGAATGCATTAGTGCTCACATGACCTATAATAGCTTGCACAGTAGATATATTATTGCTACAGATTTAAACTTCTGGTCAAATGGGTTGATGTAGCCATTATCTGCATAAAACTTTAACTGCAGCTTTTTATCTAGTAGAAAAGTGCTTTAATGCATCCTTTCTTGTTGTTATTTAGCCTGTAACAGGCTCAGGAACCAACAACATGAGCATGGACACCACAGGCTCTCTGAAGATGACTGCTGTGGCCTCCCAGAGCATCTTCTCGCATGTGGAGGAGGAGAACCTGACCGCTGTGAGAGCTTACCTGGACAGACATCGTGAAGTGGACAGCAGGAGTGATGTGAGTGATGTGATGTGATGTGATGTGAGACCATGAGATTAGATGTTTATACAGGGCATTTTGGTGTTTCGCCGTATTTACCACCAATGGTTCGGTTGTATGCATTGCATATAGCACATGTTGTGGCAATTCTGTGAGAAGATCTTGAGGCACCAATCATTTCTTCATATTAAATAAATTGTAATGAACCTATGTAGATTAAAGAAATAGGAACAGGCAGCAAAAATGCATAATTAAATATTATATTATACCAAAAATAACCTCAGCAGCAACCTCACTTCTCACTGTCTTGTCTTTTCCAACCTCTCGGCATTCAGGATTACCAGAATACTAATCACCTGATCATCTCTACCTTTTTCTCACTGGTTCATGTCTTAAGTTAGATGTTTTTATGCTTAAATGATTCATAGGTCACTGTGTGGCTTAACAAACAAAAACATTACTTTAACATATACTGGTCAGATACAGGGACTGGAATGAAAATGAGAGCCAAAAACTTTTCAATAATTAGAGCCAATAAAGTCCTTCAGGGAGACTGGAGAACTGTTCCTCAAGAGTACATTACGAATACATTCAAGTCTGGATCTTCTCGACTGGATCTTGCACAAAATCATGCCAAAACTTGCCTAAAGCGGTCTGGAACCTTACTTGATTAGCATGATTTCGGCCTAGTCCACAGATGCAGTGGTATTTTTAAAAACTATTTTTTGTCCTGCCTTATTCTCGAAAAACTTTGTCCTCATGAAAGCGCAAAATCACAGTCAAACATATCAAACCAGCAGATAAGCGATATAACCCAAAGCTCAAAGTCATGTTGGCAAGTCAGAGGCCTGAAAGAAGTTCTCACTGACAACATTACAGGAGATACAGCACATACAGAACACACTCCTACACAGCAAAAACAAGGACAGCGGGCCAAAACCCCTGATTTTTTAAAAGTCCGGATGTGCGGATAAGACCTTTTTCATATAGTGAATGTCAGATTTTGATCATGTTTGTAGATAGCTACTGTATATCATAGCAAAAGGGACATACTGTAAGCTTAAACAATTTAGTTTGATTAAATAAAAAAAAAAAAATAAATGCTTTTTTTTGGGTGAGGAGATTTTAAAATGAAATATGTGTAAACGATTCCAGAACCTTTTCTTAGGCTGCCACACATTATATTATTATAATAACAGATTCCAAAAACCGGCACGCAACCAGCACATTAGCATAACCTGCACCCCCCCTGGTTGGGAGCAAAAAAAATAAAGGAAAACAAAAACTCATTTTAAAGAATCACTATCCCAAGATATGTTGTTATTCTGATGATTTTAAATACTTTTTAGGGAAATGTTTTAGCTGTTGGGAAAAACCTATTTCTGTCTATGTGGAAAGGAATCCAAGCATTTTTGTCATATTGCAGTTTCTGTGATATTATGCTGAAAGCCTGTTTGTGGTTAATCTGTGCATTTCTCCTGTTTTTCTCCAGAGCGGTCAGACTCCTCTCATGTTGGCGGCTGAGCAGGGCAGCATTGAGATTGTGCAGGAGCTCATAAGAAGAGGAGCCAATGTTAACCTAGATGACGTGGTACACACTGCTCCATATTCCACCTTATTTCACAACAGTAACGATCTTTAGACAGAAGGGATCAATAGCACCACTCAGAGAGAAGTACAGGATACCAAGAATTCCTAGATAGTACCCTTTACAGAGCCATTTTATTTCAGCCTGAAAATATTTCTATGCAAAACCCTGACATTAGTACAGTACACTAATTCATAGAAAAAGAAAGCAATTTGAGCTCATTTCCTGTGACTCTGAGTGATGTCATTGTGGGTGGACCTGCACCTAAGTGCTAGATTCCCCCAGGTTCACTCATAATAGCAGGTGGCCTGCAGAGCTGTGTAATTGGCATGCAAAACTGTGGTTCAGCAAATGACTGGGTGATGACATTGAACGTCCACACACCCTGAGGATCTCACACACCCCAGGTCTCATACAGTACCTTGCAACTTCACTGAGCGTTGTTAACCATTGAGTTCGGGGACTCATGACTACTTGGTATGACCAACTGGTACGTTCTAAACCTCGAAAAAGTGCTTCAGGTTGAAAAAAGGGGAACATCTAGGCAGCTAGTCAAGCTTTTGTGTGGCTTTTTGTCTTTTTTTGTCAGGATTGCTGGACTGCACTGATTTCCGCCTCAAAGGAGGGCCACGTTGAGGTGGTGAATGAGCTGCTGGCCAACAATGCCAATCTGGAGCACAGAGACATGGTAAGCATCATTCAATACATGCAAAGCAATGCTTTTTGTTCAACAGCTTTCTTTAGTTCCAAAATTGAGGGAAAAGCACTTGCCAGTTGAGACGTGAGACATTTCAATACAAAATACACTATTTCTAAGTGAGGTGCGTTACTGACCATTTCCTGAGCTTCTTTTTTATGATTAAAACATATTTTTCAAGCTTTGATATATTTCACTCAAAAAGCAATGCATTAATGGTCTAAACATAGCCCTTTTTAAAAAAAAATCTTTCTCTTTATATTTTGACTCCCGTAATTTTCATGTGTTACACCTTTTATTGAAGCGTTTGCTTTCAGTCAAAGAGAACTTTTTTTTTTTCTGAATGAGGAATGTTCAAGTCAAATAGGGACTTTTGATTGTGCAGAATAACAAAACACAGTTAAACTGCTTAATACCATCATGGTAGAAAGTTTTCTCAGTATGCGAGAGCCATGATCGGGCTGCCTGCTTCACATCTGCTGGGCCCCCAGGACCTCATATAATGGCCTGAACATGTGGAAATGGCTTGGACTGAGGTCAGGACTATACGCGAGGATGTAGCAATAACTCCCACCTGAGTTCCTGTATGCACAACTGGTGTTCGTGCATGATTAGGTATACAGTTCGCACTGACAGATGAATTTCTTAGTTATCTGTCGATTTTTACGGATCAGGCATTCCACTTGCTGAATGTTGACTGGTGTGTGGAATGTAATTCACAAACATATGGCCTTCTTTAAATAGTTTGCACCAAATCAAATGTTTTACTGCAGCTATGAGTCTCAGCATACCGTTCTTGAAGTCTTGTACTATATAAATGTTAATCGGTTTTGACGCCTTCATTCACAGAAAATATCATCACAAGTCTCAGTTTCACTTTTGTTTGAGGACTACACTTTTTTTGTATAAACATAAAAAGTATTCTCAAATGAAAGAAATATTTTATATTTCAAACGTATTATTATTATTATTATTATTATTATTATTATTATTTATTAATATGTGTAAATAATTTTTTAGGGGCCAGAATCATGGTTCAGTGATTTTTCACTGTTAAAAAGTTTATGAGCCTTAAAATTGAGGAACAGCTTTATTGTCTGAAAATCATAACTCCACGTCTAGAGTGAATAAAAGCTGAAACCGCATTGGTACAAATTTATGGAAGTTGTAATAACTTTAATAATCCACATGCTTTGTAATTATCATTAAGGGATAACTATATTTCTTCAACAGGTTTTTCTGGACCATATTAATTCGATATTCTTGATTAATCCAACCTACTCTCTCTTGTACAGTATAGTGTCCAATTTTCTGCCTTGTTTTAAATAAGCAGCTTGTTTCTATTGATTGCATTAGGTTTTATAAGTGCGTTGTACATGTTTAGCATTTCCTGTCGATGTCCTGTTTGTCTGGAAAAGTGTGTCATGGTGCCAGTGTGTCGGTAGCCAGTGATAATAATAACATGCTGAGTGCCTGAAGTAAGCCTGCAATCTGAGTAACACTCTGACTCAGACGAGATGCGTTAAGGAAAACAACCCAATGACTTAAAAATACTGACATGTGTGTGTTTGCACACAAATGTAGGGCGGCTGGACCGCTCTTATGTGGGCAGCATATAAGGGTCGTGTGGAGGTGACTTGCCTTCTGTTGGAGAAAGGAGCAAACCCCAACATCACCGGACAGGTACACTGTGCAGCACGACACGAAAGATCACCACAGTTCCAGTTTTAAACATGGCTTCATGTACACTCAACATTCACAAAAATAATAAAATAAAATGGTCTTACTTGACATTAAAGTGAAATAAAAGGGTTGTACATGTGTTTGTGTGTCTTATCTATCCGTGCTATTCCCTACAGTACAGCGTATACCCCATTATTTGGGCAGCAGGTCGAGGCCATGCCGAAATCGTTCGGCTTCTGCTTCAACACGGTGCTAAAGTCAACTGTTCTGACAAGGTGACTACCATTATCACCCCTATCTAAAAATGTTGATGACTTCACAGAGAAGTGATTCAGTCTTATTTACGTAAACACGGTGTCTCTTATCTGCTAACATAGCGGAAAAAAATATTCCATTCCCACAAGGCTTAAATATGAGTGTTTACCATGATGCAATACAGCTGGACAGTACCAGTCAAAAGTTTGGACACACTCAATCAATTTCTGAATTTGTTTTTTTCTTATTTACATTGTAGAACAGTCACAAAGGTACGTGCAATTATGTGGTAAACAACAAAGTGTTAGAAAAACAAAGCACGTTTCATATTGTAGTTTTTTTTTTTCTCAAAGTATTCACTGTTTACCTTAATGACAGATTTATGCATTATTGGCAGCCACCTAGTGCTCAAGTAGTGTGTCCAAACTACTTCACTCTCATGACCACTTCATTGGGTGCATCTTGCTACCCTTTTAGCCCATTGAACTGCTGTAACTCTTAATGATATACTCTGGATATAAAAATTCTACACACCCCCGTTAAAATGTCATGTTTTTGTGATGTCTTTTTGGATGGCACATTTTGACAATTGACACTTCTTTGTAAAAACGCTTCTAATCTGTCAGATTGCAAAGGCTTCTCCAGTGTATAGCCCTCTTCAGGTCACCCCACAGATTTTCAATCGGATTTAGGTCTGGGGTCTGGCAAAACTTTAATCTTCTTCTGGTGGAACCATTCTTTTGTTCATATGGATATATGCTTTGGACCATGAAGATTTTGTGCCAATATTGACTGGTACATGGAACTGTTCATAATTCCATCTTGACTTAGGCCTCAGAGCATGATGCTGCCATCACCATGCTTCACTGTGGGTATGGTGTTCTTTTGGTGATGTGCATTATTGCTTTTTGCGCCAAACTTACCTTTTGGAATTATGGCCAAAATGTTCAACCTTGGTTTCATCAGACAATAACATATTTTCCCACATGCGTTTGGGAGACTTGAAATGCTTTTTAAGTCGGGCATGGATGTTTTTCTTCACCCTACCCCATAGCCCAGACATATGAAGAATACGAGAGATTGTTGTCACATGTAATACTCAGCGAGTCCTTGCCAGAAATTCCTGCAGCTTCTTTAATATTGCTGTATTCCTCTTGCCAGCCTAACTGACCAGTTTTTTTGCCCACCTTTTCATAAATTTTGAATGGACATCCAGTTCTTGGTAATGTCACGCCATATTTTATCCATGACTGTCTTCTCTGATGACTGTCTACACTGTGTATACTGTAGTAGTATATCTAATGCCTTGGAAATTCTTTTGGAGCCTTTCAAAAGCCTTGGAGCCTGACTGATGCATTTTAACACTGTAATCCCTCTGATGCTTTGGAGGCTCTCTGTAGACCATGGCTTTTGCTGTAAGATTAAGGAAATGTCAGGAAAAGCCTACAAGAACTGCTGAACTTTATTTTGCGGTTACTCAGAGGCACTTTAAATGATGGCAGGTGCCTATTTAACATGAGTTTGAATGTGATTGCTTAATTCTGAACATAGCCACATCCCCAGTTATAAGAGGGTGTGCACACTTATGCATGCAACCACATTTATTTATTTATTTATATTTTTTTTACTCCACCCCTAAACAAATTCAGTTTGTTTTTCAGTTGAGTTATACACATTCTAGGTGGAAAAAGTTCTGAAATTATTAATCTTGTTTTTTTTATGTCACAAAAACCTGCCAATTTAATGGAGGGGTGTAGACTTTTAATAATTCAACAAGGTTCTGGAAATCTTCCTTGAAGATTTTGGTCCACATTGACATGATCTTTTGACCAAGTTTGGTGAGCCCATATGAATCGTGGCCTCAGTTTCCTGTTCTTAGTTGACAGGAGTGGTACCCGGTGTGGTCTTCTACTGTGTTTTCAGAGGTGCTCTTTGGAATACGTTGGTTGTAATAAGACATTATTTTAGTTACTGTTGCCTTTCTATCAGCTCAAATCCATCTGACCATTTTCCTTTGAATTCCTTTGGCATCAACCAGGCATTTTGATGCCAAAGTGGTTTTACTGTACATGAAAATCCCTGTAGATCTGGCACCAACAACCATGTCACGTTCAAATTCACTTAAATCACCTTTCAATTTTCATTGATGCTCCATCTAAATTTCAGAATATCGCCATGACCATGTCTGCATGACTAAATGTATTGAGTTGCTGCCATGTGGTTGACTGATTAGATATTTGTGTTAACGAGTGCGTGTATGTCTTTGCTGAATGTTGAAAGCAATAAATATAGGCTAAAAATAGGACTCACAAGCAGGGTGCAAAAGCAGCAGATATATATATTTGCATAAATTCGTGATCAGTAAAGAGTGTTCACTACTGTGGATTTCTGTCACGTGTTTAATTATTTTGTTCTAACTTTTCTATCCTTTATCTCTTGATCAGTATGGCACCACGGCATTAATCTGGGCGGCGAGGAAAGGTCATTATGATTGCGTGATGCACCTGTTGGAGAATGGCGCAAACGTGGACCAGGAGGGCGCGGTGTGTATGATGATCATTTCAGCTTAATGTGAATGCTTCAGGGATAATTATTAGAATGTTGCTTAAGAAAAACTTGTGACTAATAAACATTTCTCAGCGCACAGTCCCATTCTTTTATAGAATAGGGTTTCATGTGAAACGATGTTGACATAAGGAATAAAACACGACAGGGCATGACGGTATATGAAATACAAAGAAACAATGAAGTGGAAGAAGGCCTAAAGTGGCAATGTTCCATTGAAATGTCAGCTATAACCAGTCACATGCTGGGGACTCCTTCCATAAATGTTATTTAAATTTCTCCTTACAGAAGGCATTTATTACTAGTCATTGATTATTATGTGACATATCTACCATACAAGTCGCTGAGTTGTTATATAAAAGAAAAGTATTAGAATGAACATTATTTTCCTGTTATAGAAAAGTAATTAAGATGGCACAGTGGGTAGTGGTTGGCACGGTGGCCTCGCACCTTCAGGGTCAATGGTTCGGTTCTCGCCTTGTGTCTGTCTTGTGTCTGCATGGAGTTTGCATGTTCTTCCCATGCTTGGTGGGTTTCTGCTGGCTAATCAGGTTTCCTGCCACAGTCCAAAGACATGCGGATTAGGCAAAGTAACATTTCCAAAGTCCCATAGTCTGTGAGTGTGTATGAGCTTGTGTCCCCTGCGATGACTCCAGGGTGTACCCCACCTAATGCCTTGACTCCGCTGGGATAGGCTGCAGGCTTTCCATTACTCTGTACAGGATTTAATAAATCAACATCACTGTTTTTATCATTTGAACACATTCAAGCCTCAACACATTACTGGCTTTTATCAAAATTCGTCTACGATTACATTCTCCCGACAGAAAGCTGATTAGGATGTTTTTGTCTTTCTCTGTCAGAACTCTATGACGGCTCTGATTGTGGCAGTGCGTGGTGGTTACACAGAGGTGGTGAAAGAACTACTGAAGAGAAACCCCAACGTCAACATGACCGATAAAGATGGAAACACGGCACTGATGATCGCTGCAATGGAAGGCCACACGGAAATAGTGCAGGACCTGCTGGATGCAGATACCTACGTCAACATTCCTGACAGAGTGAATACCCGTTCACATATCCCTTACGCTTTACCTTCGACATCACAATTTAATGATGACAAAAGAATGATTGTTCTTTTGGTTTATATTTATCAGTACTGTATATGTTTTATGTGTGTTTTTGTAGAGTGGAGACACGGTTCTAATTGCGGCAGTGAGAGGAGGCCATGTGGAGATTGTCCGAGCTTTGCTGAATAAATACGCGGACATCGATGTTAAGGGCCAGGTAGTTATACTGTCTTATATTTTTAGGCTTTTTTCCCTTATGTAACATATTACCTTTGTAATGTTTTAATTTGTCTTTACAAAATTCCATACAGATGTCATGATGTCCATATTCAGTTACCCACACCTTTAATAGGAAAACCTCAAATCTTAATCAAATCAGTTTTAGTTGTGACTTAGTAATTAAGAAACTATTGATCTCTTGGGATTTTCACACTGTAGAGTTTAAACAAGACTGTGTAAAAAACAAAAAACAGTGAGTGTCAGTTTTGCCAAAATTGCTTGTTTAAAGTATCTCGGAACACATCAACTCTTGAGACTACTACAGTAAAAGACGCATCAGGTGCACATCCTCCACAACCCAAGGACAAAGAAGTAGAAGCTACAATAGGCACAGGTTCACTGAAACCATACTGTTGAAGGAAGACAAACAGTCTTTGATGTTGCCATGTCATTGCCATGTGGACAGGTCTTACTTTGACAGAAGTTAAACCCAATGTGTGGTTCTGCTGTCATAGATCTTTGGATGTTGTGTCCCATCCAAGCAGGGGTGCAAATATTTTTACCCCTATATAAAGTGTATAAAACCATGTAACAACTGACAATTATCACACTACATAGTTATATGTTTAACTGCAGTGTATCGTTTGTTTTCTCTACACAGGACAGCAAGACTGCCCTCTATTGGTCAGTAGAAAAAGGCAACGCCACAATGGTACGAGATATCCTGCAGTGTAACCCTGACACAGAGGCGTACACCAAGGTAAAGCCTGGATCACTTAACTTCCAAAGAGGCAGAAAACACTACAATGCACTGACATCAACCCTTTCTTAAATGTGATCTTGTGTTTCAGGAAGGGGAGACTCCACTTATTAAAGCTACCAAAATGAGAAACATTGAGATTGTAGAGCTTCTTCTTGACAAAGGGGCGAAAGTGTCTGCTGTGGACAAGGTAACAGTGTCTGTGTGTGTGTTTTTTTTTTATATTCCTGAAAGCAGAAAAATCGTTCAGAGTAAGCACTGAGTGAATAAACGCTTTGATAAGTAGTATGTCGTCTTTTGTCTGACATGAATTTACATTAATTTGGCATAACTTCTTTTTTCTTATACCTAGAAAAACATTTGAAGACTAGTTAGCTATTCACATTGTACTTATGTTAAGTAGAATTTTTAGAAAATGCTAAATTTCTGGATCCCTGTACAAATTAGAAACAAGAAATGAAATTTGTTTGTGGAATTTCAGTGCTAGTAATTGCAGGATGGTTAAAATACTGCGTTTTCAGAAAGGAGACACAGCGCTACACATTGCGATCAGGGGTCGGAGCAGAAAGTTGGCCGAGCTGCTCTTGAGGAACCCTAAGGATGGCCGTCTGCTCTACAAGCCCAACAAGCAAGGCGAGACCCCCTACAACATTGACTGTACACACCAGAAAAGCATCCTCACCCAGATCTTCGGTGCCAGTGAGTGTATTTTTAACTCGCTTTTGAACGAGAGTTTTCCCTGTGGTTAAAACTGGATAAAAATTTTGATGTACTTTTTAAAAAAAAAATTATTTACAATTTTTTTTAAACTTTTACCCTGGCTTGTTGTAGAGCACTTGTCCCCTACGGAGTGTGACGGCGACATGCTGGGTTATGACCTGTACAGCAGCGCGCTGGCTGACATCCTTAGCGAACCCACCATGCAGCCACCCATCTGTGTGGGCCTGTACGCTCAGTGGGGCAGCGGCAAATCCTTCCTGCTCAAGAAGCTGGAGGGTAAGAGCACCATCGAAAAACTTATCTCTCTATACACCAGTAAAAATACTGAATAGATGATTATGTTAATATTTTCTACATTGTACCTAATTTAAGTCATATGTCGTGGTATTTTCAGATGAAATGAAGACGTTTGCAGGCCAGCAGGTGGAGCCGTTGTTTCAGTTCTCCTGGTTGGTGGTGGTGCTGACTCTGCTGCTGTGCGGCTCTGTAGCTGTGATTCTTGGCTTCTCTGTCGATCCCAAGCTGGCCATTGCTGTGGCCTTCAGTTTGCTTGCTGTACTCTACATATTCTTTGGTATGAATTTATTAAACTGCAATGCTTAAAGAACTAGTTTAGTTTATATAACAGTGCATAGAATCTAGACTTTTAATACCCAAGATAAAAATACATGTGTTTTTTTATGTAGATTTCTCATAACAAAGTAGGCTAAGATTAATATCACTCACTTTAGTATAAGTTTTATCAATGAAGCATACTCAACATTCAACTCTTCTTCCCCTCTAAGAAATAGAAATTCTTTTTTTTTTCTTTGATTTTTCAGTTTAAGGGAAATTGTAATTAAGATCTCTTTGGCTGAAATGAACTACTATTGCAAAAAATGTGCAATATAACAAAGTTCAAAACATAAGCCAGTTTTTAAGGATGTTCATGTGCAACCTTTAAGATGAGAAATCATGTCCATTATAATTTCATTAGCACATGACTACAAGATAAGATCTTTGGTCTTGATCTTCAGTAAGGACATCGTTTTTTAGGATTAGACTACTTTGCTTGTACAAATGTCTAGTACCATGCTCCCAGACTGTCTCCATGCTAATTTTGTTAAGCTTTTTATCACATGAGAGGAAGCAACAGCTACAGCCAGACACATTCTATTAATCAGCTTTATTGCAAATCAAATTACCAAAAACCAATGTGCTGTGTAGTTGTAGTATAATACATTGTGTGACCGTTGTTAGGGTTTTTCTCCAACAGAGGGCAATGTTACACAATGACAGGAATATCTGATTAGATTATTGCTGTATGGCAATGTCCCTCCATGCGTGTGTGAATCAGAGTACAGTACATGGAAGATCTACAGTACATCATAAAAAAGTAAAGCATAAGTAACTAGACATAAACTCATGGCATTTTTTTTTCTTCAAAAGCAGGTCTTTACACATTAAGCTAAAGTACACAGTTTCTTGTTTGTAGCAGGATCAATTTAAGAAACAGTATTTAATATAGTAAGATCTTGATTGGAAAAGTGTAAAGGTTCTCATGTGTGTAATTCAATTTGCAGACAGATATTGCTTTCAATAATTTAAAATAAGATTGATTTGCCCCATCATCCAGCACAAATTTAATCTGACTAAATGTAAATCCTTAGGCTTACTACTCAATGTTTTATAGTGAATATATACTGGATACACCAATCAGCCTTAACATTATGACCACCCACCTAATATTGAGTAGTTTCCCCACTTTTGCCACCAAAACAGTGATGACTTGTGTGTTTCTTCCTTGGAGCACTTTTGGTAGGTCCTGACCACTGTTGCCCTGACCTAGTCGCCTAACCATCGCAATTTGGCTCTTGTCAAAGTCACTCATATCCTTACACTTGGTCATTATTTCTGCATCCAACACATCAATTTCAGGAACAAAAGGAAAAAAATCATGTATATCATAAATATATCCCATGCACTTCCAGGTGCCATTGCACCAAGATATTATATCTACTGTGAAAAGGGCCAAATTGTGATGCCTAATTTCTTTTTTCTGATATTCTCCCTAACTTAATCGTAGCCAATTCCCATCTTTGTTAGTGCACTCTTCTGTCACCACGCAGGGTGAGCAATGCTTCACACACTTCCTTCAAGACTCCCATCATTGGCTAGTGTTGCTGTGATTGATGTGAGAGTGCAGGCATCTCTCTAGACCCCCATGTACAGGTGCATGTAACATCACTCGGGAATCGAACTTGTGATCTCTGAATGATGGGATGAACATGTTTCTGTTGCGCAACTCTGGAGCTGTGTAGTAATATTCTGTCTATGTCTTTGAGGCCTGGAGCTTGAAATTATTCATGGACAATTGATTACACCGATCAGGCATGATATTAAAACCGCCTGTCTAATATCATGTAGGCCCCCTTGTGCATCCAACCAGCTTATACCTGCCAATTAAAATCCTCAGAGATTTGAGATTGTACTTGCCATCTGACATTAGCAGCATATTCTTTAAGTCACGTAACTTGAAAAGTGGGAGGGAGCCTCCATTGATTGGACATGCTGTCCAGCACATCCCACACATGCCTAATCGGATTGAGGCCAGGTCAACCTTGGACCATTTCTGACCAGTGTTTCCAGTGTGGCAGAGTGCATTATCCTGCTGAAACAGGCCCCTGCCATTAAGGAATACCATCATGAAAGACTGCAACAGTGTTTCGGTGGGTGGTCAAAGTAACATCCATGAGGGTACCAGGACCCAGGGTTTCCCAGCAGACAATCACCCAGAGCAACATGCTATCTCCGCTGGCTTGCCTTCATCCCATAGTGCATCCTGGTGCCATCTCTTTCAAAGGAAAGTGACACACATGCACCAGGCCGCCCACATGATGAAAAAACATGAACCATCAGACCAGGCCACCTTCTTCCATTGCTCCATGGTCCAGTTCTGATGCTCACATTCACATTGTAGGTGCTTTGATTTATGGACAGGTGTCACCATAGACAAGCTGTGATGCGCTATGTGCTCTGACATCTTTCTTTCATACACCTCATTAATTTAATTTAGCAATTTGTGCCAGTCGGACAAACCATCCCTCCCCATATGCGTCAATGAGCCTTGGCCACCCATGACTCCGTCACCAGTTCACACCAGGTGACTTTTCCAGTGCTGTTTTGGAGATGCTCTAACACAGGCCGCCAGTCATCACAGTTTGATTGCTGGTAAAGTCCCTCACATCCTTAGACCTGCTATTCCTAATTACCACACATCAACTTCAAGGACTGGCTGTTCACTGTCATCCCTGACAGGTGCCACAATAATGAGATAATCAATGCTATTCACTCGGTCAGTGATTTATTGTCAAGGCTGATTTCTATGACAGTTTAAATGATAAGCTAAACTGGATAATAACTGGAAGAACTACATATAGAACTAGATGAAGTATTGTAGTAACTGAAAACTGATGGATAGTGCTAAGGAATTGCTGTTTCAATAAAATAGTGTAGTATTATAGCTCATGTGTCTTACAGACTATTTCTTGTTTATTTAAAGTTAGAATTTCTTGTTTGTTTTTTTTGTAAGCGTTGTACTGTTTCCTATTGTAGTGCTGGTGTATTTTGGCGGGCGTAGAGAGGGTGAGAGCTGGAGCTGGGCGTGGCTCATCAGCACCAGGCTTGCGCGCCACATCGGCTACCTAGAGCTGCTGCTCAAACTGATGTTCGTCAACCCACCAGAGCTTCCTGAGCAGACTACCAAGGCCTTGCCTGTCAGGTACTGAACACTGAGCCATCACATTGCTTACAAGCATTTTTTAGTAATCAAGCTGTGATAACGTTAACATTTGCTCATTTTTCTGATGCGTCTTAGAATTGAGACAAGATACAACTGAGCAGTTGCTAGGATTTCAACTCATGACCTATGTTCAGTAGCCCAAAGCCTTAAGCACTGAGGCACCACTGTGTTCAACACTAATTAATATAGGATTAGTCAAGCTATGCACATATTTAATTATAATTATGCAGTGTTTCTGAAGGATTGAATCCTTGGTTACTGAGGTCAAAAATATCAAGCTACTCATATGTGTGTGTATGTGTGCGTGTGTTTGTGTGTGTTTTATGTGCATGTGTGTTTTTTAGATTTCTGTTTACAGACTATAACCGCCTGTCGAGTGTGGGTGGGGAGACCTCCATGGCTGAAATGATTGCCACCCTGTCAGATGCATGCGAAAGGGAATTTGGTTTCTTGGCCACTCGACTCTTCAGAGTCTTTAAAAATGATGAAACACAAGGTTTGACACTGATTGCTTTAATTCCACTTCAATTTTTACATCATTCATTAATTGGTGCTACAGACTCTCCTCATTTGATAACAGCGAATGATGCTTCTAATCGTACCTGCTCAGGGGTTCTTTCTTTTTTCAGACACACTTGATTTAGAATTACAGCATTTGTCTCTGGCTCTTTCCCTCCGTCTTCAGGAAAGAAGTGGAAAAAGACGTGCTGCGTGCCATCTTTTGTTCTTTTTGCGCTGACCTTGGCATGCCTGGTGACAGGGATGGCCCTCTTGGCTATATTTAAAGTGGATTCGGCTAACGTGACAGTAAAAGCGGTACTGGTGGCTGTCGCCAGTGTGGTGGGTCTCGCTCTGCTGCTCAACTGCAGGACCTGGTGGCAGGTGGCCGACTCTGTGCTAAGATCGCAGAGAAGGAGGCTACACAGCGCCGCCAACAGCATGCACAAGCTGAAGAGCGAGGGGTTCATGAAGGTATACAAGATGTGGAAATGTGTGTGATACATACAGTACAGGTCATACAGAATGTGTAAGTGGAGTTTGCATTTATTATACACAGAGCCAGAGAAAGGTTTGTGAACATTGTGTATTTTGGTCATCTTTGACAGGTGAAATTTAAATACTGAAAAAAACATTTTTACTTTTAGACACAATCTGGATCAGCTTTAATATTAATGTTTAATGTTAACTGCTTTAACCTGGTACTGTCTCAAGTTTGCTCCTTATTTTAATAATACAATATCATTGTTTTAAAGCTTTTGTATACAGTAATACTCTTGCTTATACAACAAAGCTGCTGAACTCATGAAGCCAACTGGTACCTGCCTGGTCTAAATCACAGGTCTAAACTAATGTCCTAGCTCTAAGGCCTACCTGGTCAAAAAAAAGCTGTTTTGTAAGGCTTTTTGTCACATTATTGGGATGCATTAAGCAAAGAAAATATTAAAATAACTGGAATTGGGTTATGTACTGTCCAACCCTTTTTAACACCAATCAGTCAGAGCATTAAAATCATTGCCTGGTGAATATAATTACATTATCAATTGTATTCCAGTAAACTTGTGACAAGGTTTTGGGCACTCATGGCTCACCCATGCCCAATTCTAGCCCATCTGGTCTAATGAATAGAAAAGCCAATGCAGCACAAATTGTTGAAAAAGCACAAGAAAAAGGTACCAGAGCCGCTGTACACAGGGTCCAACAGACAAAGAACCCAAGGCCCTCGACCCTGTCTGAGACTCTCCAGATCATAATCCGATCGAGCATCCATGGGATGCACCAGACAAACAAGTCCCATCCACAAAGGCCCCACCCTGCACCCTACAGCACCCAAAGGAACCGCTGCCCCAAATGCTTTTAATGTTATGGTAGATTGGTGTACATCTGTTATTCAATTGCGCTACTAAACTGCAATGAGTTCATACCTAATGGTATGGTTTTTAATTGACTATCTTATCTCGAGCTAGGTGCTGAAATGTGAAGTGGAGCTCATGGCTAAAATGGCGAAGACCATCGATGGCTTCACTCAGAATCAGACTCGTCTGGTCGTCATCATCGATGGCCTGGATTCCTGTGAACAAGATAAAGTGCTGCAGATGCTGGATACGGTTTGTGTGTGTGTGTGTGTGTGTGTGTGTGTGTGTGTGTGTGTGTGTGTGTGTGTGTGTGTGCGCGCATTTGGTCAGATTTTCAAATTTCTTCAAGAAACAACATTTTAGAAATGTAATTATTAATTAATTCCACTATTCCCTTATCTTCCTGCACTTAACCAAAAAGCACAAATAACACCTCTCAATTGGACTGGACGGTGGTAAACACTTTCATCAATTTTTCATTAACGAAGCAGAACTACACACTGTAGCTATCAGAGTTCACCCCAGAAAGTTCAGATTGCTCTTTTCGGCCGAGAGTAATAGAATTTGCTTCAGCCAAAAGTTATTATTTGAGGATATAATCCCCTTGTGTTGGCAGCTTGCTCAGTGCTAATGAAATCTCCCTCCTTACAGAGCACCTGAAACCTCAAAGACCCCTTTGTGTCTCATTTAGTCGCATCACTTATAAGTTCTAACCTTCTTTTGCCTCCTGTTTAAATAGAATTTAAAAAATTGAATTTTTATCGAAAGCTAAATGTTTTTTAGCTTCCTGGCTCTAAGGTTCCATAACAGAGGGGATTTGCATAGTGCTGCGAATGGAAATGGCCTGTGGAGGATTATGGCATGATGGAAAAGAGACAATAAGGTTTTTGTGGCCCAATGCAGTATAAACAAATATTTGAGCTTAGTCACTAGCCTGAGGCAGCAGACAGCAGTAATTAACTTTTTAAATAGTGTACAAATCTGTGTCCTGTGACACTTGGCCATGCTCGAGTCTCTCATGAGTCTAAAAAGTCCCTGTCGTTTTCATGACTGGAGCTTCTTCACTAGACAGTGGCCTTTCTGTCTGGTGTCCTGTTCTGATAAAGGCCCTGTTTATGTTTTAATCTGCACATTATGCGCAGGAATAAACTTTATGTGCAGGAATAAGCGATCTAAATGGCAAGAAGGATGTTTTTTAATGTTAACAAATGGGTAAGATGCTGGTTCACTTGTTGATTTGAGAAAATAAGTGTCACAAATCATTATTGTCACATAAAATGAGAGCAGTAGTATTTTTTAGATTAATGCAAGAATGAATATATTGTCTTAAGGACAAGCTGTATTAAAAATGAAATGAAAATAAGCCATCATCATCATAGTTATCATAATAATCATACAGTAGTGTCCAGAAGGCCTAGGCACATGCTGCAGAGCAAGGATGCCTTCAGAAAAAAAAACTAAACCAACAAAAAAAACAAGATTATCCCCCCCCCCTCCCCCGGAAAAAAAACAGAAAAAAAACAAACAATAAAGCCCAATAAACAGTAATTAATGAAACAAAGTCAGTATTTGGTGTGACGATGCTTTGGGGACTCTTTAGTGTCAGGTACAATTTGTGTAGTTTTTACTGAGCATCCTGCAGAACCACCCACAGATCTCGTGAATTTCACTGTTGTACCTGCGTCTTTTTTTGCATGCAAAACTCAGCAACTTCATTTTTTTTGAAAATTTATGTTTTTTGAGTTCTTTTCTGTCATACACATATTATTCGGTTTACTTTTCATTTTGTGGTGGAATACTGATGTTTGAAAATCAAAAATGTTTCTGTATTATCTCAGAAGTAAAGTCATAAAATAAAAAAAGAATTTAAAAAATGACAAAGTTTGCACTAAAAACACAGAGCGCCTAAGACATTTGCACATTTAATGTAGAGAGCAGTAAAAATTCATATTAAATACATATGATGAAGTACTACTCATTTTTCAAAAGTCTTGAAGCTTTTGAAGTTCATATCAAACATATACATTTCATACCAAATCTCATATCTAGATTTGGTACACATCAGTAGAAAATCAAAGTGGCTCCTATGTGCCGGAGTTAGATGCTAGACTGTTTAGCACTGGACTCTTTGGCAGTCCTTCACACTTCCCAGCTCCCTTTTCACCAGATTTGCGTAATGAGTTTGTTATAGCAGGGAAAACACAGTTTTAAAGCATCTCTTCCTCTGCAGGTGAGGATTCTCTTCTCCAAGGGCCCCTTCATCTCCATTTTTGCGAGCGACCCCCACATCATCATTAAAGCCATCAACCAGAACCTGAACAGTGTGCTGCGTGATTCCAACATCAACGGCCACGACTACATGCGCAACATAGTGCACCTGCCCGTCTTCCTGAACAGCCGTGGCCTCAGCACAGCAAAGAAGCTCTGCATGGCGGCGCCAACTAACGGAGATCTGCTTGCTGCTGAGGGTAAGCAGTAAAAATATGGCTGATGTGAAGGATAGCCGGCCCATGCTACGATTCTTTATTGATCAGAAAACATGTATAATCTAATAATAGTTGGTTACTTTTTCTTTTTGTGCTTCTGGATTCCTGCAGCATGGCATGAGGAGTTGGACAAAAAGTTTCAGTCTCAAAACAGTCTCGGAGAGCAGGCGAAGCAGGGTAGTAAATCGACTCTGAACAGGAGGGTAAGTCTTAGCTGACTGGGAAAAAAAATTATATATATAAAATATAATTTGGACCACATCACCAAACTAGTGGTGCATGGAATAAAATAAAATGTTTGAGCTGTTGTAGTTTTGTGAGCACACCTCATGCAAATATATCTCTCCTTCAAAGAAACAAGATATGAACATCACGCTAGTCCTCTGAAGTAAGTCATGCGGTGCACACGCTGTTGCCGTGCTTGTGTTTGTTGTTCTGTGTGTTCTCCATGAGGCTGGCAATGTGGAGAGGGATGCTGTCGGAGCCCCTGGATGTCGCCGAGGAGCGTCTGTAATTGATTTAATGTCTGTTTACCCTCCCCGCTGAGATGGCATTGCCTAATGACAGGGTGCAGCAGCAGTGGGGCTTGGTGACAAAGCTCTGGCACGGCCGGCGTCTAGTGGGAGGCTAAATGGCTCCGCTGCCTGCCCAGCGAGTGCCCCATTTGTTTGCCTCACTGATTTATCAGCCCGCTTTTCATTCGGCTTTCGGGGACACGATCCTTTTGTGCAGCCTCCGCCACTAGCACGCCTGGCAGTCATCCTTGTTTTTCGTGAGTGGAAGTTCATGTTTCGCCCGTTTACAAGATGCTCGTCAAGTCTTTACCAGACGTTACAGCAAGAGGAATGCATTGACTCACTAATTACTGCAGATTTAGCTAATGTGAACTTTAGTGGGGTCAAAAGAGACAGTTTTGAGATTGATGTGGGCATTTCATCAATGTTTTTTTTTCTTATTTTTTATTCTAAACTTCTAAAAAGTTGTACATTTCTAAATACTGCATAGATTCTCTATGGGGTTCAGGTCAGGCGAGTTGGCCGGTCAAATCAAATATAGTAATATCATGGTCAGTAAACCAGTTAGTGGTAGTTTTGGCACTGTGGCAGGTGTTAAGTCCTGCTGGAAAAGCTTCATAAAGCTTGTCATCAGACGAAAGTCTCAAATCTCCTGGCTGCCATGACTTTGGACTTGATAGTATAAAACCAACTCCAACAGATGACATGACACCCCAAATCATCACAGACTGTGAAAACTTCTCACTCAACTTGGATCCTGTGCCTTTTCACTCTTTATAGTAATTTACTCAAATTTTAAATAAACTATTCTAGTATTTTGAGATACTGGATTTTGATTTTCATGAGCTGTAAGTCATACTCATCAAAAGTAAAAGAAAAATGAAATGTTAACATTTCTGTGCAATGAATCTAGAATATATGGATTCCTTCATGGAATCCAAGCACTAGTGAAATGCTGGGATAATCCTAATGGAACTTGTGTAGCAGAGGATTGTCTAGAAAATGCATGTATTTTAAATTTCTAATACATTTCAGCAGCTTTTATGAATCTGTTTAGAGAGGAGGTTGAGTCATATTTCAATTTCAGTTGAGTTTTTTGGGCATAACTTTGAATACTGCATTGATTTATGGAGTGTGATTTATTTGTTTAAATTTAAAACAGATAAAAAAGTGTGTCTGTCTGTCTGTCATCATGCAGGATACATATCGGAAACGTCAGATGCAGCGTACAGTCACACGTCAGATGTCCTTTGACCTGACCAAGCTGCTCCTTACTGAGGACTGGTTTAGTGACATCAGCCCTCAGACCATGAGGAGACTCCTCAACATCGTATCAGTCACAGGTTACCGCAATCATGTCTTGATTGTGAAATCTGAAATATTTTGTAATATTAATATTCTATCTTTATAATTGTATTAATATTGTATAATATCTGGTACTATTATATTATACCTGCATGAAGAAACAAAGAAAAAGTTTTGTGCAATACTTTCTTTTAATAATGTAATGTTTTGGCTTAATCAAGCTACAAGGAAAAAATATATAATTTGCAGAACAATTAGTATGCTGAATACTTAGATCTTAAGGTATGTTGAAATTAGCATACCATTGCTTCAGTATAGCTGATTAAAACTGAACATGTTAACCATAAAGTTTGAAGAGTATGGAGAGCTGTATTTATAATATATTTTTCTGCAAATACAAGTTAAAACGAATGGCCTCCAGACACCAAAAAGAATGAATATCCATTAATATTTCATAAATCCATTTTATTATTACTTTTCTACTGTCTCGATGGGTTTACTAAAAAAAAGGTATAGGTTAAATAAGAATCTTAGATTTTTTTTTCTGAAGATGAAAATCATACTATGATTATATCGATGCCACGACAGGACGCCTCCTCCGAGCCAACCAGATCATCTTCAACTGGGACCGGCTGGCATCATGGATTAACCTAACTGAGGAATGGCCGTACCGGACGTCCTGGCTCATCCTCTTCCTGGAGGAGAATGACATCGTCTCTGACCAGGTCCCACTCAAGAGCATCTACGAGAGGTCAGGTTCCATGCCGCTCCTGTACACTGCTTGTGTTAGTGTCAGAATAGCGTTCCAACATCCTGTCTGCTCGAAATAGCTGTTAACAGCCCAATCAACACATGCACTTACGACAAGTTAAATTTCAGTTTGACATGCAAGTTCACAGCAGTCACAAGCTTTAACAGCTCGAGTGGCTCCAATAAACATCCATCACCACGCTGTCCTCTTCCTCTGACCTAAAGGTGGCAGTAGAGATTTTTGTGTTCATCGTCTGGACCATTTCTGACCTGGTCAGGAAGAGGCCTTTCAGTGTAGTGTAATGGGTTTTGCCCTTCTCTGTTCAGGCTTTATGTGTCATATGTCAAAGAATATCACAGAAAAATCCAGTGTTCTTGTAGAATACTGTATTGATCATTGACAGGCAATGGACTTTGAAAATATTTGTTTCATTTTTTTTGTTTTACTAGTGAATGCATAGGGTAGAATGAGGGCTATGTGTATATATAAATATATATATATATATATATATATAAATATATA
Organism: Clarias macrocephalus; assembly: GCA_011419295.1. Taxonomy (NCBI): domain Eukaryota; kingdom Metazoa; phylum Chordata; class Actinopteri; order Siluriformes; family Clariidae; genus Clarias; species Clarias macrocephalus. The sequence continues at coordinate 157,111 of JAAGKR010000192.1, read as the reverse complement.
TATATATATATATAAATATATATATATATGTGTGTGTGTGTGTGTGTGTGTGTGAGGCAGTTGCTGCGGTTGCTCAGGGCTTGGCCTTTAAAGGTTGCTTTCTGTCACACTGCACTAGCATGCTGTGACTCCCCAGGCTGTGGAAGTGTCAGAGCACCTCAGTGTCAGCATCTGCTCCCTCTTACACAGCCTGACTCGTTCTCTCTCTCTCTCTCTCTCACACACACACACACACACACACACACACACACACACACACACACACACACACACACACACGTTCTCTCCGTTCTTGAACCATGTTATTCCTGTAATGCATAAATGCACCTGTTTCTCGCCTCCTCCCTCCCCCATCTCCCCACCTGTTAAACAGATTAAATAAAAGACTTCAATGCACTAAAGTAAACTCTTACATTGTAACCTTCTCAGAGTTGTGATGTCGTTACCATGAACTCATTTGCATATCCACGCCTATTCCGTTCGGTCCAGAGTGACCCCTATCATTAACGCAGTTTGCGCAAAGCTCTTCAAGCAGTACCGGTTTTCGACTGTTAGTGAAGTATATTTTTCATGATGTCACTGAGTACTTCAGTTGCAATATCATTAGCAGGTTGCAGGCTGGACAGTGCAGGCTTGTGGGCGTGAGGTTATAGTGACGTGTGTCAAAACTTTTGGTCTGTACTGTAAATAAACAATCGCTTTGGTATTTGCGGAATTGCATTACTACAATCCACCACCAGCGTCTTGTGTAACTATATAATTCTCTATGAGACGTTGCATCCCCGTGAACGTCATAAGCGTTGAGAGAACATTACTGTCTTACCCCTGTCTGATTAAGACATAAGGTAGAATTTCTCCAAGGGCCTCTGGACTCTTGGCTTGTTCTCTCCTTCTTTAGTTTCAGAATTAGTTTCTGGCTCAAACATATCAGGCTGTATATATTGAGCTGATGCCATAATTTATCTCCTGTACACTTTAACGCATGGCACATGGTATGTATATAAAAAAAAAAGTTCAGACATTTCAATTTAAGGTCATTGAATGATAGAATTAAAGACACTGTAATAAGGACACCTGTTTAATTTGAAAGTGTGTTATAAGTGTGTTAGACAGTTATAAATGTGCTATAACACAACCATCAGCAGTTGAAGATCTTTCTTCTTCTTCTTTTTTTTTTTTTGAAGAAATCTAAAAAGAGAGCTGACGTGTTGCGTTCTTATCTGTGCCAGATCTGTCTCCTGATGATAAACTGTCAACTTTTTCTTGATGCATTTTTTTTTTTCACCTTGGTTTCCCGTGTTGGTCACGTGGCCAAACTGGTGTTTTATCTCTCTCTAGTTCTTTTTAGAGACACGAGTCATGTCATTTCGTGAATCCCCCGGCTGCTATTCTCACATTTAAGTCAAATCGGGACTTTTTTAATCCTCCCCGTCTTCTCGTCTCTTCCATGTTTAACTGCCATTCTGCGGTCAGCTTCACGGGAAAGACAGTGACCCACAAGCAGTCTGTCTCAGAGCCCTGCTTCCCTTTCAGCCTGTGTGTAGGGTCATTGTGAAACACCGCTGCCCATGCGGCTGCGAGGTCAACTTTCCGTACACACCCCAGGGCTGTATGTCGACCCAGACACGCCAGCCTATCAGAGAGCACGTTACTGAAGGACCAGTGAAAGAGTGAGTCAGCGATTCATAGGTCAGCTGTCACTCTGAATCGCACTCACAATGTGGTTTCTCTCTGTTTCGTGTTTGTGTGTGTGTGTGTCTATGTGTGTGCGCATGTGGGTGAGAAAGAGGGGGCTGATGGACGCATCATGTGCTTGGGAAGAGGACATACTGTGTGTGAGAGCATGTGGGCGTATTGCCTAGTTTAGATTTGTTTTTATGTTCTCTCGCTCTCCCTTTTTCTCTCACACACACATTGATTTCTGGAAAAGAGAAGTGATAAAATACCCTTTTACTGACCTTGTTCTCTCAGAGTGGATTACAAGTCATGAAGCCTTTAGGCGTTTTCGTGCATTTCTACAAAGTATCACGTCTTGATCTTACTTCTCGATGTGCTTTCAAACTTCTGAAAAAAAAAAAAAGTCTCATGATGCTGAGTGTATGAAATATGCACAAGTAGCAGAACATAACCACACACACCTTACTGCAAAAAAAAGAAAAAGAAAAAAAAAGTGTCCACCCAGAAGAGGTCCAGCTATTTTGATCTGATGCTGTCGGATGTGCTTTGTGGTGTATTGCTGTGGGTTTCATAGATGAGTCTATACAATGTATAATGGTGCTCCTAGCATGGGAACGACTTCTTTCTCTCCCACAATGCACCAGTGTTTTAATCTGCTGCAGAATGTGAATAATCTGTTAATAACATCAGGCTGTTTTATGATTAACGCAGAAGCAGTGCAGGCTAAAGTAATCTGGCTTAGAAACTGTGTGTTGGGGGGGCAGCTCTGAGCACAAAGATCGCTGTGTCCTCAGGAGACACAGGCCGAGTCTGCACCTACACACAAAAACACCCTGACCAGTGTGATTCATCTGTTCTACTGGGAAAACTACAAATTGCACGTAGGAGGCCAAGTCAGTGCTCCAGCGGCCCCAGCACACTTAGGCAAATTAAGAGCAAAACAAATCCCAAAATGTTGCACACGTTTTTCCTTGTTATTTATAGCTGTCAAACGTTGCAAATCGACACTTGGGCTTTGTTGCTCGAATGATATTAGAGCTTAATTCCATCGCTCGCTCACCTGATTCTTTTCCACCGCACCTCAGGAGGACAAACGGAAAGAACGTAATTACAGTCGGACCATATAAAGTAGGTCCGCCAACAGACGGAAGCCCATATTGGGCTCGCTAGTGGAGAGGAAGTGAGAGTTCTTCCGACGGCTGGTGGCCGTGATCTGGTGTGGAGTGTTTGAGCGGAGTCAGGTCCAGCGGGAGGTTATTTCTGGTGCTGTGCTCCGATTTTAGCTTGTCGAAAGGTGTGGCCCACCGAGCCGGCTCTGCTCCGACATCTGGTGTCCTGAGCGTGCCAGCACGGCCTGACGGAACCCGCGCGGGCTAAGCACTGTGCCCAGACCAACCCCTCCTTTCCTGACACACACTGACACACACACGCACACACACGCATGCTCATGCACACACCTGACATGGGCTGATAACATATGTCGTTCACCCCCACACACACACACACACCTCCCACACTGCCAGAGCCCCTTGTTAATTAACCGTTAGGAGAGCTGGAGACACACGCTCCTACACAACCTTTCACACTCAGGAGTGAGTGTGAAAGCTCAGGAAAGAGCACATGCCCCCTCGCCTTTTGTCTTCACCTCACTAACCGTCTCTTGGCATGCCTCCCTCACACTCACACTCTCCTTCAGCTTTAATCTACCTCCGGATGCTTAAACTGTCCTCCTGTACAGATAGCCTGTCTTCTCTCCTGTCGCTCTTCCCACATCGCTCGTTCATTCAGCGGACAATTACTCCAGCGCTGTGCCCTAAACGCTAGCTTTAAAGACGATTTCTCCAAAACTTTTTAACTAATGACACTTGAAATGAATCTGTGCACGGCAATCAGAGCTAATTAGAAATACTCCTTTTGCAAGTACAGAAACATTAAGATGACATACTGTTCATTCAGGATTACTTTAATTGGACCAATTATTGTAATTTTGCTTGCAATTACCGTCAGAGATAAAAGCATTTTTTTTTCAGAAGCACATTTCGTTCAATTCTCTTTTTGCTTGCTGCCTAATAAGGCTTTAAATATCATTCGTGAACAAAAGAGAACAGCTTCCTTTTTTTCACCACTTTTGAACTTTTGTGCCCTCGGCTGAGAGATTCTTTCTTCGACGCCGCCTTTGTGCTGTTTCCATATTTCCCTCACGTAGTGAGCTCGTCTCGAACAAGTTTGAGAGATTTGCGCCGTATGCCTCTCCCTCTGGACCGTGTATGGCAGCTGAGCATTTGGTGGTGGGAGTGAACCTGTAAATGAATAGCACTGTAAATGATGAGGCTGTTGAAAAGCCCATCTACTTCCCAATAGAAGGGAGCATGATCTCTGACAAGGAGCACACTTATCGAGGACACACAGAGCCTTCGCTTGGCAGAGTGACCTCCAGATGGTTGAGATGAGCTGGGGAGTGGGAGAATGTGAAAGTAGAAATAAAGTGAGAGGCTGCGTGGTGAACAGAGTGATAGCAGAGTGGATCTAACGCTGGTTTGAAGCCATGCTGTCACAGAGGAATTGGTTTTTGTCCTTTGTAGTTCCCAGGCTTTTGGGTGTTTGTGACATCATGGCGATGACGAGAATGGGAAATGAGAGAACGTTACACTGGTATTTGGCCAAATCTCTGAAGTCTTTTTAAGGATTAAAAGATTTAAAATGAGTGTTCTAGACCACTTGAAGGAAAATTTGTTATTAACCTAGACACAATGAATCCTTATCTCTGCATCTTCTGTGGCATTATGAGCCATGAGTATTTGATTAATTCAGTGGGATAATTATAAGGTTCAGTTTTTTTTTAAAAGCCTCCAAGCTCTGAGAAAATTAGGCTTAAATAAACTTATCTTATTGCAATCTCTAAATGGCCTGGCTTAAGTTAGGATATGGTTTACCATGGCAGTTGCTTTTTCTAAAGATTCACATAATTAAGTAAAATCTCCTTTAAATACTTAACTTTCACTTCCCTTATAGATACAGATGAAACTCGAAAAATGAGAATATCGTGCAAAAGTTCATTTATTTCAGTAATGCAACTTAAAAGGTGAAACTAATATATGAGAGAGACTCATTACATGCAAAGCAAGATAGTTCAAGCCGTGATTTGTCATAATTAAGATGATTATGGAGTACATGACCGTGAAAACCTGAAATCCTCAATCTCAGAAAATTAGAATATTGTGAAAAGGTTCAATATTCTAGGCACAAAGTGTCCCACTCTAATCAGCTAATTAAGCCATAACACCTGCAAAGGGTTCCTGAGCCTTTAAGTGGTCTCTCAGTCTGGTTCAGTAGGTAGCACAATCATGGGAAAGACTGCTGACCTGACAGTTGTGCAGAAAACCATCATTGACATCCATAAGGAGGGAAAGCCTCAAAAGGTAATTGCAAAAGAAGTTGGAAATTACCTTTTGTTCCCAAAGTTCTGTATCAAAGCACATTAATAGAAAGTTATGTGGAAGGGAAAAGTGTGGAAGAAAAAGGTTCACAAGCAGCAGGAATGACCGCAGCCTGGAGAGGATTGTCAGGAAAAGGCCATTCAAAAGTGTTGGGGACTTTCACAAGGAGTGGACTGAGGCTGGAGTCAGTGCATCAAGAGCCACCACACACAGACAGATCCCGGACATGGGCTTCAAATGTCATATTCCTCTTGTCAAGCCGCTCCTGAACAACAAACAACGTCAGAAGCATCTTATCTGGGCTATCATCGATTGATGCTCTGGGGACCTGTGACTTCAGTTGTTCGATAGCTCAGGACTGGAATCTCCTACAGTCTACCTGAGCCTCCAGGAACAAACTGGACTCCTTTTAATTTTAATTTTAACACATCTCCTGTTACACTGAACTTCCAGTACACATTATTAAGTTGATCAATCCCTGCTATCCGTTATCACCCAGATGAGGATGGGTTCCCTGTTGAGTCTGGTTCCTCTCAAGGTTTCTTCCTATTACCATCCCAGGGAGTTTTTCCTTGCCACCGTCGCCCTCGGCTTGCTCATTAGGGACAATCTTATCATTTTGATTCATACACATTGCATACAGACTTACTTCTTTTTATTGTGTAAAGCTGCTTTGCGACAATGTCAATGTCAAGCGCTATATAAATAAAATTGACTTGACTTGACTTAAAGAAAAAAGAACTGGTCTGAATTGGACTCAGTGGTCCAAAGTCCTCTTTTCTGATGAGAGCAACTTTGGCATCTCATTTGGAAACCAAGGATCCAGTGTCTGGAGGAAGAATGGAAAGGCACACACTGCAAGATGCTTGAAGGTCAGTGTGAAGTTTCCACAGTCTGTGTTGATTTGGGGAGTCATGTCATCTGCTGGTGTTGGTCCACTGTGCTTCATTAAGTCCAAGGTCAACGCAGCCGTCTACCAGGAGATTTTGGAGCACTTCATACCTTAAATGTTTACCTTAAATGTTTCATGGCATGTGTGTTCATGTGCACTCTTTCAGGTTGAGTGCTGTAATATGTTGAGTCCTGTAATATGCCTGTGTCATCATGAAAGAAAAAAAAATCCCTTGATGGAATAACCAGTACATTCGGTTTAATCAACTGACTTTTTTTTATTGCCACATGACTTTGCTGAGCCTACACCTGACCAACTGAATCAACCCCAGATCATAACATTGCCTTTAGAGGCTTGTACGTTTACGCTATTTTATCTCATTATACTGTACATCTGAGTAGTTCAGGGTCAAGGGCCTTGCTCATGGGCCCAACAGTGGTAGAGTGTTGTTGGGGGGGGATTTGGAAACCTTCCAATGCCGTAGTTAACCATTGAGCAACCCTGCATGGTGAGCCCTATGAATAATGGGCGTGTTTTTAAATTTTTTTGAATGTCCTTCCCTTCGTACCCTGATGCTCCTACCTTTCTGGAATACAGTAGGTTCAGTCTGAACTTGTCAGACCACATGACCTTTTTCCATTTGCTTCACAGTCCAATATTTAAGCTATTAGGCTCACTAACAAGTGGTTTTTGTATGGCCACATAGCTGTTTATTTGTTGATTAATTTTATATTTTTGAATGATGCAACTTCAAGTTGGTGGTTCAACACTATCTATCGGGGTTTCAGGATTGCACAGATCTTAATCCAATTCTATTAAATCTTGTACGGTACAAAGTGCTAATCTTTTATTTTTATGCCCATTGTTTGCTCCACACACCAGTCCAGTAGGTGGAGGATGTGCCAACTGCCTATAAACTCAAATGAAGAATACGAAGAAGCAAAAATCTTGCTACAGTAAACAAGAGTATTTTTTTAGTATTTTGCAAAATATTTGGGCGATTTGTGTTTTCTGCACAAGTTGTGGTATATTTATAAGGAATTTGTTCATTTTATCCTATTTAAAAGTTGTATATTTACTTAAATGACCTAAGCGTAATTTAAGCATTAATTTAATCATTTGATTAAATTAAATGACCAAGAAAAGATTGATAATATTGTACAATTAATTAAATCGCACAGTTCTAGTATGAAACTCAGTTCTTTTGTTTTTGACCAAACATTCAACATTGTTCAAGTGGTGTTTTCTGTTCAATTTACATAAAAAGCATCAGTGCTTCTCACACTGCTCTTATTCTGACATTTTGGTACTTTTGCATTCATTAGTCCATAACATTTTGCTTTTCTTTGTTGTATTGTTGGCTACTGAAAAGTATATGCTAAGGCATTTTGCCTTAAATAAGACCACATATAAGGCACAATTGGCCTTGATCTGAGAAATTTGTATTCTTTTAAAGAGGGTTAGAGTAATGTCAGCAGGGAGAAGCATATTGATGGGGAGACTTAATAAATGGTGAGTTGAGCCATGCTTGTATTGCAAAGAGCATGTGGTACAGAGTGGGTTTGACAAGTGTAGGTGGGAGCTGGTTTGGCTTTGACAGCAAGCTTTAGTATTTTAAATTATCTTCAGGCAGCTACAGAAAGATATTAGAGTGAACATGGCAATGAGGTGATGTGGAAGAAATTTGGCTTGTTGAAAAAAAAAAAGACATAGAACTGCAATCTTGACCAGGATGGCAAAGATCTGCTAGGACAAGTTGCAGTAGTCCAATCTTGACATGAGAAGGGGCTGCGTACCTGAGTAACATCTATGGACAGAAGAGGTAGGATCCTTTTGATGTTATAAACGAGATAACTGCATGACCAAGGCAAGTTAGCAATGAGCAGAAAATGTAGCTATGGAAAAGGTTTTGTACGTTGTAAGATGTTCCTTGACTACTCCAGAGATACAACAAGCCCATGTCATGAGTTGCTTTTCAGATATCTGCCTGGCATTCTTAGATCTTAACATGAGTGTCTGAGAGAGAAAATTAGTTTTGAGTCATCAGTGTTTCAGTGGTTTGTAATATGAGATTCTGGTAGTGAGTTTGTCTGTGGCCCAGTGCATAGCTGGCTGTGGTGCACTGGGTGTTCTGGTGTATTTCTATCATGGTGTCAGTTTGCTGGTGTATAGTTGGTGATCAATATTGATTAGTTCATCTGGCAGTGGTATTAATGTTATGGCTGATTGGTGTATGTCTCATAAAACAACACATTTAATGGATTTTTGTTGTTAGACAACTATCCTAGTATTTGAAATTCCCAATTTTTCCATCTTTATAAATTTTTTTTTTGAAAAATATGTTCCTGTTTTTGCTTGTTTCTCAACCGTTATTTACAGTAGCCCAGTGTTATCAATCGTAACGTTTGATATTACCATCACTAACACAGAATATTTTGCTAATCACAGTCTTATCAAGTTTAATAAAATATATTGGTTTAGTTCAATTTAAAACATCAGTAACATCATGACTTGGTTGATCTGGGCCATCTGAAGGACATCTTCATTCTGTTCGAAGATCTGTTGAGAACAACTGTGATTCTGTTCCTAGACAAGGTTTTGCTTTTTAAGCTGCTAAAAGCAATTCAACAAATAATTAATAATGTATCAGTACCTTAAGTTTAATTACTTAAAAATATAAGTATGTTTATGTTGAGAGATCTGTGTTCTTGATGGTACAGGAGTGTGAAACGACAGTGATTGTTTTCTGACAAGGATTTGAAAACACTGTACTCATCCCAGGCCTGGATAACGTTCTAGTGGAAACCAAAAGTGAAAGTTATTTTTAGGCGAGTTAAGTGTTGCGATTTTATCTCCATAAAACATCCTACCAGTTGATTCTTGAGAAGTTCCTTGTTACCATCCTCAACAATAAAACTGTGACAAAAGTCAAATTTAGTCCACCTACCTTTTGGCTAAGGACATGCTGAACATCTGTCTGTGTTTCTTCAGCAGTAAGGGAAATCTTGTTTACCACTTCAGCAACTCTCTGGAAACAAGTGAAGACATCCGTTTGCCTGGAATTGGCCCTGCCCTTCTTCAGGATGCAGTGTTTTAGGATGTCTTCCTGATATGTGACTTCACCTAGACTGTTAGCGAAACAGCTATTATGTTATGACGGTTGCATAATTTTTGCGTAAAATCTCTTTCACGAAACGTCACAAAATATTACATGGCTTTCACGTCATTGTTATTAAAACTTGGCACTTGATTTCGGTCACTTGGTTTTCTACTGTGTAGTCTTACTGACCAGTGGCCTTTGCTTTAATGCTCCAATGTCTTTCAGTTTTAGTCAGGCTTAATTAATCCTGTTTGCCAAGTATAAGTTGGATTCATAAAAGGAAGTTTCCAGTCAGGTTAGGAGTAAAAGGAAAGCTTGAATTCAGATGTGTTTGTACGTGTATGTATTGGTCATTTCTGTGTATCCAGCTGAACTGGAACCCACTGAGAGGTTTTTTAAAGAGTGCTGTGTCTTTACATGCAATTGCGAATCAGCAGTGCAGCCATGAACATGTTTGCTCTGCTTGCTTGATTGAGCGCCTGGCAGCTCCTCACTCCAGGGAGTGTTGACGGACGCCTACAGCTCCACGTGCCAGCCTGCCAGCTGCTCTCTGGGTCCTGCCTCTACTAGGCCACCATTGGCTGCCACCAGCCGTCTATAACGTGTAATTCAGCCACGGTTGCTCTTTTAGCAGTGGTAACATCGATTCTCATTATATGTCTTATAATATGTTAGCTTTTCTGCATGTCTGGGCATTTTGTGTAAATGATGAAAGGCACTTGCCTTGCACCATCATCATAAGGGTGGCTGGAAGCAAAGTCAAGTGGCACGTTAATCGGTCAGCCGGAGGGGGAATGAGTGGGAGAATTATGCTTCTTCCCGTCAGCTGCTGCTGTGTAGGAGTTTTTCAAAAAGAGGAAGAGGAGGAAGAAAAGAAGGCTCAGTCAGTGTCAGGATTGATCAGCCTTTAGAGAAACGCAGGCCAGGAACTTCCCAAGGCAGCCACGCCACTAGTCTCAGAGCCACCACATGGCTTCAATCAATAGTCTTATTTGTAAATGTAATGCCTGCAAGATAGGCTGTGCACTTTTATCTGCCTCTGCATAAAAAAAGAACAAAAATCACTTTTTTTCCAACAGTTGTTTTCACATGAGGCTTCTCGGCCGATCCCAGCGCTCCCATGAAAGATGACTGACGGTGCCTTTGGTTATTTGCATATCTCTCCCAAAGCAAAAAGGAAAAAAAAATCTCACAAGCAATGTTGGAACAAATCACTTGATGTTTGGGCCAACTTTTCTTCCGCATTGACTGAAAAAATGCTGTCTTTTTGAAGCGGATGGGTTCCACTGGTGCGAGCCAATATAAATAGCGCCCTGCATGTTTTAGCATTTAGTAAACGACGAGAGCCATTTGAACAATACGCTAGCAGCTTTTGTGATGTGACTAAGGTGTCAGACACGATGCTGCTCAGCGTAGACTTTTGAACCCAGCAAGCTTGTGCAAAAGGAAAGGAGACTGACATATCTGTAAAAGGGGAAGATGAGTAACTACCCATATGTCCTCAGTGACTGACCAACAGACGCACTCCCCACATCCCTTCTCCCATCGTTCCCCACTTTAGCCAGTATGGCTGCTGTCGGCTCAAGCTGTTAGAACTAGAACGTTGCGATGGCATGTTTATTCTTTGGACTGGGTGTTGTGTTTGAATATGGCAGGTGTCAAGACATTTGTGTATTTTGTGTTCATGCCAGATAAAATAGTAGGGCCTTGGTGGTGGAGCTTTCTTTCACCCAAAGCCATTCTGCATAACAGTCACTGTAGTGTTGTAGTGTCATGTTTTATGTATTTGGGTTCCAAACCTGCCAACTTATAACTTATTGGATATCATGCATCAGTGAACATTTTTACTTTGGTGTATGCTGGGTAAAGGTTTCACACAAAAATACATTATAATTCAGAGTCTTCTTTTTTTTCTCCACAAATTAAATGAAAAAAAAAAAAATTTAATTAATTAAAAATTAAAATAACAGAGGAGCCAACCAACACTGATATCAACTGACATTTTCTGGAAGCCCGTCCCCTCTCAGCGTCTCACGTTAGTAATCATTTGGCAAGCATCTTGACTTAACTGGATTGTCCCTCTAGAGATACAGTATGCACTGGTATGGTGGCCTTGCTTTCTTTCAGGACAAATTGAGAAGATTTGGGGTTGGCTAACATGAAATATAATCCATCATAGGCAGAACCTTCTGAGAAAGAAAAGGAATTAACATGAGTGAACAATGTGGATCCTGTGTAAACAGTTTTAGCAAGTGAAAGCAGATAGGCAATTAGCCATAGGACAACAGAAATCTTGAGCCACCCCTCATTTATTCATATTAAATAAAACTAAATTATGTAGACTAAATAAAAGAAATTTAAACAAATTATTTATTGTGACAGGCCACAAATTGCCTAAAGATACAATTGAAAAGTTGGTTGTTTATGTATCTCAGCAGCATCCTCATTTCCTCTCTCGTCTGTCCAACCACTCAGCATTCATCACCAGTATACTAATCACCAGCCTGATCATCTGTCATCATCTGCACCCGTTTCTCACTGGTTCTTTCCTTATGTTCGATTGTTTTTAATGCTTGAATGAGTCATATGTCAATGTGTGGCTTAACAAACAAAATCCATTTCTCTGAAACTGTTCAAGTACAGGGACAAGATTGAAAATGAGAGCCAAAATTCACAGACAAAAGGTCTTTCAGGCTACCTGTAGAGCTATTTCTCAAGATTACACTAAAAATACAAGAAAGTCTGAGGGGCATATGAGAGGTAAGAGCTGCGGCTCAAGACTTTTGCACAGTACTGTATATTAACATGCTTACTGACTGGCATTCCATCAATAAATGAAATGTGCCATTCATGTTTAAACTGCATTCCTCAGAATTTAATTAAATTGTGAGCAATTGTGAACATATCTTGAATAAATGATTTAACAAGCAGCCATCTAACAGTGGTTAAGCATTGTACAAATTTGATGTTCAAACAGTATTTTATATGAAAGGGCTGTTATGTTAAGGAAGCATATGGCAAACTTGTATTATTCCCACATTACTTTGCAGTGTGAAGCTACATGTCATATGTCTATTTGTTTTTGCTGAATAGATTTACATAACATGTTAATGGGTGCAAGAAAAAGCAGATAAACATTCTGTGTACAAGAAAAAGTTGTTACGTTTCACAATCAGATTAAGGTCCATAGAGAAGTTCTGAATTTTAAGTTTTGAATGGAGTGTGAATAAGATGATAATCATTTTCCAAATATGGAGTATATGCATACATTCTTGCTGGAAAATCTGGTGTGTATTTTGTGTATGTTTAACTACGTGCCTAAAAAGAACTTCTTGAAAAAGATTGGTCACTGTGGAGTGGAGTCATGCTAGTAAAGAAACATTGGTTTGTGTGCATGTGTGTGCGTGCTGGGGTGGGGGGGTGTCTTGTGACAGAGGAAGTCTCTTGAGAGGTTCTCGTCACTGGCTCCTGTTTGTCTGTGAGTGAACATATATGCACACACACTCTCTCTCACACACACCAAATAAACAATTCCAGCTGGATTTCAGGAGAAGCAAGCTACCAGTTCTGCCTAATACAGTGCGTGGGAAAAGCACCAGATCCTGTTCCCTTACAGGCACCATGTGCTCCACTACCACCTCCTCTCACAGCGGTGTTGTTCAAGTTTATCTGTGAACAAACTCTTCATATGCGTGTATTGTGTGCTTATGGGTGTCTGATATGGATCACCCCATTCACCCCATCTCCACCTCCACGTAATGTCATTGTGTAGAAGGTCAGCCGTCTGCTCACACGGCATTTACTGATGAGCCACTGACCGTAATGCCTGCTCTAGCACAGTGCGAGTCATTGTCCAGCGTATGTGATGTCTTCTCTTCTATCCAGTGGATCACAGACTCTGTTGTACACAGCCACCGCTGGATAATACAGCTGTTGGAGAGTTTAATGTGCTCTGGGGCCATCTGAATTGTAAAGCCCACAGACACTGTGGGCCACTGGACTCCGAGATCTTGCCTCGGCTCTGTGTGCGTGGAGTTATGGCATGTGGGCTAATTGATGTTTACAAATTGCCTGTTGCGTGTGTGTGCAAGTGTGTGTTTGTGTCCTGCAATGTGTTGCAACCCCATCCAGAGTGTACCCCTGCCTTGTGCCCCAAGTTCCATAGTCCTCCCATGACCCTATAAAGCAGTACATAAGAAGGATGAATGGGTATAGATTCCCCCCACCTCATTATTATGGGCTGTTTTCTGTAAATGGATCTCTATACTATTGTAATTGGAGACAATTTAAAAACTAAATACTTCTATACTGTATGTAACATCTTTCAATGTTTTGATGAGAAATGAAGTTAAAACATTTTCCCATAACAGGTGAAAGACTGTCAGGGACTCACTTCGGCGCTTAGAATCCAGTTTCAACTTCACCACGTCAGCTTGACCAATTGTGCTCAATTGTGCTCGCATCAAATCGGATTATTTAACCCACTGCCATGTTACGAGGTGCCTAGTCTGTTCCCATAAGCAAAAAAAAAGCTTTGCTTTCCAGTCATCCAGATAGTACATGGGAAATACCAGTAGGGCTGACCATCACAAGGCAAACAGACATAACGATGGAGTGATAGAAGAAGAAAAATTGTGTGCACAAAATATCTGCATTCATCAGTAAGCAAAACTTGAGCTGCATCTGATAGTAACTCCCATGCCAGGAAATGATTTATCACATGTTGCCTGACATTGTGGTTTGCTGATCTCAAGGCTACTTTCTGTAGAGACCAAAATCACACATATTAAAGCAACACAACTTAAGATTGATGCACAGGCTTTATCAGCCAGTCTGAATCAACATTCATGACTACTAAAGCATTCTGGGTATTTTTTTTTAAGAAGGTGTGAGTGAGAGAGGCATTAAGTCTATCCTAGATCGCTCAATTCCATCAGTCTTGGTACTTAGAATAAAACCAAATCCTATAACATGTTCTTCATGTCTGATTATACAATGAAGATGAAATAACGAAAAACCTGCAGATAAAGGAAATTACGACAGTCTGCTTACGTCATCAGTGGTTCACTCAGGAAATTTAATGGCATATCAAGGAGTATTTTAAAGTGAGCTTGGGTAGTTTTTGTGTTTCCTGCTTGCATAGCATTGGCATGTAGGGATCACTATTTGTCGTCTCGCATCTGTCGTCCGTCATTGTCACGCATTTCCTTTATTCCACCATTCCTGTATTCATAGATGTCCATGAGTTTCACATTATGCTCAGCCTGCTGTAGACAAACTTTGAAGCAGAGGTCAAACACTGAGATTGTAAGGAAACACTGACACTTCCAGAAGAATTTCACTAAATTGTTGAAAAAAGAATATGATATGTATTTCTAATAATCCTGAATAGCAGGTCTGCTTTTTTTGTTTTTAAGACATTGTATTTCCAATGAAATCATTGCCTAAATATTTTATCCCTTTTGCTGCAGAATTTCCAAAAACATCCCCACCACCAAAGATGTCGAACCCTTGCTGGAAATTGATGGAGACATCCGCAGTTTTGAAGTGTTCCTGTCCTCACGAACCCCCGTGCTTACTGTCCATGATGTCGAGATGTTCCTACCCTGCACTGTCAACTTGGATCCCAAACTTCGAGAGATCATTGCAGGTTTACAGACATACCACAACCCTTCTCAGTTTTTAGTCATGGTTCACCAAGTTTAGACCAGATATATGCAGTCCCCTGCATTAACTATTAATCCGCTTCCTTGCCATGTTTCAGAGCATTAATCTCCTCTATGAGGTGTGTCAAGAGCCCTGGCCAGACTTCCACTAAACGATTCCACTATTTAGCCAAGAGAAAGAAACAAGGGTTCTTTTGTGCTTAGGTCAGGATGCAAGACATCATTCAAAATTGCCCTCCTTATTTCTGGGTTACTTTGACTGCTTATTTCCCAAAGCTGAAATGTATGACTACTGCACACAGGAAAAAAAAAAAAAAGAGTTGTCAGACTTTTTTGGCACATTGTACTGGTAATCCGCTGAATCTTTTGGGAGGAGACTGTTTGGTCATCACTGTTTGTTGTTTTGAGAACCAGCCCACAGAGCCAGGCCTTTTTTCTCCTTTCTCACAGGACTTACTAAAAAAGCTGCGCTTCATTTGGCTAAAGTTAAACATGAGTGGGAGTAAATGAATGCGTTTAAACACATGTCGAAATTATAATCTTCCATCAAAAATGATCTCTCTCTCTCTCTCTCTCTCTCTCTCTCTCTCAAGATGTGCGTGATGCCCGGGAGCAGATGCACCTCGGAGGAGTGAGCTATCCCACAATGCCCCTGCAGGAGGCTCCAGCGAGACCGCACTCAGTGTTTGGCCAGGGTCCTGCAGCTTGCTCGCCCACCGGCTCTTTTCCTGCTCAGACTCACAGCAGCTACTTTAGTGGCCTCACCGGCCCACAACACCCCTTCTACAACCGGGTATGCTACACACAAACACACTCTAACACACTGTCATAAGCCTTGATGTGGTACACTGAAAAATATGACCAAATGAATGAGCTTAAAAAAATTATTATGGACGTTTTCTTTATTTTAGACATTTTATTTATTTTTAGCATTTTTGCTTTTGCAATATGTAGCCCATCCCATCCTGTCCTCATTTGTTCATGATCCCTTTCTCTCCTCCACCTCTGTAGCCTTATTTCCCTCCTCATGTTTATCACGTGCCCCGTCATTATTCCGGCAACCCCCTCCATGCCCCCTCCCGTCCTTCCTCCAAACTGGCCTTCCATAAGGACCACAACGCTGGACTAGTAAGTACACAATTAACCCTTAGAACCATGTGTGTGTTTTAGTGTGGATAAGTGGTTCTCTGCCCCAGTCCCGAGAACACCATTGACTGCACACAGTCTCTGTTACACCTATTTCAACATGCTGGCTAATTTCTTAGCCTTTTCTGAATTCAGATGTCCTAGATAATGAACCACTCACACACATGGTGCAGTGACTATGCTGCCTGGTATGGGGCTTGAGAACCATTGTATTTGACCACATTAACATGTCTCTATGGTTTCTTGCATTTCCTAAAGTTTTTTATTTCATTTAATTAAATCATGCATCCCATAACAGGTTCTGCGAAGTGAGAAAAATTGTTTAAAGATTTCATGAAGAGCTTAAGCTGCAGAGTTTGTTTATAGTGTGTTTGTGTAGTTTATACATATGTACTTCAACCATTCTAGCAATCTCTGTCATTTTCTTTTGGTTCACGTTCACCCATATTTTTACTTGCATCATCTCTTTCTTCGTCAGGGTGTTATCAGAGAAGATGCCTTCGAAGGTTCCCCCTCCCTCACCTCCCCTTCTATGGTACCATTAAGTGTAATTCTGTGTGTCTCTTTTATATGCATTATAGGCCAAAATTTGGAAGAAACAAAAAAGTTATTTTAATAAGAAAAGTGGCAAAATAATCATTGAAGAATTGTTGAAGAAAGATGTAGCTTTTATAATGTTAATTGCAATGATCCATGGCAAGGTTTGTCTAATGTTGAAATGTCTGACCGTGTGAAGAATGTGTTTTAAGAATATAAAAACACAGTTAAATACAAAATCCTCCAAATCTACCCTATTGCCCTATAAACTTTGACCCTGCTAATATAAAATTAAATAAGAAAAGTGAGTCAAATTTTCTTTGTTGTACTGTTTAATTGTTTACCTGTTGTGTAATTTTTCATTCGACTCTACCTCAAACATACAGAGAGCATAAACAGCACTTTTCTTTGTATAAGAAAAGTGAGGGATCAGTCCAGAACTACACGGGAGAAGCTTGTGAATGATCTCAAGGCAATTGGTACCAGACAAACCATGATGCCCCAATGGACTGAAATCCTTCAGCACCCACATGATCCCCCTTCTGAAGAAGGCTTTTTCTTTTTACATTTGTACACTAAATATTTCTAATCCCATTCTTTGGTGTAAAGTAGAAAAAAATAGATTTTTCCTTGTCACTCTGGTCACTTAAGGATGTAAAATCCTAAAAAAAAAAATCCAAATGAAAAAATTGTAAAGTATCTTCAAAATTATGAGAATCAACCTAACCAGCTATAGTATGACATATCATAATGTATAACGGTTGTGGCTCTGGGTTAATGATACAAAAGTCAGTGTTCAAACAATCCTTCATGCTAGCTTCCTAATAATCTGAGATATGGTAATTAAATAATTTCACTGTAGAGTAAAGTATATGTGACAAAGGCTTCTTCTTTTAGCATACATAACTACATAACAGAGACTTCAGGTAAAGCTAAAACTTCAAGCCATATACAGTGGGGAAAATAATTATTTGTGATCCCCTGCCGATTTTGTAAATTTGCCCACTTACGAAGAAAAGAAGTGTTTATAATTTTTATTATAGGTTTATTTTAGAGGATTTTGACAGAATGTCATCCAAAAATCTAGAAAAAGCACATGATGCAAAGGTTATAATTTAAGTTGAATTTCAATAAGTAAAATAAGTATCATCCCCAAGCAAAACGTGACTTGGTAAAGAAACCCTTGTTGGCAAGCACAGAGGTTTCTTCTAGTTGGTTACCAGGTTTGCACACATCTCAGGAGGGATTTTGGACCAGGAGGGATCTTCTTTACAGATCTTCTCTAAATCCTTAAGGTTTCTGCTGTTGCTTGGCAACTCCAAGTTTCATCTCTCTCCATAAATCTTCCTTAGGATTAAGGTCTGGAGACTGGCTAGGCCACTCCATGACCTTTAAAATGCTTCTTCTTGAGCCATTCCTTTGTTGTCTTGGCGGTATTGGGTCATTGTCATGTTGGAAGACTCATCCTCAGGGGGTTCTTATCCAAGATTCTACAATACATGGCCACGTCTATTGGCCCTCAATGAGGCAGAGGAACTTCAGAAAGGCCTGTACATATGCCCTCTTCAAAAGGGGGACCTTGTGGGTGCTGAAGGATTTCAGTCCATTGGGGCATCATGGTTTGTCTGGTAACTTTGGTACCAATTGCCTTGAGATCATTCACAAGCTTCTCCCATGTAGTTCTGGACTGATCCCTCACTTTTCTTATTATTGTCCTTACCCCATGATGTAAAATCTTGGATTTGTTTAAATTTGCGAATAGTCTCAACAACAGTTATCTCCTTCTCACCTAGCTTCTTGCTGATGGTCTTGTAACCCATTCCTGCCTTGTGCAGGTCTACAATCTTGTCCCTGATGTCCTTGGACAGCTCTTTGGTCTTGCCCTTGGTGGTGAGGTTTGAATAAAGGATTCTGTAGACAGGTTGCTTTTATTCACGTAACGATTTGTTGTTAGGAGCACCTTTTTAAACTAATCTGTGTATCACATGAGCACATAACTGGCCTATGGGAGCCAGAAGCATTGTTGGGTGGAAGGGAATCAAATATTTATTTTACTCACTATATTTCCATTTATGCAAATACAGATTTATATGTAAATGAATGCATTTAAAACTAGTTTTAGTAGCAGCCATGTTTTCGTTTTTGTCGCATTTAGAGGCTCCAGATGAATTGGTGTCAAATAGGAGTTAATAATAATAATAATAATAATAATAATAATAAATCGTTGAACATCAAAACATCAAAACTGGACAACAAAACTTTGCTCTCAACCAACCTTTCTATGTACAAAGTACTACAGCTCATATCCTAACATGTTTGTATTTTTTCTGGATACATTTTGGATGTCTTCTCATTAAATAGATATTACTGTATGTGTTGTGTTTCTTTAGAGGTAAATTGACTGTTCTTCAAGTTAGAACACGCTTGCTTCCATACTTTTGGCCTGTAGTGTATGTTAAAGGGAATTGTTTGCTTGTGCATCACTACTTGCTTTCCTACACTCGTTTCAAGAGGATATGTGAACGCCTTTATCCATGTCTCTCTTTTCGTTTCATGTTTTCATCATTCTCTTCTGTATTGTTGAGCTTGAGTGCTGTGTACCAGGCTGTATAAGTTTATTTAGTCTGGTTACCAGACTGAAAGTCTGCTAACTGTCTTCGTGCTGTATCATCATGACTTTTTGCACTTTTGGGCTCGAGCCACCCACAGTTTTGTCCCCATGAATCCCTTGTGTGCCCATGTATCTATTTTATAGTTCTGTTTCTTTAGTTCTTCTTGCTTTCTCTGTCTCACTCTCTTTTATGCATGTATCAGTATTCAAGTCTACAGCGCGAATTGTATGTTCAGAGAGAAAGCATGTCCAGCTGCAAGTACACCCAATTGTTTTTTTTTTCTTTTATTGCTGCAACCCAAAATGGGTGCCGCTAAAATGTAATGCCTGCTTCTCAAAGTGATAAGGCAGTAGATACACACTTTAGCATGGTCTCTGTCTTTCTCAATCTATCTCTGTCTATGCACATACACTGCCTAGCCAAAAAAAAGGTGCCATTCCAGAAAGATGTGCATAAAGCAAAGAGAAAAGAGAGGAAAATCGCTGGAATTGAGTTAAGAACTTTCAAATGCATTATTAAACTGGATGGATAGTGGCAAACTGTCAACAAAAGAAATGTAGTCTAAAAAATAATGACTGTCCATGGTCAGAGATCACAAGGATTGGGGATAAACAGAAGTGTGCGGATGAGAAAACCATTTATTGCAGCAATGGAAAAAGGTCATGTGGTCTAATGAGTTCAGATTGTCCCTATTTCAGAGTGACGTGTGCATCAGGGTAAGGAAGAAAGCACGTGAAGCGATGCATCCCTCATGAATAGTCCCCACTGTACAAGCCTCTGGAGGCAGTGTCATGATCTGGAGTTGCTTCAGTTGGTCACGGCTAGTCTCAGCAACGTTATGTGGCAATTAAATTAAGTTAGCTCATGACCTTAATGTACTGAATGACCAGCATATCCCACCAATTAAGCTTTTTCATCCCTGATAGCACAGGCAAATCCCAGGTCTCAAACTGTGAAAAAGTGTTTCTGGGAGCATGAGGAATCATTTTCACATTTGACTTGGCCACCACATTGTGTGCCACAATCAAAGCTAAAGCTAGTCCAACAAAATATTAGATTTTGCCGTTATCCTTGGCCAGGCAGTGTATCTACAGTATATACAGCAGATATTTCCTGCACCCCATTTCACGAATGTTCTTGGCTTTAATTGTTCATGCAGTGAATTTATTTAACTGAATCATTGTAACAAAGACTCTGCATTGCAGGTCGGTTGCTGTGGAAGAGCCGATTTGATTCACTGTAGTTAATGATGTGTGCACGCAGATTCTGGCCAGCTTTTTTCATTTTACAACAAAGGGTGTGTTTCCTGCCAGATATGAACCCAGAGAGCTTTCCTTTTTAATGCTTAATGTTAAACAACATATATATAACAAAAAAAACAGCTATAAAAATATACTAGTCCTGAAGGCCTCTCTGTAATCCACTGTAATTGTTTCATCAAGCGGATGTGATTTCTCGTGTCATTCAATTGCTAATGACACACTTTTAAGACATTAGTCTTAATGGCAAAATGTTTATTGCAATCTTAGTGTCTTAACCTGATAATGTGAGGAAACATTCTTGTGATTATCATTTACAACAGCTATTTTCTAGGAAAACTTTGGTAATGAAATTGGGAAACAATTTGCATGTTTTTTTTTTTGTAATTTTTTTTTATTTTGTGAACTCTCCTGTCACTTTTGTGCCAAATTCATTTAGCCCCTTTAAGGAATTATGGTCCAAGCTTAATTTGTCTTCATGAATCCTCTTCTGATCTTGATGGTGATTTAAATCTTAATATAATCATTCTTCCCTCCTCCTTTCTCCCCTCTCCTTTCATATCCTCTCCTGTTCTGGACTCAGCCCGCCAGAGTGAAGCAGGTACATGCTCCTTCACATGAGACTTTTCCTTATTTTTCATTAATTTCTATCATTCTTTTGCTTTGGCATGTTTTATATAGTGCCTAGAATACCATTCCTGATATTGTGGATTTAAAATGTCCTGTGATTCATAGTCTTCTACAGCTAGATTGATAAACCTGATAGATGAATCAGATGTGTTTTAGATGGAAACATTAAAAAGTGCATGTACAGCTTTTACCATAGAGTGAAAAAATTTTGGAAAAAATGCTTTCTAAGTGACGGGCAATGTCATACACAAGAACTTTTATGAGCTGCCTAGAAAAAGGCCACATTTAACAGTTGCAGCTGGACACTGGAGCTTTCACTTCTCACATCAGTGACCTTTAACATAAATCTTATTCCTCATTCAGGCTTGCTGGGACAGTTCTAGTTACTGTCCCTAGATAACCAGCTTTCATGATCTGTTCCCAAGAACAATGCTTGTGGCCTGGTTTAGACACATTTTCACAATTATTTTCAAGGCGCATGAGAAGCTCATGTGTTTTGTTTTTGTCTTAAAATGAACCAGATTTCCCATAATGAAAAGAAATGAAAGTTTTAATGAAAGGACAGGCTCAATGGAAGTCAGAAAAAAATGACTGATTGTCTGTCTATTTAAATGTTCTGACAAATAAATTATATAACATGGTATAAAGGCTGTATGAATTATGCTTAACATAGACATCTATAACTATGGGTTTTTAACATGTGATAGTAAATCCTCTCAGGATCAGTTTTCTTGCCAATGTCTTTTTTTCCCCTCCCTTTTTCTAAATGTGCTTACTCTGGACAAAAAAAACCCCACTTCAGAGTGCCGTTGGTGAACGTAACTGATGTAAAAATTGCCTGTTTTGTGATTAATCATTCATGGAATGTCTTGCATTATCAGCAACAACCCATTAAACGCTCTTGGCATCTCTCATCTCTTTGGCTACCTGAGGCAGCGAGTGTGTATAGGAATATGAAACCGGTTTGATCTAGCTCATAGTTCTGGCACAAGCCTTAACTGTACAGAGGCCATTAAGAATATATAGTTAGTAGTCCCTGCTGAAGCTGAAATGAAATTTGGCATCATACTAAAGGCAACACTTTGATCATTACGTAACTTTTAATTAGTTTAATCGTCAACAGAGAAATGTTGCTTTTTTTTTTTTTAAGTTTCTCAAGGTTTACTTAGAGGTCTTATCAGGGCTGTAGATTTGATCAGGTGATGTATGACTACATAAGTGCTGTCGGTAATACCCGAATATTGTTAGAGCACTTTCAGATTAACACTTGGCCATGTGGTATCGTCTGATCTCTTTTTGATTGTGACTATCTGTCAGATACTGGCTTGACAGGTTTAAAATTAGTACAAAGGTGAATTTGCCAGTTTGACAAAACAAACCTGTACATCAGTCTGAATAGACACTCCTACATTTGTCATTTTACTGAGAAGTTAGATACAGTATTTAGACATTTCCTGTCAATGAAGGCAAAGCTTAAAGAGATGATAGCGGTTTGGTTTGGTGCCTATAAACTTCCGAGGCTTTATTTGGTCAGCATGTCACTGGTTTTTATTTATTTATTTATTTATTTATATTTATTTATGAGATGCACTCAACTTTGAACATTTGATTTGATTCATGATGACTTATATTGATGCCATAAATACCTGCTTCTCCATAAGGAACTGCAGTGTCGGCATTCATTCCAACCCTACATGCATCCACCTGATTCTGCTAATGAGCACTCGAACACAGGAGTTAATTAGGTGGAGTGGTGTATCGTTGGAACAGATAAACATTATATCTCTCGATGTAGCCAGTTGAGCATGTGGGCCATAAAATTCACAAGCATTTGCTTTACAGTATCGTTCTTCACTTGTTTGCTCACTGGTGAGTTTTATTCATATTTTACTGGTTTTCTCACTGCTTTGGCCTGACCTACAGACATGGCTTCATATGTCTCTAATACCTGCTGCTTTTCTGTATTCTTCATCACTGGTGCACTACATTTGCTACCTCATGATTTCAGAGATATTAATGCATGGATGCATGAGTGAATAGTGATATTAGGGATATGTAAATAACTGCCAGTGTGTGTGTCTAGGGCACTGATTCTGCAATACCTCCTGGGATGCTTAGCTCTCTTAGCACTGATGGTGTATGTGACAGACTGCGTCAAATTGAGGGCCTGGACTCTAGCATGATGGAACAATACATCACCACTATTAAAAAGGTATGATTTGAAAAAAATAAATATATATATATATATATATATATATATTTTTTTTGCTCTGTCATTTAACTTTCCTAAAATCAATATTCATCTTTATCAGTAGTCAAAATTTCTAATCTGGATATCTATTTTTTTAAAGAGCAAAATTGGTTATAGCATTAACATTCTGCTGGTCTGGGAACAAGAACCAGTGATGTAAAATAAAAATAATAATTTAAACACAATATGTGAAAATTAAAGTTGCTAGCATGAGTCAGTCCAAGAAGGCAATGATCATTGCTGATATTAAGCTCAATGCTAGACCTCCCAGCAAAAAGCGTGAGTTTTGACTTTCCTAAACATGGATACAAACCCTCTTATATTATTTAGATGCTGTGAATTAGGAAACTCTAACATATAATTATGTGTAACAGTTCAGCCAGTGGTAATGCAGGCCAGTTGTTTAAAATGTCTCTGAATATTTACCATTACCTTGTCAGTGAAAAAGGTGTGACAAACACTCGTTACATCGTTAGCTTGTATTATTTACTTAAGAGAGAATGTAGGAGAGGCTGGTAAACAAACGACTGCTTATTGTTTATAATGAAAGTGATAACCGGATATAGGCTCTGTTACGGATGTTAAATACCACTGAATGTAACTTTAGGTCATTTAAAAGGCTAATGTTTCATATTTGTATGAAAATGTATTGCTGTGATATATAAGCGAAATACCACACTTAAGGCTGTACTATTATATGAAAATTGATAGAATTTTATAAAAGCACGGTCCATCATTGGTTAATCCTTAATTATTTGGTCATGGCCAGCAGAATTTATCTGCTTGTTTTCCTGAGATTTGGCAATGACATGACTAATTCCTTCAGACCTTCATTATCCAACCTAACAGCTGTGCACAAACAGCTACTGAAAGATCTCTATTGTAGTACATTTATGAGCGCTCAGGGCTTCAGAATGCACTAGCACGCACCAAACACAAGCTTGCCTCTTGTTTTCCCTGAGGCCACACAGGTCCAAGTAAATAAAATGAGCCTGATAATCAGACAAAGTTTAAGATGTGAATGTTTGGATTCCCAGGCAAATGTGAATGGTCGTGTCCTGTGCCAGTGTCAGTTGGAGGAGCTCAAGAAGGAGATGAACATGAATTTTGGGGACTGGCATCTCTTCAAAGCGATGGTAATGCATTACCATGTTTGTTATTTACTTCTTTAAATCATAAAAAAGCAAAGTTTCTGTTTAATTCATCATATTATCTCTTCTGATCCCAAACTAACTCCCTCCACCCCACTCATCCTGCCGGACATGGACTTTTTAAACAATCCGTCTTTCGATAAAACATCCGGCACGGGGTTGCAATCAGGAAAACATGTAGCGTGTGTTGATCAGATCTCCATTTGTGCTACCACAAACGAATGTTGTGTTGCCAACAAGCAGGCAGCCATCTGGTCCAAGATGGCAGCTCTCAGAATGAACGAAGGTTATTGTCAGTGTGAGCTCAGCATCCACTCAAAGATCTGAATAGCTTGACTTTTACAAGAAAGTAGCATTTATCAAGCAAATCATGTCTTTGGGAAATAGGAAGCACACAGGACAGCTATGGAAGTCCTGCATTTTCCAGAAAGATATAAAAACTTTTTCAGCCGTAAGATTCCTCCATCCTGCTATAATGCAGCATTGTTAAATTATTGATTCTAATTGGTCAAAAAATGTTTCATGATACGCTACATCTTGTTAACAGAGAGATAAAAAGAGGCTGATAAGGGAAGAACTGTTTATACCTCTATAGCTTTTATAATGTAAGTGATAACAGGAACTAACTTGTTTTGTGTACATCAACAATATTAAATATAGCTATTATGAAACCTGTGCTATATGGGATGTGAGCAAAGTAAAAAACTCAACCTTCTCATGTTATACTTCTACCGTTATAACACAGAAATACAGAAGGTTTTTTAGAGGGTTATTTATGTAACATCAGAGCAATCATATATATGGTGGCCTCCCTGGATTTAGAGGTTTCCATAATAAGAAACTTTAAGTGGGATCATTTTACATATCCTTAACACTCTGCCACAGAAGCTTGCTTTGCTTGATATAAACAGAAAAAAGTAAAATATGTCATTTTTTAATAAAGTATTTTTGCATTTTAGGATGTTCTGTTATTAGAAAGTAATGAACTTCTGGGTGGAATCAGTCCTCCATTTCATGTTGGGTTGCATCACCCCACCCCACTGTTGACCATTTTTCCCCATGACAGGACATCCACTTATGTTTTGTTCTTTACATAGTAACGACTCTCCTTTTTAAATCAAACTCCTGATTAAACAACACTAATGCAACTCCCAAACATATCTTAGCTATCAGATAATCTGCCTACTGCTTTGTTTTCTTCAGCTAAGACCCAAGCGAATGAGTGTGGTCTTTTCTGTTTCTGTGGCCCTGTTCCCCAGGTGCTGGAGCAGCGGCAGGTGGAGAGCCAGGTGCTGCAGGAAGAATGTGTAAAGGTTAGTGAGCAGGGCAGCGGTACGTTTTTTCAGCCTGAACCACCTCCTCCTCCGGTCTGTTCTACAGCAGCCCCTCACAGCAATCTACAATACAGTCTCAACCTCAGCTTCGAGGAGCTCAGCACTGCCGGGTTAGAGGAACCGCCCAGACCCCCCAACAACCACTGGATGGTGGGTATCAAATTACAACCTTCTGATTTTGATCAGAGCACTGTCGCCTTGTACCTCCATGGTCCGGGTTCAATTCCCATCTCTGTGTGCATGGAGTTTGCATGTTCTCCCTGTACTTGTTGGGTTTCGTCCGGGTACTGCGGTTTCCTCCCACAGTCCAAAGACATGCAGATTAGGCTAATTGATGTTCCCAAACTGCCCATAGTGTGTGAATGAGTGTGTGTATGTGCGTGTCCTGCGATGGATTGGCACCCTGTCCAGGGTGTACCCCGCCTTATGCCCTAAGTCTCCTGGGATAGGCTCCAGGTCCCCTGCGACCCTGAATACAGTATAAAGCAGTATAGACGATGACTGAGTGATTGATTTTGATCAATTCAATAATCATATATACACTATACATTCATTTAATACTTACCTTACATCCAAATTAGCCAAACTAGCATCCAGACTAGCATGACAGGTCACTCAGGTTTATAGTTTATTTTGTGAATGTGAAGCGACTGCTTCTATTGTTGCATGTAAGCATGCATTGTTCAGCTTTTTCTTAAAGGTAGGTTGAAGAAACTTAAAAGTAGCCAAATATAGTGTATGCAGCCTACGATACAAATAAATGTAACTTACATGTCACATGCTAGGTTTGATATGAGCTTTACTGGCAGCAAAGCAAGCTAGTTGTACGGGGGGCTGTCAAGTCAAACTGGGACCTGTACAGAAATTTCTAATGAATGATGGCAATAGACAACTTCAAGGAAGTTGAACAGTACAGTAATGAAACTCTTTGAATAGTGCAAACGCTTTAAAGAAGGCTGTACGTCTATGAACAACGATTCTGGCCAAGGTGGCTCGGTGCTCACTACAGTCATTCCTGTGAACGTTCAGCAAGTGGAACACCTGATCCTTGAAAATGGATGGATAAAATGTCTCCAACTTGAGAATAAAAGACTCATCAATCTGTGGGAACTGTACACACAGTCATTCGTGAACGCCACTTTTACAGGAACTCAACTAGGAGTTATTGCCACACTCCATGTACAGTCCTGACCTCCTGACAAGCAATTTCCACATGATTGGGCAATTAAAGGAGTTCCTGTGAGGTCAGAGTTTTAGATGTGAAGCAGGCAGCCTGATCATGGCTCTGGTGTACTGCGAAAACTTTCTCCATTGATAGTATCCAAACACTAGTGAACCCGTGAGACAAGTGCATAAATGTAGCAAAGGATTATATAGAGAATCAAAAGTCCTGGTCTGACTTGAACGCCCCTCATATTAGCTATGAACACCTCACTAAAGGGATCAACATCTTTGCTACTTCCTTCCAAGCTTTTTCTTCATTATATCTCTTATAGACAGGTTGTTTATACGAGGATAAGGTGAAACCATGGTTTTAAGTTTTTTTGGGTAGGTCTTACTGCAGGCAGAAACAGGGAATTGCTTATTGTTGTGAACAGGGAATTGAATTAAAAAAAATATTGGACTAAATGCACCATAAGATTGGTCTGAGGAATCGTTAGAGCCAGGGGTTTGGATTTGTTGCTTTAGCACAGCATGCTTAATTTACATCAAATTTACAACTGCTTGTTATGGTGTCACTGAAATGTCACAGCTCTGTGCCGTACGGTCTCCTGTCACTTTGTCGCTCCCTCACAAGAATGTAGAGTTAGAAAATATTAACAACTTTAAAATGTGTTGTACAGTGTCACTGACTAAACAGTTATTAACACAAAGAGAATATGATTGACTCATTTTCTCCTAGCTATATTTTTTAGCACATGTATAATGTGTGTTCATAAATGGATTTAATTATAGTCCGGGGGGGGAGGGGGGGAGGGGGGGGGGACGGGGGGGACAAAGCTCAACAAATGGTCTGTCAAACAAATTACTCAAGAATAAATGTCAAAAGAGGCTGATGCAAGCTCCAAGATTCTAAAGTGCAAGTTTCTGGGAGAGTCAGTAAGCTGACATCTTGAGAACAAAGGTGCTAGCGTTGTCAGTCACACTCTTGGTTTAATGAGGCATGGCAGGCTTTTTGGCTTCATTTATAAGATATGTGTACCTTATCCATTTAAACACATCTAACACCACGTTTATATATAGGTAAGGATTTGGACAGTCGCTGCACGAATACATGTCTATAATCCTAAACACATGCTCACAGTCAGCATCTATTAATATATAGCTTAGATTCACTTGCCATGGTGAACTACGGTTATAAATACACAAACACACCCCCTTCCTAACTCTTTCAGCGAAACATACATTTCCACCACAGCAGCTTTCTTGTCTAACAAAGAAGCAGAAGCTAGCTTCTGCTTTTTAGTAGTCCATCAGTACAGTGGAAATAGCCTGTGGTTTACTGGGTGACAAACGGAGTGTTCTCTGACCTGAATGAGCAGAGGAAGTGTAGAGCTGGACTGACACAACATAAACGCACACACCCATACACGCATGCACACATTTAGTGCAGTTCCTGACACATAGAATTGGCTATTTCTGGTTTCTCTTCTCATGCACAAAGTCGCTCTACATTTACCCAGCACATCATGCTGCACTGTATAGAATTGTTAATCATTTTGTTAATAATTGTTAATAACCTTTGCACATTTTGTAGTGTAGCGAACTGAAACTAAAATTGATTTAACCTTGTCTTGTTATTAATCTACACAAAGTAGCCCCGAATATTGAAGTGGGGGTTAAAACGATATAAATGAAATTTACAAACAGAAATGAAAATTGTGATTCATATTTACCCTTTTCCACCATGTTGTGAAACATCTACATTATTTATATTGTAGCCAATTGCCATCAGAAGACACATAATTAATTGAATGCGTGCAAATAGTTTCTAGAAGGCCCAAGAGGTTGTTAGAGAACATGACTAGGCATCTTGAAGACCAATGAGCTGTCAAACCAAGTCCAGGACAAGGTTCAAGTTAATCAGGAGCGTCCTGCTGAGCATCATTAAATCCATTTATTATTTGATGAAAACTTTTTGGAACCCATCCATGAAAAACTCAGTAACCAGGTAAGCCCCTTATGTAAAACAAAAGAAGGTAAGAAAAGCAACGAGGAGACTAAGCGTAACTCTCAGCACGACGCAACCAGTTGTATATTGTATACCTTTGGCCTCTTGGTTTCAGTGAGACGCAAAATGTCAAACAAGTAAACAGTTTTTCTCAATATCCTCAAACTTAAAATGATCTGTAGAAAGTAACAGTAGGTGTTTTTACATGACCATATATTCTCCAAGTAGTGGGAATAATAACCCAATAGGGATAAAAATACATCATATATAAACCTCAATCACAACAGATTAATTCAGCCAGATCAGGAGGAATTTTAACTGTGAATGAGAAGGATGGTTTAAACATTTGATAATCCATTAAAATAATTAAATATTAGCTATGTAAACACTTGAACCGAACATTTCTCTCTAACTGGAATAAAGCTACTTCATCATTAGGTGTTGTGGAGGAACGTTTTACATCCATTCTTGATCAGTAAACTCTACGGGACCATCTTTCTCCCCCAACTCTGCCTATTTTGACCCACAGAGTCTGGCTGAAGATAGACCACTGATTGACTTCCTATTTTATACATAATAATAACGATTGTAATGCATAGGGCGTGATTTATTGTAAAAGATGAGAAGCCAAGCCTAACGACAAAGTTGGGGGAAAATACTACTTGCACAGATTAAACTCTTCACAGTGGACAAAACCACTTTGTGCATGTCAAAAAAAAGTTTTATTCTGATCAAATTCATTGAGCATGTCAACACACATCAGATCAGATCAGTGTCCAGGTAAACAGTTCGGGTGGAATCTCTAATCAAAGTGATTTCATTTAGATGAAAAAATGTGACAGTGACATTTCGGTATAAAACTTTGTGAATTCCTAAAAAGGTGTGCTCCTATAGGGTTTCTTAGCTGCAGTAGGGAATTCTTCACAATATGCTGGACAGGATTTCCATAAGGACTGGAGTTATAATACATTGGAGTTGTACAATACAGCTTCCCTTGGTGTTTTTGTTTATTTTTTTCTTTAAAAAAAAAAAAGCTAATCGCACCTCTACTACAGGTGTAGTGAATAGAGATTATGTCGAAAATGCTAAAATATTCCTTTGCAATGTTCACAAATTTCCTTTAGGTCGTGACCCACAGGACTTCCAGCATGTCCAGTCTGAATTCTCAGGAGTCATCCAATGACATTAGTAAGTTGACTGACCGGCAGCAAGCAGAGTACCGCAATGCCTACCAGGACTACATCACTCACATGTCGCAGCTAGAAGCCGGCGGCTCCGGGGCTGAGAGAACAGACGACAAGGCCAAGGATGGTGAGCAGGAAAGCCGCAAACTCTTCAAGAGAAACTCGAAAGCAGGGGACAGTGTGATGGACTTCTCCACTACCCAGGACTCTGGTCTTCTCCATCCAATCACAGAAGAAGATGAGAAACCAGAGCATAAATCCTCTGTGAGCCGCATCAAAGGACCGGGTCCACGCTACCACAGTGTACCCAATGAAGAAGATGAAGAGGAGTGTTTGCCAGAAGAGACTGATGCCACGCCCCTCCTCTGGGAAGAGCAGCAAGAGGGGCGGGCAAAGAGCTTTGTCTCTGCCGGGATGGACAAAAAAGAATCGTCTGACTCAGGCATGAGGTCGAGTGGAAGCTCATCTAATCATTCACTACAGGACGAGGAGAGTGAGGAGCCCCAGGAAGAGGATGAGAAGTCAAAAGAGGAAGACCTTGTGACCACAATACGCATGTCCATCTGCTCAGAAGCGCTGTCTGAGGCCAGCAGCCCTGAGGACAACTGGGACACCTCTGACACACACACGCAGGCTGTCACCAACCTGAACCAGGCAGCCAGTAACAACTCACCCCATAACAACAACAATAACGGAGACGAGCGCAGCCTCATCATCTCCCCGGGATCGAGCACCGGCACCAGAGCTTTGCTGAACCACAATCTTCTCACAGTGTCAAGAAAGAAGAGCACGAACACCACGCAGGATGAGGGCAATGAAGAACGAGAGAGTGTGCTATGAAAAGCAGGACAGATCTATTTTTTATGAAGTGAATTCACTGTGGTACAAAGAAAGAGTTTGTCCTGCTACTCTTAGATAATAAACATGCAGTTATGTAGAATTGAGGTGATGAGTTAATTTCATTGTAATTAGTGGAAGGTTTTTAGGTAATAACAGCCATCTGTGGTCAATAGGGTGCTAGGAAACAGTGCAATCAACAAATAATTGTAACGTGTGAAATTTAGTAATTTACATTAGTTCAGTAACATGAAGAGGTGGATAGTTACCTGTTACAATACCTAGAAGAAAAATGTTTGTGTCCTTCAGTGCACTGTAAGTAAATGCTTTATGTATAATATTTAGGAAATTCGGTTGTTCAGGTGTTCGTGCACATTAGTGTTAGCTTTGTGAATAAAAAAAGGCTTCTGTGAAAATCTTGTGTAAGTGTAATGAGAAGCTGACATTTCCTCAAAATGCATGACCATGTTTCAGGAAGTAATAAACACTGCATTTTAGACATTTGCATTGGTGGTCTTTCATGCACTTTAAGTTGCCTTAACAGGCAATCCATGCCTCTGCACACAATCAATCTTAAATCCTATCCCAATTACTGACAAAAATGGCATGATGTCACTGTTAGTTTATTTTCTCTTAAAATAATCTAAATGGCTGAACTGCACTTGAAACAACATGGTCTCTTTTGCATTGTCCAGTCATTAGTAGTCTGCTTCTTTCTACAAGCCCTCTGTAAAAATACAATTACTAACATTACCATTATCACCTGAACAATAAGCTACAGCATTTTTAAAACCATATTTCAGTAGACTATTAATGTGACTTAAATTTCATGACCAAATACACTCCACCTAAAAAAAAAAAAATAAATAAAATCACAAAACTAAATATCCTATATGCTCATGTATTTCACTACATCTCTAATTAAAAGCAATTTTAAATGATTTTGAAAAAAAAAAAACTATTTTCTTGTGCATAGTACATGTGATAAATTCACCAGCAGGTGGCGCAGTGTTCATAAATTCAACCAGTCTCTCATGTACATTTCAATTGTGCTAGAAGAAAAAGGCAAAGAGCACCAGTTTGAGTATACTCTCCTTGTAATACCTTGTCCTCAGACTGGTTAAGCATAAGCACAATGGATTAATCCTGCTCCTTCACCTGTTGTAGGACATTTATTCTAAAGTGATACGTTTGCTTGGCTGTCTGGTTTACTGAGCCTAAAAAAAAAAAAAATAATAATAATAATAAATAAAAAAAAGTTAAATTTACACAAATCCCTTAACAAGTAAAAATTTAAGGTTTGAGACCTTAGTGAACATAAGGTCCTGGAATGTGTTCCTCAGTGTAAGCCTATTAATTCCTAAAAAATAATAATAAAAATCAATGTGTGCTTGATGGCACATAACCACACAAGACAAGAAAAAGGGGGGGAAAAGATTCAATTGACAAGAATTAAAAGAAAATTCTTGGCACAAATTTAAGCTGATCCTGAAACAATAGCCTGCAACATCCTACATTATCATATGCATCATTTTTGACGTACTCTTTAGTGCGTTAGTAGACTATGTGGTTTAGTATTGATAAATAAAGCACAAGCCAATAGAGGAAGCATTTTCTCATGTCAAGTCATGAGAAGAATAACATGACCAGAAACACAAGTTTAGACACCATATTTTAGTACTCAATTGTTCAATTCCTTGTCGCTCAGATGGTACTCGAAGCTACACATTTATCAACCTGAGTAGCATATTAAAGGTGATTATTCTATAAATGTAAAACTTAACTCTAAAATTCTGGGTTTAAAAAGAGTACACTATAGATCATATATGTATTTAAAATGGACAAGACTAAGTAACAAGGAATGGTGCCGTTTACTACCCTACTTTATGCCCGGAGTGTGTTCACGGACAGGATGTAATTAAAGCCATCCGTGAATCAGTTGTTTCCCCCCCCAGGTACCAAAACCAACAAGTGCGATTATAACATGTTTAATTTAACTTTTTGTCGACACGAAAGTTCAGGTGGACTAAATACACAAAGTATGAATAGCTATCCAGCACCTACCACCAAACACCAGCACGCCTATAGACTACAATAGACATGTCTGTTCAAATAAAGCATTTGATTTATTTTTTTATATATAAAAAGGTACGATTTACAATTACTTTTATAAAAAGTTTCAGCATAATTAAATACAGCATGACACTTTGCAGCGTGGTAGTCCAGCATCTGCAACTATACAAGATACAACTCAGAGAGAGTTCACGAGGTTTCACGCTCATGGCAGATTGGCCGTCCAGTCCTTCACGTGCCCAAAGAATGATGGGAAGAAATATAGAGGGGGTAAGGAAGAAAAAAAAAAAAAAAAGACTAAACTTTGTACAGTAACTGAAGCACACCGGCTTCTATTCACACCGTCTTTACCAAAAAAAATAATAAAAACATCTCATATTTAAGAGAAGGCGACATTTTCTTCTTCCATTCCTGTTTTCTCCTCCCGTTTAGGGAAGTTAGTGCTTCTTCGTCTTGAAGAAAAAAAAAAAAGAAAGGAAAAAAAAAAGACTAGAGTCTTTAGATAAATAAAATTAATGTCCAAACCAAGAACACATCACATAGACCTACATTGTCCTTTAAGAAGCAAACACCTCTTCATTCAGGAGGGAGGGAGGGGGGGGGGTCCAGGCAAGAACAGAAATTGAGTGTGTATGTGTGTGTGTATGTGTGTGTGGAGAGAAAAGGTCGGTTCCTGGGTCCTGTGTGTTCACGTCTTAAGCAAACACCTGCAAGAGATTGAGAAAGAGAGAGAGAGAGAGAGAGAGAGAGAGAGAGGCGCATTTAGTACAGAGCAAACAGGCCGGAGATCCGGACAGCCTGGCGCCAGAGAGGAAGCCGCGGCTCCAGCGTTTAACCCAACACTCCGAGAGAGAGTAAAACGCTGCGGACCAGATGGAGCTGCTCTAACCACGGCCAGAGGAAACACTCCTGCTGACTACTGATAGGACGCAGGCTTGTAATTAAATCCGGATCCATCCTTATGTCCAGTGTGAGCATTTCTATAGGCTGCACACAGCTTATTTACAGGCTATTACTGTAACTTGTTAAATAGTACACTTGGTACCAATTTGCCATATGTACCACGAACCCAAAAAAAAAAAAAAAAAAAGCCTTTCTAGATTTTCAGACTGGATGAGAATTTTTATTTTTTTTAAAAGATACAACATTAAACTGTATTTTATAATAAAAATATCAATAACAATATACTTCATGCTCATGCATAATTTTAAATGGTAAACTTCCTGGTCTATTTGTTACAGAAAAGGTACATTTTTAATGTATGAGAAAAAAAAAAAACACACAGAGCTTAATACACATGATTAAAAATGTACAAAAGCGTCCAGTATGGAAGTTTAAAGATTTGCGCGTCTAGTTTAGTTCGATCGGGTGAGGTTTTTATTTTATTTTTATATTGCTCATCAAAACATGATCAAATATTAGTGCTTATCACATTGCATCAATCATCAGATCAGAGATAGGGGGGGAAATGATGGAGTTATTTACCTGGTTAACGGTAAAGTGTCCGACTGTCCTCTGTGATCAAGTCTGACTGAAACTCCGGCGTCTACATGCAAGAGAGACGGCAGAGCGTTAATGATCAGGATCATGCTTCATGGAGTGTTGAAATTGTTACAAATATGTATATATGTGTGTGTGTGTGTGTGTGTGTGTGTGTGTGTGTGTGTGTGTGTGTGTGTGTGTGTTCACAGCTTCAGTCTGACCATATAGTATATACAGTTTACAAAGTGTCTCTGTCGGTGCGCTCTCGTGCACTGCGCATGCATGTCGTGCAGCAGGTTTACCTGTAAGGACAGGATCCTGATGTCTGTGTTGATGGTGGTGAGAGGTGTCCTGCTCGAGCCCTGGCCGGGTCGCGGGTGATGGAGCGTACTCGTCGCGGAATGGGAGTCGAGAGCGATCTGCAGATCCAGGATGTAATCGATGACATGCTGCAGGATCTCCATTTTGCTCACGTGCTTGTTCTGCGGGATGCTCGGCACGAGCTCCTTGAGCTTGGAGTAGCAGTCGTTCATGTTGTACAGCAGGCTGAGGGGATCATCCGCGGGGGTCTTGTTCCGAGACACTCCGAGGCTTTGCTCCGTCACGCTCGCGCCGTTTTTCCGGAAAGATCTCACTGGACTTATAGCTTTCATGCTGAAGTTTTTTTTATATATATATTAATATTATTCTTAAATATTTTGTGCAAGCAATACTCGACGATCTGAAGTATTTGTATTATTCCTGTTTTAAGATACTCGCTCTAGCTACGCTCGCGGCTGTGTGGAAGCAAACGCACTGGATTAACAAGCTGTCATTGCTGAATATATACCCAGCTGGGAGGGTTTTGACGCGGCGTTGTAGACCTCGCGGATTGGTCTGATGCTTAACGTCAATCATAGCTCTCACGCCACGCCATTGGTCCGTAACGCTCGCACAAGTCCCGCCCCTCTTTCTCGTTCTTTTTTTTTTAACCAGTGAGCGCGCGCGCGTGCTGCTGCTGACTACCTTCAGCTTTCAGAGTTAATTCCGCAATTCAGTGTACCTGTTTCTGATCAGGAGGATTGCTCAGTCCTGGCAAGGGTCAGCTTCAATATCGTGTTTTTTTTTTTTATAACTTCAAGACAGCGAACACACACTTGAACAGCAGTCTATTTATTCAAGTGCAACCTGCATGTACATGTTACATCTAAGTATATGATTTAAAAAATCTATCGATGTCCTATTGCTTGCTTAGTCAAAATAAACCCTATAATAATCTTAACATATTTTCATTCATAGTTAGCTGTAAGGTGTGTTTGTGCGAATAGGTCTGTCCAAGCCCAAGTCAGGTGATCCACCTCAAAATGACAAACAGATTAATGCGTTTTTATATCTAGTTAAAATTCTTTTGAATGTTTGGAAAATGTGTGTTTACACTGGGTCTGTTTACTCACTGCAGGAGCACTGTTAGAGGCCCATGTTTAAGCCTTGAAGACTATTCAGTCCAGGTTACTTTATAAACCACTTATAATCACAATGGTCATTTGGTACATAAGTAAAAATTATTGAATGAGTATGAAATGTGTGAGATAATATGAATAAATCATAATAATCAGATTGTCCCTGACGAGCAAGACGAGGGCGACGGTGGTAAGGAAAAAATCCCTGAGATGGAATAGGAAGAAACCTTGAGAGGAACCAGACTCAACCCATCCTTATTTAGGTGATATTGGGTGACTGTCTCTCATCCTTTCTCAACCTGGTCATCAGGATAATGTAAAGCTGTGTATAATGCACATGGAGATTTTTTCATCAAATTTAAAATTAAGTAAATTTGTGAAATAATAGGGTTTAATACATTATTTATGTGCAATCATGCACACTCATATACCTTGGCGCAGTGTAAGAGCGAGGGTTTGAGTTGAAGTGTGTGTACAGTATTGTATATACTGTAGCTTATAATATGTTAGATGAAATAAAGACAAAGATACCATATAGCCAAAGCTTTATTGCAACTGTAATCTGAGAGACAAATAAGGTTTCCTGCCCAGAGGTTGACCCCCAATCCGAACAAGGAGACGTTTGCAGAAATGTGCTGGAATGCGTGTGCGATGCTTGTGTGCTGGAATGCACTGATTTTCACACAATTTCCTATTCATATCTCCAGACATAATGTCATGCACGCTATTCTGCTTGTGTAACTGTATGAATCGTGTAGATCTGCGCTTATTGCACTCTATATTTAAATGATTGTGCGTTGCGCTTCGGTAAATACTACATTTGCTATCCCAGGGCGCCGCACACTCCTTGGCGTATTTTCTATCAAGATGAGATCTGGGACTCTTTAAGATCCTGTCCACATCTGGTGAGATCAATTTTTTTTCCCTGATCGCTCCCCAGCCCTGTTTTTCGTTTTGTTCTCACAGCTGTGTACATTTCGCACGGCGCCCTGACTGATTCCTGACAGGTGATGAATTGGCACCCGGTTAGGCAGGAGCGGATCAGCTCAGTACACTGTAGGGCGTAAAGAGGGAGAATCGAGCTCGTGCTCTTGCAGACTCTCTGGCGCCAGGCGCGTGACGTCATCCATTGAGCGCGGCCCCGCGGCCGGTGTCTCGCGGCGCCGCTCGGGCGGCTGCTATGGAGACAAAGGGGGCCGCGGGTTCGCGCGCGCAGGGTGCTGAGAGATCCGAGCTGATCCCGACACCTCGGAGTCTCTCGCGCCTCCGGGGCCCGCACACCTGCAGCCGTTTGCATTACTTGGATTAGATTTAAAAACTCGGAGTTGTGCAAGAATAATAATAAAAAGAAAAAAATCGCACTTAAAAGAAATCAGGTGATCCTGCTAAGCAGCCTTAAACTACATCATGTGATGCATGCATTTATATATAATACGTGCATGCAAACTACATTATATTTTTGTGCAAACCACATGAGTAAAATAGATCGGATCTTGTATTCTGCACTAAAAACAGCAGCAACAACAACGACAAAAAAAATCAATGCACCGATTGTCTTTGCTGATCACCATGCATGTTTTGATATATATATATCAAGCATGCGTTTTCCATTCCACAGCCTGTGTGTATCTTTTGCTACGTGCAAAGAAAAAAAGTCAAAACATTAAAAGTTGGCAGAAAGTTTCGGCGTCTGAGTGTCTGTCCCGCCCACCGTGCTGCTGTTCCACTTCAGTGCAGCTGCACGCGCTCTCTCTCCTCCACAGCTCCCGGTCAACACACCCGTCCTGGGAGAACGCGGGAATTCCCTGAAAACTAACAACCCCGCGCTCTCTGAAACGCGTGTTTTACCCGCATCCCTTCTCTTCACACTGCAACGGACCATCCCTGTGAAACAGACTACAGAGAACGCACATTACTGTTACACACTCTTAGTAACGCCTCGTTCTGGCAAAAATAAGGGTGATTTTCTCTGGCACTCCGGATTAATCCAGATCAGCACAGGGACGTGCGTCTGTCTCTCTCTCTCGAGCGTTAGTTTGAACAGACTTTCGCTCCTCGTTCGCGTCCAAATCCGAGTCATCCGTTTCCGAAGCGCTCCGCTGTACACTAGGTCTCTCTCTCCCCTCTCTCTCTTTCTGTTTCTCACACACTCCCGGCGCGTGCACCGCTACACATATTAAAAGCGCGGCGCGCGACTCCTGTAGTTACCTCGAGCCCTCAGGGGGCGTGGCCTTCCCCTTCATTGCTTTGTTCTGTGTGCCCCAGAAAGGAGGGTGCCAGTTTTATTGTCTAGATAAGAGATTTTCAAACTTTATACAGCCAGGAACATCTTGAATGGTATAATAATAATAATAATAATAATAATAACATATAATAATAGTATGGATATTTATATTACATTTATAACTCAAATATTGCTAAACACCCTACAAAACTATTCCTAGAGTTTTTTAAGATTTAGAATATACCCATCCATTTAAGCCAAGTCAGCAGTAAAATTATTAATAGCTTTTGAGTATAATTATGGCGGCATGGTGGCTTAGTGGCTACCACTGTCGCCTTCCGCCTCAGGGTCCAATAACATGGTCTGTGTGCATGTTCTTCCCGTGCTTGGTGGGTTTCCTCCTGGTACTCCGGTCTCGTCACACAGTCCAAAGACACGCAGATTAGGCTAATTGGCGTTCCCAAAGTTGCCCGTAGTATGTGAATGCGCATGTCAATGTTAACCAGAGGTCCTACCACGGTCATAAAATGGGAATAAATCCTATTTTAATCATCATCGGCCTGCACAGTACCTAGTTGGATTACAGAAGTTCCTAGATAAATAGATGGAAGTATAATTATACAACAGTTAGT
Source organism: Clarias macrocephalus (assembly GCA_011419295.1). Classification (NCBI taxonomy): domain Eukaryota; kingdom Metazoa; phylum Chordata; class Actinopteri; order Siluriformes; family Clariidae; genus Clarias; species Clarias macrocephalus. The sequence goes on along the minus strand of JAAGKR010000192.1, from coordinate 118,376 downwards.
TCGGACTGAACAATCTGATTTGACGAGCCTTATTCCAGGAGTGGCGATAATGAACAGATAATGAACCAGATAATGAACCATATGTATCACTTTGCATCATAGATGTTCCAATAACAGTTAATTGCACCAGTATTGTTGAAAGTAGGTCTGTATGGTTACACTAACTGTCAGTTCTTAGTTCCACCAGTTACAGAACTATATGTGTTGGTGGGACAAAATTACTGGTTAAATAAAGACACAAATCCTAATCTGTTGATAATAAATGGTGTTTGCAGAACTGTTGTATAAAGGCAATATCACACTTGAGGTCATATGGCAAGGCTGTAATGCCTTCAGTACTACTACATAGCTGTGCTATATCCACTAAGTGAACATAAAAATCTGATACGTTTCATGGAGCCCTGTCTGCCCCATGCTCACCACTTGGACAACTATTACTTTTGATGGTCTCAGACTTTTGCACGGGGTTATGTGTATACCGGAATCAATGCTAGTGGACTACGGACATAGCCACAATACACAATTTCCATCTCACAGACTTAAGTTCACATGATTATTGATTTAACACACATGCACACACAATGCGAAGTCTACACTTTAGCCTAACCACTTTGTTGCCAAGCATTGATTATCCTGTATGCCTTTTCCATTTTGACCCAGATCCTGTCTATTGGTTCGTGTCTCTGCCTAGGCCAGTCTGTGCCTCTTTGTGTTCCCATTGCCTGACCTGAGCCTGTTTCTGGTTTCTGAGTTTGATACCAGTGTTTGGTCTGATTGTTTGTTTAATGAAACCTAGCTGCATTGGTGACTGCAATTTAACTTCCTCACACAGGATGTTCCCTTTATATTAAAAGGGTTAATAAATGAATTTGTTAATTAAAAGAAAAACACATTCAATAATTATTCAGCTGTTTTTGTAATTATGTTTATATTCATGTTGACATTATTCCATGTTTGTTTTTCAGCCACAAAGCTTTGGGTATGAAATGAAAAATCAATGGCATATATTTTCTCTCGATCACTTATGTTCAGTAACTGTTTATTCTTCAGGGTTATGGTGAATCTATCTCTCTCATGAACACTGGATTTCAGGGAGGAATAAATACAAGATGGGGTCCACACAGTGCACAAACATGCACACACTTATTGACACTTATGGGCAATTGATCTTAGTCACCTAAGGGTAAAGTTTTATGAGGTGGAAGGAAACTATCAACCCAGAGGAAACCTACACAGACAGGGAGAGAACATGCACAGAAACTCCACAGAAACTTAGAGCTGAACCTGAAGCCATGAGGTGGCAACGCTATCTGCGGTACCTCTGCGCCATCCCCACTCATTTCATCCCCATTCATTAACCTGCCAGTTAGCCTCAGGACTGCATTGGAGAGCGGCTTTCATCACCATCATTAAACATCAACTGACAAAATATTATTTTAAAGAATCATACTCATTTCACAAGTACAGTTCCAGAGATTTGTAGAATCTATGCCAAGCTGTTTGGTCTTAATTAATCAAATAAAAATTGCAATCATTTGCAAATCACTTCAGAGTGTGCTGTGAAGTTTACATTATTTATGCTTGTTTTTAGGCTATCAAACATTGGAATTAAAATGACTGTTGTCTGCATTTTAAAGCGATTTATTTCACAGGAAGAGCCAGGTGTAGAACTGTGATAACCAAAGAATTCCTTAGCCTAATAATAATAACTATTGAACAGTGGTTAACGGTGCTCTCAACTGTCCTGATGTCCCATAAAAAAAGAAATACTATAACTGTGTACAAATTATATTGGGGTCTCTGGACACCACTTCAAGAAGGTTTAAATGGTCAATATCGAGCAGCCAGCAGTCATCATCATGTAAAGATAAAAACAAGTCAAACAATTAAAGACATATATAAAGACATAAATACATTTATATACAGATGGGTGACAAATTGAAGGGAAAAAAAGCTAAATTAAATGTGTTGAGTAGCAGATGTTGCTGGACAGGTGTAGTGCCTGACATAATTAAACGATTAACATCATCCCATGCTCTGTGGCAGAGATAAAAATGAGGTGCAGACCCTCAAATCTCACTGATTATAGGAAAGATGTAAGTGACTTTGGGGTTGATTTCAGGTCTGGATGATGACTGGATCAGAGACTGTGATGGAGATCATAGAGCAACTCATCAGTAAACAGTACTGAAAATTGTTGCCAAAAACAATCACGTAATCGAAACCTTGTGCTTTGCAAAAGTTTTCTTTCTAGACTGATAGTTCTAGACTGTCAGCAACCTAGTAAACCAGCATAAGGATTTATTTTTCAATAGATACTGAAACCCTCAACGCACTGTAATGTGATATGTGCACATGTGATATGTAAGTAGCTTTGGATAAAGGCGTCTGCCAAATGCAATAAATGTAAATGTCTACAATTATATGTCTACATTTTCAAATCTAAATGACTACATAATAGAATTATGTGTATCATATGGATTTTTAGTGAGAAACAGCTTTGGAGAACACACTGAAACTTTGTAATGGCTGTGTTACTGTTCACTGAGAGCACTGTGAGTAAAATTGCACTGAATTGCAGGAAATTTGGATCCCCAGGGACCCAAAATGGGCCCATTTGCATCCTCAATAAGCCAAATTCCACAAACATGCTACTTGAAAACGACCAGGTGATTTCCCCAGTGTGACGTGTCCAGTGGCACAGCCAAGTGTGTGCTCTGGTTTATCCAGTTCATAGCTTTCAAATGTGCAGCCCTTTCACCAGCTCACAGACACGGCAATAGTGATTCTAAATTCTGGGCATGCAAGATATACTACTAAGTATAAAAGTTTTTTTTTTTTTTAACATTGATTTGTGACTGTTTTCTGGCAACCATATCCATATGAAAACAGTGGTAACACTAGTATAACACGCGTTTCAAACTGGGAATGGATAAATACGTATAATGGTGAATGTAATCATAATAGTTTAAAGATAGCTTATAAAGAAAATGAAAATAGTAAGTTTGCTAAATAAACCATAAGATAACAGCAGCTAATAGCTAATTTTCATGGTGATTGAGACAATTGTCTGCTAACTGTCTGGCTATGGTTGCAGTTCCTTTACATGAATTTCCATAAATAAAATTATAATTGGTATAAAAACTTTTTAAGCCAAAGGGCGAGAACATACTCACACCTAAGTAATATCATATGAACTGCAGACTTTTTCTTATGCTGAAACTGGAAAGGCTGCTATTCAGAATAAGCACATGACTGCATGTGCAACACTGTTTTTATAAAATTGTTCTATGAACAAGAAATGGACATTGAGTAAGTGACATTTCATAAACATTAATCCACATTGTACAAACAGATATGACACGTCACCACAGCACAGTATATCACTTGGTTTATAACATGTTAGCTTTCATATTTTAAGTCGAACGTTATATACTTGAAAAATATTGTTTGTCATGTCCACTGATGATGGTGCTAATAGTACTGTAGTAACCATTTCCAACAAAAAAGTGGAATTTTATGTGGCACACACACAGATTAGTGGAATAATAAACACAGTGATACGTCCTTGAGGATTATAAGCACTATTGAAACAGTGCTAGGCAGCATGGTGGCATACAGTAGTGGTTGGCACTCTGGCCTTGCAACTCCAGGTTCGAGGATTCGATTCCCACCTCGTCTAACCCTTGCTGGGTTTCCTCCCGGTACTCCGTTTTTTTTTCTCCCACTGTCCAAAGACATGCAGATTAGGTTGTTTGGACTTGCTCATTGTGTGTACACAAGTCTGTGAGTGCATGCCCTGTGATGGATTGGCCCGAAGTATCCTGGGACAGGCTCCAAACTCTCTCAATCCTGTAACAGGATAATCGGAATAGAAGAATGAATGAATGAATGAAAGAATGGAACAGCACTTGACCAATCACATTAGAGAGCAATACATATATTATAAACCCATATAATATAAGTGTCATAATAATCTCAGTTGTACTAAATCTCTACTCTCTAGTACTAATAGACTATGTGGAAAATAAAAGTCAATAGTAGGTGCTTTGCTGTTGACAAGCTTATTATGTAATCTGTATGATTGCATATACAAAGCAAAACTTAACGTGAAATTAGAAGTTAAAAAGTTGAGGAAGATCATATTTCACCAATTTGTCTGGAATTACAAATTGTGTGCATTCTGTATTTTGAATAAATAACAAGCTACAGGATTCATTGTTATTTTATATAGCCCAAGCATGTGATGTGTTCTTGTCCATATGTCAGGGGTCAGGGGTGGCTCAGTGGTTAAGGCATTGGACTACGGTTCGGAAGATCCCAGGTCCAAACCCCACGATCACTATTGGGCCCTTGAGCCCAATGACCCTCAACTGCTCAGATTTAAGATGAGCTAAAAATGTAAGTCGCTCTGGATAAGGGCCTCTGCCAAATGCCATAATGTAAATGTTGTCCTGGTGATCTAGTAGCTAGCATTACCATCTGACAGTTCCAGAGTCCTGGGTTCAATCAGCACCTTGACTGACTGTCTGATATTGTGGGTTTCCTCAAGGTTCCCCGGTTCTTTCTTCTGTCCAAAACTGATTGGTAGCTTGGATTCATTAAATTGGGTCTGTGTGTACGTTCCACCCTGTGATGAAGCGTCTGCAGTTCTCCTACTGTGTCTGCACTCTGTAAATCCTAATTATCAAAGTAATTAAACATATTGAGTACTGTTAACTTAAATAATTACAATTAGTTCAAATTAAAAGACATTGATGAATATTTAGAACTTTTTGGTATTTATGAGTTTGTAGAAATGACACTTTTCAAGTTCGCTGGACAAATTCGATATTTTAAGTATCTATAAGTACTTAAGTGACAGTAACTGTCACCTTAAAGTTCCACCAACTTAAAATCTTTCGGCCTAGCGATTATGTGTCTGACGTCACCCGGGAAATAGGGCACTGGTGGCTCAGTGGTGGGTGTTTCGCCTGCCATTTGAAAGGCCTGAGTTCGATTCTCAACAACTGGATGAAGTGCCTGTCCCAAGCTCAGATAAGATGGGAGGGTTTCGTCAGGAAGGGCATCTGGCGTAAAACCTGTGCCAAGCTTGTGTGCGGACCGGATTGTCTGCTGTGGCGACCCATTGCCGGGAGCAACAATTTATTTGATTTGCAACAACAACAACAACAACAAAAAAACATATAATTGCTATTAAATAGTATGAGTTAAGCTACTCAATAATGCAAGTAAAAATCAATTAATATGAATGAGTACAACAAACTCAAAAACTCATAGCTCTGTTTACTTAAAATAGGAAACTGATTATCTAAATTTTTTTGAGTTTTGCCATCTTATTCGGGTTTACAGTGCAGTATACGCCAGAATAAGCTCCAGATCAGCTGCACTCAACTGAAGTTAAAGCAGGTACTGAAAATGAATGAAGGCTCATACGATGCTTATTCTTCTGAATCTAATCACTTTCATGCATCGACTTTTCCATGTGTTTGCATGAGTGTATCATGTTGCCGTTTTAGCCAGTGATGGCTGATCAGGGAAATGCCCACGGTGTTAAAGAAAACAAAGCTTTCTGTTTCGACGGTCTGTGATAGAAAGTACAGAAGAGATGTGCATTAGGGAAGTTGCATCCTGAAAGGCTTCGTTCTCGGCCCACACGCCGCAGTCTTAAGTGTCACACGGGAATCGAGAGTTTTGTAGGAGATCTGAAACCGCCTGATGCTATCTGATCCTGCGTCAGCCTGCAACTGGTTGGGTTTTGTGGTAGCGTTTTGCCACTCCGACTTCCCTGGCTTTGTTCTAGGGCTCCGTCGGTTCTAGCGCTGCGTAGCCTGGCGCTGACTGCAGAAAACAGCAGGTTTCTCGCACACCACTTCCTCCCTGGGTTTGGCTCTCTCTGAGCTCTTACTCAATCTTCTGTCTCTTTATTTAGCGCAATGGGAAGACTGGGCCAGTGCAGGACTAATGTGAAACAAAACGGCAAGATGGGGGAGAAGTCAAACCCTGCTGTGCCCACGGTTGAAAATAACCAGTGTGTGTGTACTTGTAGTTACTTTCGATTCACTGATTTAATGTTTTATGTTTTATTTTCACCATTAAAAAAAAAATTTCACTTTAGTGAGTTCAGAGTGTTCTTTTAGCCAAGCGTGGTCATGGCTACCTTGCAGTGCACAGTTTAGCATTGTACCGCGCATAAAACTATCATAAGGTGTGAAAAAAAGGCAGTTTATAGAGGAGTAGATGAGGATCAGTTCCTGGGAAATATTAAGTTGTACAAATTCAGATTCTCAGTGAGACACTATTATACTTTCAATAGAACTTTTAGCCAGTATTTATTCTCCCACTGACAGTGGAGCCAAATATTACGTAAAAAAAAAAAAAAAAAAAAAAAAAAAAAAATTGGCCTTAGTAGCAAGTCTCGATTTCATTATAAAAGTGTAATATATCGTGATATGATTGTCAACGACAATAAATTATCAACAGGAGCTACTTTAAGACCAATAATTTGCTCTTGTGACCCTTAACGGGAGCCACTGAACATTTTTCTCTTTTTAATATGTTAGAGTTTAAACTGATGAGTCTTTTTTTAATTATTTTTTTTATCTCTTGCTGAAAAGAATCCTCAAGCCTACTTCCCTCGGCTCAGGACCTGGAAAGCAGTGAAGTCTGCAATCATTAAGGAAATACCGAATCTTATTAATGTGCTCTGAGGAATCAAGGAACGTTAAGAGAGGAGGCACAAAAAGCACAGATATACAGATGTTTCCTATGCGGAAATATATGTAACTTTTTGGTAAACATTTTAGATTTTAATGACCCCCCCGCCCCCCCCGCCCCCCCCCCCCACACACAAAAAGACAAATGTAAAACTAAACATACAATAGATACGAATGAAAATTTGCTTTAACAACAGCGATGAATAGAATCTTGTTTAGACCGAAACATCAACGTGTAATTAAAAAAATAATGTTTTAATTAGTGTGGGAGGAAATTTAGTGTGTAATCACCGTTCAATGCAGCTAATACAGCTGGGAAACGTGGCATCAATGAGTACGATCACTAACGGCACTTAAAAGGAACGCTTCAGTGAAGAAAAACATCTCGTTTTGTAAGTACGCTTGTTCTCTTTTCATCATGTCCTCATTTCCTTTCCTTGGAAGAAACGATCTGGAGTTCTTAGGAAATCCATTGTATGCACAACTTTTTTCAGTTTCAATTTTTAAAAACTACTAATATATAATTATAACAAGCTATTATTCAAAAAGGTTCCCTGGTCATTAACTGACTCGTGTTTTTTGTTTCTGTGCAAGAACAGTACACCGCCTCGACATTTTTTTTTACTTGCTTTATTTAGGGGTAGCCTATTAGAAGTGGACTTAAATTAGTGGATCAGTGGTATCTGCCATGTAAGCGTGTGTCACTGTAATCTACAGCATGCAAGGTTCACTTTGTGTAGCACGGAAATCTACGTAGGGAGGTTACAGAGGTAAGGATGTGGAGCTGAGCCTTCCCATATGGGTTTTCATGTTTCATCAAGTTTAGCCGTTGAAGGATTGGCTGGCCGGGTGCCAATATGCACATGGGGATCACATCCAGCAGGTAATCTGTTTATTCAAGTGTTTTAGCCTTGTAAATGCAATTAAAGGGATGTTTCCTCACGCTAGAATCAACAGTTTGTTAGTTTTAATTGGAGAGCATCCATGACAATATTAAGAAATTAAGGAAATGTCATCATCTCTATGGTTTTGGTTTTGGCATTGGCCTGAGAATGTCCTTGCATAATTGCTGAACTAAAGTGATTTCGCTTGTTTATTAAACCATGTTAGCCGTTGCCGTACAGTGGCTCGCTTCTTTCCCCATACGAAGGTGGCGACTGCTAATTAGAATTGATTTATTTACACGTCGGTATGGGTGACCTTAGCGCCGAGCGTTCTCGACGGTACGGCTGAAATTCTTCTGCTCTCTCCCCTCCCTAACAGATATAGGGTCAGGAATGTATCACACAAGCTAATGTCATGCTATATTGATTTCTGTCTTCCGCACTGAGGTGTGCCCTCTTGAGAAAAAGGAATGCGCATGCTGATGGAAGTTGTTTCTCATTATTTGTTCAGAGTTCCCCTCCCCCCACCCTCCCCCCCATCTCATTGCCACATGAATTATTCAAACTATGGTAATGAGCCTCTGAGGAATTTCGAGGGCCTCTTTGATAGTGGTTCAATGCAGCACCATGGAGCGAGAGAGGGAGCAGATCCAGAGACAAAAGGCTGAATGACAGAGGAGCGCTGGGTGGGGTCAGCACCACGTGCTTTTCGCACCCCACACACACACATACACACACATCCTTGACTTTGCTGAAGGCCCTGTGCCTGTTTGCGCCGTGTCCCAGAGCTCTACTGTAAAAGGCCGTGCCTTACAAAACTTTTAAAGGGGATGTGAGAGAGAGAGAAGGGGATGTAGACCTTGACTCACGCCTGCTCCATGCCACTCTCCCCAGCCGGCTGAAGGGATGCCGCTCAGATCCACTCTCAGATCCAGTTTCATATCCACTTCTGGTCCCAGCGTGAGGGCGTCACGCCTGCCTGGGTAGGGGCGGTGCTTGTTAGGTCTGGCCATCAGTTCTGCGACACACTTTCTGCAAAGCATGTGGAATTCGAATTCATGTGTCAAACATCTTAAATATGATTATGAGATGATTTCGGCTTGAAATAAATAATAAAGGACATCGATTTGTATATATTTAAATAAATAATTTATTAGGAAAAGCATTTAGCAGGCAGACCAAGTCACTCCAGCAGTTATGTGAACCTCACTTCGGCCATGTTCTTTCCATGTCCACATGGGTTTCCTCAAGGTAGATAGATTACGTAGAAAGATTTTGGTGGGATTTTGGTGTGTTGATGGCAGACAAGTGTATCATCCAGGTTAGTATTCCTGCCTATTCTGACCTTTCTTTCCAGGATAGCCACTAAATCCCCAGGAGCCTAACCAGAATAACATAACTACTGAATTATTTCTTTACAACAACAACAACAACAACAACAACAACAACAACAACAACAACAACAACAAATAATAATAATAATAATAATAATAATAATAATAATAATAATAATTAATGCTTTTTTTTTGTTGTCTTGATGAGCACTAGAACCTGATGAGGAGAAGCACTGCGGCAGACTGGACAGAGGGGCTTAGAGGGGGCTGTAGTGAACCAGGCCAAACGTAAAAGCCTGTCATTAGTCTTTCACAGATGCCCGTACTGTTCCCAGCCGGTTTGAAGACTTGTCGGGAATGTTGCAAAAAATCTGACATGAGACCAGCGGAGTCAGATGGTGGGCATCAGGATGAAGCCTGGCACCTGGAACTCAGGCCTGCTCTCAGAACAGCTCCTCGGCTCTGCCGCTTCATTACCATATGAATCTCGAAGATGGGGTATAAAAAAAAAGGGATGGGAGAAAGCCTGGGCCCAGCAGAGGGCCAGATCCATATGGAGCTGCCGAGTCCTGGAATGAATAGTGAATGGGACGGCTGCTGCTGCTGGAATCTGCCTCCCAGCCCTTTTTTTTTTTTTGGTGAACAGGATGACCAGTGACAAGAGGGATATTTCACAGATGGCCCACACTATAAATAGGTAGATGGACGATCTTCTTGGCTGTCAGTCTGTCTGTCCTGCTTATTCCACTCGGTGTCTGGCCTTTGCCAGGGAATTAGGCCACACGTTACATGGCTCTAATATGGTTGTGGGATTAGAAGCATGACACGTCCCGTTAGTCCGGTTATTTATTGTTCAGATGCGTCGCGAATATGCACAACTCCATATCAATATCTTAGTGATTAATAATTCGTCCCTGCTTTGCAAAATGAGGGCTTGTTGTTGTTGTTAATGTAGGTCTTAATGCTGAATTCCATCTGGCCGCATGTGTTGGTGTTTGTGTGTGCGCGTGTGTGCGCGCATGCATATGCGTGAGTTTGTAAATAGACTAGACACGAGACACACACCATTTGTAATTGTGTGAATGCAGACATGCCTTTTAAAGTTACGCAGCCCAAAATGAGCCACAGTGTATTTCTCTCCTCCTTTTGGCTGGTCGTGAGATACCTCTGGCACTGATCATTTAAACACAGATATATAGCGATCTATCTTGTCTCTCTCTCTCTCTCTCTCTCTCTCTCTCTCTCTCTGTCTCTCACACACACGCACATACACACACACATACACACACATGCTCTGGCTGCACAATAGTACCTAAGATAATCATTAGGGCTGCTGTGTGTCCTTGGAAAGGCAGCTGTAAACACTGGTCTGCACGAGAGTTGGACGCTTTGTGTCTGGACCACACAGGCAAACATAATCAGTGCTGCTGCCAGGCAGCCGCACGGCAGCCATGCCAGATAAGATGGCACCTGGCTTGGCACACACTGGTCACTCAATGATTACACACAAATGTGCGTTCCTAAAGACAAAAAAAGGAGAAAAAAAGGAAAAAAGAAGAAGAATGACTGTGGAAAAATGATAATAAATCATTAATGTGAACATTATATCCTTTGATAGCAATAATTACAGTAAAAAAACGGTGGAAATTGCTGAAGCTTAATATTATGACAATTATTAATGTTTCCTGTTAGAAACAATTTGAAAGTTCTCATCCCTGTAGTGGAACCTATATCAGAAAAAGTGTGCTGGTTATTCCTTGTACTCTAGAACAGACTGTCAGATAAACATCTAAGTGACTGTATGATTACTGGGTTTTCTGACTAATATGGCAGAACAAACCCGCAAACTTATTAGCTGTGTAAGCAAACAGATTTCGGCACATGCAATGACGTACAAACAAATCTATATCTGGTTCTTGAAACTGTCCTAAAAATCATAATGAATGGTGATTTAAGCGCAAAGGCTGAATCAGTCTCATCTACATGCACGCAAGCTCCCACCCACTACTCAGTTATTTACATATCATATGCATACAACAACACGTTCCGAATCACTCTCGCATGCATTCCGTTTACATGAAGCACACCCTAATTTATGCAGGTGTTGTGATGATTATGCGCCATTAAAGGCGAAGCGACGGTTGTCCGAGATCCGGGGTAAGAAAAGAACAGGCGGAAGAAAGAATACTTTAAGGTGAAAAGCTGGGTTTGAGGTTGTTTGTTTCTAAGGTTGCTGCATCCAAGTTGGAGGTACATCAACCTCAAATGAAAGCTGATGAAGATTCACATAGACACATTCAGATACACAGTTACAAATTATGCCCCAATATCTAAAGACAGGTGACGAATTAAAGGTTAGGCACAAAAATCATGTTTAGTTGGCATTGTTTAGGTTCAATTTATCACGGCTATCTTTTATTTATTTATTTATTTATTTATTTATTTTCCCCGATTTTCTCCCTAATTTAGTCGTGTCCAATTCCTCCCCGTCAATAGGGGGCGCTCCCACATTAAGGCTACTACTACCACTCACCCGGGAGGGCGAAGACTATCATGTGTTTCCTCCGAACCACGTGACGCCAGCAGACCGCATCTTTTCGAACTGCTCGCTCACGAACCGTTGGGGGCGGCATAACGCACTCGGAGGCCCCTGATTGGCTGTAGAGCCGTGATTAATGTGGGATACCGCTCATCCCGCCCCTCTGAGAGAGCTTGGCCAATCAGCTCTTTTTAGGCCTCCGGCTGTGAGAGTTAACAGCATCAACCAGGGATCGAACTCACAATCTCCGGATGATAGGGCGAGTACTTTACCACTGCGGCACTCGGAGGCCCTTTATCACGGCTATCTAACTATAAATGAAACATTTTTCTTGTGAAAAATTACATTTAAACAACTAAACTTGTTATATTAAAACAAAATCGATTGAGGAAGTCCCAGAACGGTGGCTTATTGGTTAGCACGTCGCCTTCGCCTTCGATTCTTGCCTTGGGGTCTGTGTGCATGGTTAGCATGTTCTCCTCATACTTGGTAGGTTTTCTCCATGTACTTCGGTTTCCTCCCACAGCCCAAAGAAAAGCAGATTAGACTGATTGGTGTTCCCAAATTGCCCATAGTGTGGGTGTGTGCTTGTGTGTGCCCTGCGATGGATTGGCACCCTGTCTAGGGTATACCCTACCTTGTTCCTGTGATAGGCTCCAGGCCCTCCGCGACCCTGTAATACAGGATAAAGAGGTTTATAAAGCATATGGACCACTATAGACGCTTCATTGTGTCTCCTGCCAGAAAAGCATAGGTGACACATAGGGATCACTAACCGTTGTCTCATGTCACCATCATTGTGATAATAACACTTTTCTTCTATTCATGGAAATTTGACAGAATATCTTTATTAGGAAGTGTAGATGTGCACTAACTATTTCACTCACTCACTCATTCATTCTCTGTACTGCTTATCCTATACAGGGTCACGGGAGGACTGGATCTCATGGCACCCAGGGCACTAGGAAGAGTATATCCTGGACAGGTGCCAATCCATCACAGCTAGCTATTTTATTTTCCAATACATTTTTTTTTCTTCTGAAAATATGATATTTTTAAGGCGGAGGATCAAATCTGCTATTCGCTTCTCATCCTAAACCTTTCATGGAAATTTGACTGAACTTGCACAATACGTTTCTCAGAAAGCATAGATGTGCACTAGTCTATTTAAGATGTCAGAATGCACTCTGGGTTTAGAAATCGATTTTTTTTTTTTGCCAGAGTGTATGATAGCAAAATCAACATTCATGCAACATCTCAAATATAGCAGGGACACTGATACAATCATGAACAGCATCAGAACGGAGCAAAGAACATAACCGTTGTGTTATTCGAAAAGGTTTTAGTAACGGCGGCACGGTGATGTAGTGGTTAGCACTGTCGCCTTGCACCGCCAGGGTCCGGGTTCGATCCCTGGCCAGGCTCGATTCCAGTCTCTGTGTGCATGGAGTTTGCATGTTCTCTCTGTGCTTGGTGGGTTTCCTCCCAAAGACATGTAGGTTAGGCTAATTGGCGTTCCCAAATTGCCTGTAGTGTGTGTGTGTCTGTGCCCTACGATGGATTGGCACCCTGTCCAGGGTGTACCCTGCCATGTGCCCTAAGTCTCGTGGGATAGGCTCCAGGCCCCCGTGACCCTGGATACAGGATTAAGCGGTATAGATGATGAGTGAATGAGGTTTTAGTAACATCACTTTTATCCTGTACAGCAATAAAACAACATAGCATGCATCTTCCTCGGAAGTCTCACATCTATTTTTTTTATTGAAAGCATCTTTTGTGAAACCGGTGTGTGCTAATCAGCCTTCATCAGGGTCAGTCTCTGAGAACAGATAAACTGTACACTATATGGTAAAAGTATTTGGCCAAACCAGTCAATTATTGAATTCAGGTGTTTCTATCGGGCCCCTTATCCCCAGTGAAGGGCAATCTCTATGCTTTAGCATACCAAGACATCTTGGACAATGCAATGCTTTCAACTTTCTGGCAGCAGTTTGGTGAAGATCGTCTTTTATTCTAACACGACAGTGCCCCCGTGCACAAAGCAAGCGTGTCTATAAAGACATGGTTTGAGGATTCGGTGTGGAAGAACTTGACTAGCCCGCACCTTGAGCACCTTTGGGATGAACTGGAACAGCCAGGGCTTCTTGTACAACATCAGTTCGTCATAAATGCTCTACAGAATGATTGGGTAAGAATTCCCACAGAAACACTTCATAATCTTGTGGAGAGCCTTCCAAGAAGAGTGGAAGCGGTTATAGCTGCAAAAGAGAGACCAACTCCATATTAAAGTATATCTATTTGGATACAATGTCATTGCAGGTTTGGTCAAACCCTTTTGTCCATATTAGTGTATGACATCGTTGACTGGATTTCTTGTTTGGTGGACTGATCATAATTTGGTAATAAGGTTGTGAGTTCAAAATTCCATTTGCCAAGTTTCCCCTGTTGGATCCTTCACAAAGGCCGTTAATTCTCAACTACTCATATGATGGCATCCTATCTGGAGTGTAAGTTACCTTAAATAAAGCATTCATCCAAACCAATACAATAAATCCAACATAACGACTTATCCCAGTGTTCGCGCTTTCTGAGAACAAAACATTGTCGGCAATAATCCTTACCACTGATGTAGAGTCAAATATGTGACTAAATGTAAATGGCAACTATGACAGACGAGCAGAAAAGAGCTAAACAGCCTATTTCGTTCAAGCTGTACTCATATAAAATCATAATTATGGCCAATTAAACATGATAAAAAATAATCAGAGTCCTTGGGGAAAACCATTTAGGTGCAATAAGTAATTAGGCACTTTTCACTAAAGGATTTGATTGTCTTGCTCAAGGGAAGACTGCTGGCTCCGCTCACACGCGTAACCAATTTTTAGAAAATGTCTATGGCCAGTTCTGTTTGTGTGTCTGGCAGCCATTGGGTTTTACCTCATTGTGGGGTTTCTAAATATAGGTTGCAGCCTTGCCAAAATACTGATCCTAAAGCCTTTTTGCCATAGCCTGGCTTCAACCATAAAAATTATATTTGCACCAACGGATGACGGATTCCCATGCAGCATTCATACAGTATAAATACTGTATGGTACGATGTTGTGATGTGATGTTTTTCACATGTTGGGAATGTTACCAGTGTGGAACACTGACTGTAGACTCTGTGTGTGTGTGCGTGCGTGCGTGCATATGCGTGTGTGTATGTATGGGGGAAGCAGACCTCCATTCTGTCGCCCAGGCTGAGCGGCAGACTTCAGGGAGAGGGCAGATGGACGAGGATCAAACTTCATTCTCTGTCTTTCTCACTCTTTCTTGCATTAAGTCCTCTGTGAGTTCTTTCTAACTGTAATACATTGTTCGTTATTTACATGCATGTAAGAAGAAACCAGACAAAAACAAAGGATTGCAAAACATTTTCCTTATAATGTAGTATAGAATGTCTATGTTTGTCTATTCAACCAGCAGCAAATTGTCAAAGAAAAAAAAAAAAGGCTGACAAACTCCATTACCATAAATCAGATACTTCGCTGGCATTCCCCTTCTGGCTCCAAAGGTTAGAACAGATGTTGGAAGAGAGGACAAAATGGACATCATCCCTGCAGAGAGGAGGCTTTTTTTTCCCAGTGGCTATAGCAGGCTCCTTGACATGCTAATGCTGAGAGCGTGTGCTCCAGACCTACATAGACAGAAGGTGGGAATGGACCATGATCTCTCTGGAAGTAACTTTCCCGCCAAAATATGTTCCTTAAGCCATGCTTGAACAAGGTACTTAGCAAGAAGTAGCAGAAATAAACAGACCTTGTCTATAACTGACAAAGCAATCACCTTCATTAAATGAGCTACCAGATCATTTAACTTCCCTTTAGAGTGAAGAGGTTCAGCTGCCATCATCATCATCATCATCATCATCATCATCATCATCATCACTGACTTACACTATGTAGAAAACGTTGTCATGATTCCGTTCTTCCTTCCTCCTGTCATCTCTAAACATGCTACACCTGTTATTCCTACACAAATAAAGCATATGCATCCTGATGTTAAATATATGTTCAAAATGTTTTGGAAAATTGTTGACTCATTGTGGGGCATGACAAACTAATGAT
Organism: Clarias macrocephalus; assembly: GCA_011419295.1. Classification (NCBI taxonomy): domain Eukaryota; kingdom Metazoa; phylum Chordata; class Actinopteri; order Siluriformes; family Clariidae; genus Clarias; species Clarias macrocephalus. The sequence goes on along the minus strand of JAAGKR010000192.1, from coordinate 102,797 downwards.
AACTTTGTATTTCATACCTGGCGAATGCTGTAAAGGAAGTTCAATTCCTGTATCCATTTTCTTTTCTCCCTTTCTCATGCAATTGCACTAATTTATCTTGCACGCTTGTATGCTCGTGCACACACACACACACACACACACACACACACACACACACACACACACACACACACACACACACACACACACACACACACACACACATGCTGGTGGCCCCAGCAGCAGCTGGCGGGCCGGGCTGAGTGGAGCTCCTCTAAAGCCGGGCTGTAGAGGCCATGTGGACACTTTAAAGCTCATCTCTGCAGCCTGTGAAGTTGTTAAGGAGCTCTGTACATTGGCGGATGCCACTGAGAATTCCATGCCAGCTGCAGCACGTGGCCCACACCCCAATCCCCCCCCACCCCCACCCCCCCACCTCTTTTCTGTCTGTCTCTATCTCTCTTTCTGTTTCTCTCACCATCTCTGGTGTAGTCTCTTGTCCTGAATGCCATCTGCGCAGAGTGAAGACTCTACCTGTCTGGGCTGTTTAGAGACCCTCCACAGAGGAGAAGACATTTGTTTCTGGTTTGTGCTGGAAGCTAGTTTAGTGTTTGCCTCGCTCATAAACCGCATTCCTCTCAATTATTATCTGTGCTGGTGAACGGAACATAAAGGGAAATGCAAAGGCAAAGAACAACTGCTTACTTTATTACACGCCAAAGAAACATTATCATGAAACAGCATTTAAAAAGAGACAAGAACGTCTTTGCATTGTCTGCCTTGTTAACTTAGTGTGACAAACCTCTGGACAGATGTGGTCTACTGTTCGGTTGTCGTCTTGCTGATGCTGAAGATCTCGTCTTTGTTGTTTTATCTGAAGGTAAGGTCAATATAGATCTGGCGTTCCACTCTTGTATTCAGACTTTCTAAGTGTGCCAGTGGGGCTCGTTCACAGTCGTGTCACCGCACAGCTGTTCATACTTCCCCAAGTGTACCCCTGTGGATGAGCAGTTCCAGCTGGGCTGCTATCCTCACCTGAGGAGAAGTGTACGGGGGGTGTCGCCGTCGCAAACCTGTCCCTTTCGCAATATCTCTACCTTACCTTCCGCAGCCAACAATTGTAGTCTTAAGCATGTTCGGCAAAGATACTGCCTCTGACAATCTGGCTCCTGAACAGAACCTGGCAGGCTCCTCCGTACGCAGAGCACTTGGAGCTTTCTCGCTCAACCTGACAGGACTCGTGCATGCGTCTCACCTTTCGCTACGTTTCATGTTCTGCCTCCATTTTCCCATGTGAGAAGAAGAAATTACAGCTTGTAGAGCTGTAAAGAAAAGTGTGCGTCCTCAGGACGGGCGTCCATCTGTTTTCAGGAGCGTTTCCTGTTCCTTGCAGCACAGGCTGTTCCTGCACACAAGTCTTTAGTAAGCTTTACTCTGTACCACTCTTTGGGCACTTCCAGGTAATATGGCACATACTTATAATGGTACTGGATGTTGGATTTAGTGTTACCTTCCCAATAGTGTTTGACTGAGTATATTTAGTAACCTAGTAACCAGTGTAAGGAGCTATCCAATGACTGAAGCTTCAAAGCACTTTTGCAAGTCGTCTGCCAAATGCCTAAATTTAAATGAAAATGTTATAACTTTTACAGACATTCAGAGGGAGCTAGCGAGGTTAACGCAACCACTTGCTTCAAAACATTCACAGTTTACCAACTTTTTTGGCAAAACGCTTGTACTTGTTGTAAAACTGTGCATGTAAATGACTTCATCTTCTTTTTTTGTTCTTTTGAGAATGAGCAAATAATAATAATAAAATAAATTTATAGTCATAAATCTGATAGAGGTTAAGTGATTAGATATACAGAGCAACAAAGGTCAACCAAGATAAAAAAAAAAATGAAGAGCAGAAGCGAAACTGAAATCAGGAATCACAAACAGAAAACCCTGATCAGAAACCTTGCGAAGATTAAAAGTGATACTTGAAAAGTGATTTTTAATATCTAGATTTAGGGTTGGTGTGGCACGGTGGTGTAGTGGTGTAGTCTCCTTGCACCTCTGGGGCCTGGGTTCCATTCTGGGCCAGGCTCGATTCCCGTCTCTGTGTGCATGTTCTCCCCGTGCTTGGTGGGTTTCCTCGGGGTACTCTGGTTTTCTCCCACAGTCCAGTGTATCAATGGCAGTGTGTGTGTGTGCCCTTTGATGAATTGGCACCCTGTTCAGGGTGTACTGCGCCTTGTGCCCCAAGTCTCCTGGGAAAGGCTCCAGGCCTCTAGAGACCCTGATCACAGGATAAAGCGGTATAAACGATGAGTGAGTGAGTGGCACGGTGGCATTTAGCACTGCAGCCTCACACCTCCAAGGTCAAAGGTTTGATTCCCATGTGCATGGAGTTTGCATGTTCTCCCTGTGCTAGCTGGGATTCCTCCTGGTTCTCCAGTTTCCTCCCACAGTCCAAAGACATACAGAATAAGTTACCCGGCATTCCCAAATTCCAAACCATGTGAGAGTGTGTGTTCTGTGATTGGCACCCTGGTAAAACCATGCTTCATGCATCAAGTCTCCTGGGATAGGCTTCAGGTTTACAGCAACCCTGAACAGGATAGGCCTTACAGATAATGCATGAATGAATTAGTTTAGAGTTGGAGTTGTGATCCTTTTTATTTATTTAATTTGCCATTTGTTTGGTTGAACTTGATACCTGCATACTGATGTAGTTGCAAAAAAAAACAAGCAAAAAACTATAAATACGATTTTTTTTTGGGTGGAGTTAGGCTTGTAACTTTTTGCTGATTGATTTTGTCAGATGTGGACTTGTCTAAATGTCTGTGTGGGCAGGCAGAGGTGAAAGGAACAAACAAAGTCATTGTATCCAGGGGGACATTGATCGCTTCTGTTTTTCACTGTGCCACATGACTGAGGCAGCATGTTGGGCATGCGGCATCAGCGTCCGCCTGTTTCAAGATGTTCTTCCCTCTGCTATTTGTACAAGGAGAGCAGAGATAGGTTTAGATATACTTCCCTACCATCTGTTCAGTGGACATATGGGCTGGGGTTATAGGATGCAATGTATGCTGGTTAGGGGGAAAAAAAGATTATTCTTGTTGATCTTTGTGCATCTTGTAGCTTAAGTCTGAATCTACTTTCTTTCCATTATAAACTGCCAATCAAAAGTTTTGAAACATGTACAGTTTATTATGTCTTATTACAGGTTATTTACTAGTATTGCTACTTTTAACAGTGAAAGTAAGAGCATTTCCACATACACAATGCAATGAGAACTCACAGGATTGGAACGAAAACCACTTGTTAGTGAGGCTGGTAAGTGTAAACATTAGACATAAAAAAAAAGAAAAAAAGTCATGTGATCTGATGAGTTCAGATTGATGCGATGCACCCATACAAGACTGGAGTCTCTGCAGTCAGTGTTATGATCAGGAATTGCAGTTGATCAAGTCTAGGCTTAGTAAGATTATGCGGCAATAAAAAGAAGTCAGCTGACGACTTGAGTGCAGTGAATGATTAGGATATACCTTCATTGGATTTTTTCCTTCCCTGATGGCATGAAGCCAAAGGCAAAACTAAAATGATAAAGAAAGTAATCAATGCACAGAGGAAATTTTAGAGACAAGTTGTAATGTATGATGACCTAATACATTAAGAGCTATATGTTTTAACAAATGCAGTAAGTGATGTGCTTAATATAACGAGCCTATGCAAAATCACATGTAAAATCAGTGTGTTTCTCTAGCTGAAGAATCCCTGCTGTTTTCTAATACAGCAGTTTGCATAATTTAGACCCGATCAGATATTAATTATAGACAGTGATATCTACTTGTTCTTATACCTGCAACAAATATCTCATTTGGAAAGCAGTCGTACACTTGCAATCTAGCATAATTAAGTGAAATAATGATTGGGGTATTATATTAGTGAGGTTGGTGTAGTTATGGGTAGGAGAGAGAGAGAGAGAGAGAGAGAGAGAGAGAGAGAGAAATGAGATGCAGTTGGATTATTTCCACACAGGTAGAATTGTGAGCACTAATAATGTATAAATGATCATAATGACCATCTGCTTGCTTATGGAGCTCATCATGTTAATTTAGATTTCTGCAGATTTGCTTTAAAGCAGTGGTGGAAAGAGTACAAAATGAACTACTAAACGTGTTGCTATAGTAGTGTAGTGCAAATTCACTTGAGCAAAAGTAAAAGTAGTGTGAAAATATTTCTTCTAGTTAAAAAAAAAAAGAAGTAATAACTTAGTAAGGAGTGCAGCCAATAAAGAAGTTGAAATGATATTTCATACGTCAGGAGATTTATATATACAGTATGATTATTATTATCATTATTATTTTAAATATTGGTGTAGTGGTTAGCATTGTCACCTTGCACCTCCAGGGTCCGGGTTCGATTCCCGGCCAGGTTTGATTCCCGTCTCTCTGTGCATGGGGTTTGCATGTTCTCCCCGTGCTTGGTGGGTTTCCTCCGGGTACTCCGGTTTCCTCCCACAGTCCAAAGACATTCATTTTAGGCTAATTGGTGTTCCCAAAATTGCTCATAGTCTGTAAATGAGTGTGTGAGTGTGTGTGTATGAGTCTATGCCCTGTGATGAATTGGCACCCTGTCCAGGGTGTACCCCGGCTCGTGCCCTAAGTCTCCTGGAATAGGCTCCAGGCTCCACGTGACCGTGAATACAGGATAAAGAGGTATAGAAGATGAGTGAGTGAGTGAGTAATTGAGTGTGAGTATTTGAAATATTTATGTACCTCATGTATATAGGGCATTGGTGGCTCATTGTGGTAGGTTTCTCACCCGCCCTGCGGAAGGCCCGGGTTCAATTCCCACCTAAAACCCAGACACTGGATGTAGTGCCGGTCTCAAGCCCGGATAAAATGGGCAAGAAATGCACCCTGCATTAAACCTGTGCCAAGTTCTGTGCGGATCGAACAGTCCACTGTCCATTAGGGACAGGAGCAGCCAAAAGACTAACAACAATATTTGTCTCATGTATACCTTGTAGGTGTCTCTATTGCTACAATCAAACAGCAACAGTATATGACAAAACAGCCATGAATCTGTCAGCCATGCTGCTTGTTTACAATTGAAACCTGTTTACCTGCTTATCTCGTATTGAGTAATATGGCAACCACTTCAGCACATTACGGCATTAGTTATCTATCCTACAATGATACCCCTAAAGCATTACAGTACCTATAGGCGGCACTTAGATGTATTTAACACAACATTCGTTGTGACACTCAAACACTCATTTCAGGGAGATTGCAGTAGAGAATTGCTGTTGCAAACAGTGCAGCAAGCAAAACAGTCATTTTTTTTCATTGTTATTATAGGCAAGAGTACACTTTACTGTACAATTTAGAGGACAATAAACTTGACAAATGTAGAAAGAGAGCTTAAATGCCAGGCCCAACCCAAAAAGGGATTTGTTTAGCACAAAGCTAGACATATCAGTATGGCGTGTGCTCTCTCTCTTCCCTAATCTCGGCAGATTTTTCAATGCAAACAATTGATTTCGGGGATATTGTATATGATTCACGTCAAGAAGCTGCCATGTATGTATGAGGGAGACTCCCGGAATCACTGGGTGGGGTGGGATCATTGTATTACTTTTGATTCAGAGCTTCTATACTGTAAAACATCTAAATAACACCCTAGCTTGTGTATATCTCTCATGGTTTGCCTGTACATACTTCCAAAGATTGGATGTTTATTAGATTTGTCCGGAATCCTTTTCATGTTATGTGACTTTATTCTATTTGAAATATTGAAAATATTTCAGTTCAGGGCCAGAGGATGCTCACCTGATCTATGAAATGCAGAATTTCCAATTCAAAATCTACTCACATACTTTAACAAGAGTTTCCACATTGCTTCGAAAAACAAGATGTATTGCATTGGACTTGGATATGTTGCTTACACACACACTCACTCACTCACTCATCATCCATACTGCTTAATCCTGTATTCAGGGCCACGGGGAGCCCGGAGCCTATCCCAGGAGACTTAGGAGACAAGGCGGGGTACACCCTGGACAGGGTGCCAATCTATCACAGGGCACACACACATACACCCACTCGCACACTCATTCACACACAACGGCCAATTTAGGAACACCAATTAGCCTAACCTACATGTCTTTGGACTGTGGGAGGAAACCGGAGTACCCGGAGGAAACCCACCAAGCACGGGGAGACCATACAAACTCCATGCACACAGAAATGGGAATCGAACCTGGCCGGACCCTGGAGGTGCAAGGCGACCGTGCTAACCACTACACCACCTTGCCGCCCCACCATAACTCATTTTTTAAAAACATTTTTTACACGAGCGCTCTAATTAAGAAGGCGAATTCTTCTTTCCATTTGTCATCTTGACTTATTTGACTTTGCACCCTAGATGAACTATACGCATCAATCGTCTCATGACCGGCATCTGCCATTGTGTAAAGAAAGATTCCCTGCAACCTTCCATATGTCCGGTTTAAGACACCAAAGCTGAAGTTTCTTGCTTGAATATCAGCAACTTTTAATAGCACACACAAGCCAAGCAGCTTAATGTCCTGCCACGCAGAGACTTCTAAGCCACATATGTCAGGGTAGGAGTTTTGTGTGAGTGTAATGACTACTGTGGTGCTCTCTACCAGCCCTTATCGGCGAGTTAAACGCATGCAGTCTGTCACGATATGTGTGGATGTGTGTGTGTGTGTGTGTGTGGGTAGCAGCAGATTAGCAAGCAGGAGCTGAGCAGATGGGTGCAGACCTCAGCATCCACATGCACAGAGCTGGAAGAGCCGCTTTACTGCTCCTGGCTGGGCCGTATCTAAGAACATTTAGGATGTATGCTGGCCCGGGCTGGGTGAAGAGGGACAGCGAGGTTGCTGATGCTGCCAGCTGGGCAGGCAACGGCACTCTTACACTGTATACTTTGAGCAGGAAGGAAAGGAGTGTATGATGTTTAAGAAAAAGTATGGGGACATGACCAGATCTAACAGTCCTCTGGGAAGCAAATGTGTCCTGTCTGTTTTCTGCCACTTACACACTTTTTTTTTTCTCTGTGACTTCTTTTTTGATTTTCCTCAGTAGAATTGATGCTTAAACGCAGATGTTCTTTTACAAGTCTCATGAAGAATGTTTGAGGGGAATGACAGTGAGCTGGAAGGTGTGATGTACAGTAGACAGCTGCAGTCTGTATTGGATGTTTGCTGCATGTCTCTTGTGGCCAGGTGTTTGGTGTGGAGTGGTGTGTGGCCTGGACGCTACACGTACCTACTGGATGTTGCTTCTGAAAAAACCTCGAGGTAGAAAAAGTTCCGGAAGCCTGTAGACGTTTTCTCATTCAAATTGTTACAAATTGCTGTACTGTACACACCTTTATGATAACTTAATTCAGCCAGTCAATCACTTATTCACTCACCCCATCCCTCTTTCTCTCAGTGTGTGGCAGCCTGCATTTGTCACCATTTCCTCACTGCACTGCATGGCTGCTCTGTAGACAGCAGAACTCCTCGGTGGAGCTGTTTCCTGGTTACGTGTGTGTGTGTGTGTGTGGGGGGGGGGGGGTGGGGGGGGGTGGGGGTGGGTGTAGAGGAGGATCAGACAGCCATGCTCTAATAAGGACTAATTATCTCTCCTCAGTAGGGCTGCTCTGCTTAGGCTCAGGTTTATTGCAGGGTCACAGACAAACATCACTGACTAGCCACAAATTTCCCATTATAAATCAAAATCATCACAATGGTAATGGGGTGAACGGGACAAAGTGATCGCCAAGGTCAGTTTTTTTGTTTTTTTTAATTTAAACTCATAGGAAAGATTTCCTTAAAGTGGCCCTTAACTCAGAGGACGCATATGCGTGGAGTACATGTAAAAGCTCAGGAAGCTACAGTATGAGGTGGCAAAGCTACCCACTCCACCTCGCTGCTGCCCTCCAGAACACATTGACGAACCAAAGACAGCAAGTCTGAAAACACAGTAAGACCAAAAAACATGAAAGCAAATAGAAAGTATGATCATAAGGTTGTTTACATGCTTATGTTTTAGCAATAATTTATATTATACGATAGACCGGCGTGCGATATTATGAGTATGCGAACATTGAATACATCAGTATAGGATAAGAAAGCACTTCTTTCTTTTTTTTAGACTAAGAGACTAAGAGAAAATGCACTATTCTTTTATAGAATGAGCATGTGATATTCAGTAAGAGCTTTCCCTTCCATTTTGAGGTAATGCTCTTGTAATTTGGGTTTGGCTTGGAATTTGCTGTTGTGTTTTTAGTTTTTTTTCATTCCATTTCTGGTTTGTTAATTTTTTCATCATATTTGTTAATAACTTATAATCCACTGTAATTGGAGCCTTTACCTACAAAGTATTAGGGCTGTCAAACATGCATATGTGCTGCACAGACTACGCAAGTGCAGATGGGTAAGCATCATGTTGGCAAGTGTACAGAGATGCATCCTTGTCCTTGGATTGTTTTACGATTAATTTTAGAGCCAGCTGCACTACTGAGACCACAGTTTCCCCTCTCAGCAGATGAGTTTATGGACAGCTCTTGGAATGTGAAGAAATCTTTTGTAAATATTACCAGCACTTCGGTGTAGTGGATTATCCATTAGACATCCATTATAGCAAACATGTACATCATATCATATTTGTACAGTAATGTAAATGGTATCTTCACATTTAGAACTAGTATCTCTGAAAACGTACAGTACTGTGCCAAAGTCCAGAGCCATCCGTCATTTGTTTATAATTTGCTTCTGATGAGCCAGACTGAAATTTTTAACAATCTTGAGGAATAGTTCTCCTGGCTTCCTGAAGGATTTTTTTTTGGCTCACTCTTTTTTTTTTTTTTTTAGAAAGCTCTCTTTTTTAATCCAGTCCCTGCACCTGACCAGTTGCAGAGGAATGTTTGTTGAGCCACAAAGTGACCCCTGAGCTAATTTAAGGCATGGACCAGTGAGCAGCAGGCACAGATACTCTCATTTCCTCTTACAATCCAAATAAATGCAGAATAGACTAATTGGCATGACCAAGTTGCCCATAGTGTGTGAGTAAGTGTGTGTATGTGTGCTTGCAACCTTTCCAGAGTGTAGTCTAATCCATAGTGTACCCCACCTGGTGCACCCTGAGATAGGCGTCAGGCCTCCCGCGGTACTGTACAGAATAAGCGGTATAGAGAATGAGAGAGAATAAGTATTGGGTGGCTGAAGATTTTGTCCAGGACAGTATGTGAAAATAAAATCTATGTAAATTGTTCTCAGGTCAAAACCACATTCAACTAGAAACCCTATTTCTCAGAACACATTACCGCCTACACATATAGACACCAAGGACAACAATTACCTTATACACACTATTTACAATTACCTACACACTATATATAAAGACTCGAGTCTCACATCCATTTTGGAAAGTAACACTCAGTTTGTATCTACCTGACCTTACCAAACCTTTATTTATTTTCTTTATTGTTTTTTGACTACACATTGTACCTGGTTTTAGATTTTTGGATTCTGCCTATTGTTGATGTTGATGTTTTAAGATCACCTGACTGCTTTCTTGTTGATTGGATCACATTTTTGAACTCTTTTAAAGTTCTTGGCCAGCTCCTTCATGAAATCAAAAATCTTCATTTGCATATGTTTCCATCTCTGCTTCACGACAAACCACGTAAACATTGTACGCACATACTGCTTTTAACTGTTTACCCAACATTTGCTTCTGTTTTCATTCCAATGTCTCTTTTAATACCAAAAACTACTTAAAAACAGTTTTAATGTAACAAATTCCAACTTTCTTGATGCTTGGTATTTTTTCATACTTGATTTCTTCAGTAATAAAAGAGCACTTTGGTGTTTGCTTTAAAGCACATTTACAATATAACAATCATGTTACTAATTATAAATGAGTTTTTATTGAAGTTATTCTCATATGAGAACAACAATACTTGGAAGGCATCAGGTAACTGCTGTAGTTTATTAGCTTATTAACTATTAATTAATGGCCAATATTTGACAGCATATACTAATTAATGTACCACGTTCTGATTTAAAAAACACTGACATTACCTCAGAATATTGCACGTATGCACCTACTTTACAATGTATTAGATCTAATTAATTTTATATTGTTTTATATTTATACGTATATTATTTATATTTTATATGATTAGACTGTTTTTAACATTGTGATCATCCTTGTTTAATATTATCACTTGGTCTTGCGTGATCAAGCACAAGATTAGGTATTAGGTATTGTCTATAATGAAAAAAAAATTAATTAATTAATTAATGAAAAAAAAACTCTTGCTTTTTAAAAAAATATATAATTTTAGACTCCTTCTTTGCCCCCTTTTTTCACACTTAAGCAATATTCCTGCGGTTGATGATTATTAAAAAACAAGTTTTGATCTTGCTGGAAATTGGCCATTAATGCAACAGCTTCGTCCACCCCTCCATGATAAGAAAGCAGAACACTAAAACTTACAGCAGCATAAAATTGCTAGCTCTTAGTCAGAGTGTAGTACACGTGTACTCACTATCTGTTTGGGATTTAACAAGACAGACTGGACTCTTGCCAAATCATTGACTGCTTAAAGTCCTCATGAGGATTAAGCTCTCACTTGAGGGAATTGCGAAGCCTTATGGGAAACCCATATTATTTTAACAACACTTAAATAAGGGCCTCCTCTTTATATTAACAACGTGTTATAAAAGGGAATGTTCTGATTGCTTTTATCCTCTGCAGCAATACTTGTTGGATCAATCTTATAAGAGAATTATGACCAGGATATGATTTTTCACACTGCTTTCTATTAACTTTACTGATGGGTCTTGTAAATTTGATGCTTAACAGCTATTTTCCAGAGCACAAAAAGAAGTTGCTATCTGTGTTCCTCATTTTGTCTCACTTCCTTTATTACTGAACGAATGTAAATGAAACAAAGGAAACAAAGAACAAAGTCTTTTTCACGGCAGGAGCGTCTGTGCAGAGAAGCCAGTACTTACTGGCTTGTTTGTTCTCTAGCTAATGCTGCCTAGAAAGGGCGCAATGCTAATTAACTAATTTAGCTTACCTCGGCCCTCCGGTCCTGAAGATGACAGGGCCAATATACTGCTGCATGTCCTGTAGGTTGTGTGTGTGTGTGTGTGTGTGTGTGTGTGTGTGTGTGTGTGTGTGTGTGTGTGTGTGATTATCTACACACCCTCCCCTGCTTTCTCAGATCAATGACACGGTCAATCCTCCCAGTGCAGAGTCCACGTGACAGTGATCATTAAAGAGGCGAGCATTCTGCTTCTCACCTGGAGAGAGAGAAAGAGAGAGAGAGAGAGAGAGAGAGAGAGAGAGAGAGAGAGAGAGAGAGAGCATATGCTAGCACACTGAGTAATGCGGTTATAAGCAAGCTTAGCCATCGTGTCCAGCTGACCTTCTGTGTTCAGGCTAATGTCCCAGACCAGATCAGAAGAGGGATTTGAAATTGGAGACAACATAATGACAAAGAGTTAGGTGGTTTATAGACAAATAAAATGACCATCAAGATCTTGAGGTGAAAATGAGAAACAGTTGCACATTAGTGGCGATTTCACTTTTCCTATAGGATATGTGCAACTGAAAGAGTTTGTTCTTAAACACTGGTGACACTCAGGTGTGAGTCTCTTTGTGTGTGTGAGTGAGTGAGTACAGTATGGCACTGTGTGTGATCGATGTGCGCATAAGGAGCAAGTGGACAAAAGAGAATAGCAAGATCGCACATGTCAGACCGCTCTTTCTGACATGTGCGATCTTGCTATTCTCCTTTGTCCACTTGCTCCTTCTGCGTACATCGATCATTACACAGTGCCGTACTCACTCACTCACTCACTCACTGACACTGCCAGCCTGGAAGTTTTTCAAGCTAAGCCAAGCAGGATTTACCTTTCAATAACACCTGAAACACACTGGCATGACAGATTGAAAGGTTTGTGTCCCTGTGCTTGATATGAATGCTGGTCTTTTGAAAAGATGACTAAATACATACATGCCTAGAATGAAGGTTCCCAGGCAAGAATTTTTTGTTGGCAAAATGTTGTGGCAACTTTACAGTTTGGGTTGTTTTCTTCAAAATGTTGAGCCAATGTTATCTACATGACAGTGGGATGATGCGGAATGAATGATCGCAACACAATGCTGTCAATACAACTTTAAAAAGGGTTTTATTTTTTTTAATAAGCATTTTCTTATATTACTCACCTGAAATACTTCCTTGAAGTGCTCATACTGCTAATGTTAGTTTTTTCCTTTTTTTTTTTTTTAAACCCATACCCTGACTGGGACTCAAACATGGGTATAAATGTTATAATTAATAGTTAATGTTGTGTAGTTTTCAAGCTGTATTTGCCATATTGTACTTTATTTCATAAAAGTAACTTTATCATGGTAATTACAGTTAAACCTTGGATTGCGCTTTACCGTTGAATAGATTCGTGACTGGTGTTAGACGATAGAAGAGGAGGAGGAGGGGGGCTACTGTGTAGGATTAATAACACTCACTTTTGCCTTCTTTTGAGGATTTTGCAGGAATGTGGCGTTGCATTGTCATTAAACAGAATCACCTCCCACATGCTATAGCCTTCTTACCTTTCTTTCTTCACGGAAGCTGTTGTTGCAATACAATTACTATAGGACAGTCACTACACTTGAACACAGAAAAATAAAATGCTTCACATGCGTGCACCACACACATGGTCACAATGTTATAGTAAACAGTACACGAGTGCACGGAGGTTAACTATACGAGTGACGTATGGTCACTGAGGCTGAGCATGTGAGACGATTACCCATAATCCCACAGTGCAAGAGAGAGAAGAACTATTGGCTCAGTTGTGTTCATGTGACTCTCAACAGACAAAGTGTATACATACTACAGTACTCAAATATCATGACCTTGCTCGACCACAAGTTAAAATTTATTAAATAATTTTGCTCGTCTTGCAAAACACTCACAGACCAAGTTACCCACAATCCAAGATTACACTGTAAAGTTAGTCAGACATTGTGTTTTTTGGGTGTTTTTGCAGCCTGATTACAATATATGACAAGAACTGCAGTATTGGAGTTGCTCTGACCCATAACATCACCCATCAACTTATGTTGTTCTGATATTCACGGTAGCTACATTTATAATATCTTGTTGTACTGGCCCCTGGAAATTTTTTTCTTTTGGCCGTTCCCTCCAAGGAGTCACCACAGCGGACCATCCGATCCGCACACAAATTTGGAACATGTTTTACTCTGGGAGCCATTCCTGAAGCAATCCTCACATTTAACCATGCTTGGGACCGCCACTGCATCCAGTGGGTGGGGTTTGGCTATTCTGTGGAAATTGAACTCGGGCTGTTCTCAAGGCAGGTGAGAAACCTACCACTGAGACACCAATGCCCTACTGACACCTGGCATGGGCGGGATATATTAGGCAGCACATAAAATTCTTTTGTTCCTGAAGTTGATGTGTTGGAAGAAAAAAAATGGGCAAGTCATTTTAGGGCCAAATTGTGATGGCTAGATGACTGAATCAAGCACCTCCAAAACTATAGTTCTTATGGGATTTTACCCAGACCTAAAAAAAAAAGTGGTCCAAGGAGGGAAAACTGGTGGACTAGTGACAATGCGGCATACTGGGAGTGAAGGTTGGTCTGTGTAGTCCGATCCAATAAAAGAGCTACTGTAGCTGAAATTGCTGAAAAGGTTAATGCGGCTGGCAAGGTGTCAGTACGGACAACGCATTACTGTTTTGATTGCAAAGGTATTGCAATCAAAACATGATGTTATGGTTGATCAGTGTATATATACTATATTCTAGCATGCATGAAAGTTTATTGAAATAATTTTATTTATTGTGTATTGCCCTAGGGTTCCTAGTTTCACATATTCTCTCTGTCAATGCAATGTCTGTCGGATTTCCTCTCACTTGGTATTAGCCCAATCCATATGGCAGAATACTGGAGTAGGTTGCCAGGTCTTTCTCCAGGTCAGAGCTGTGGTAGCCTGCATGTGATTTCTCACAAAGAAGTCCACACCGTCACCATAGTGAGGTATGTTTGGACTTTAAACAACAGGACTTTATGGAGGGAAATGATCCATAGAATGATTGGAAATTTTGCTAGATCGAAAGGATAATTGAATTTGATTGAATAAGTCAGTTGAGGTACAGATTGTTAGGCCAATTTTGGATCTCTGGTGATCCTGAATGAATTATTATGATTGTGTACCTGCACACATGTAAGTTAATATAAGATCTAATTTAACACCCACTTAACTTATCCAAAGGTTTCGAAAATGTCTTTCCCTCACAGTTGATGGAATTGTGGACCGTTGTTAGTCATGTCCCAAATTTTATTTTTTTTTACAGCTTTTGTAGAATTAGTGTACATCACATTCTAGACAAACTTTATAACTCAGTGAAAATATATGGGTTGATTAGAGATGTGTAACTTGTGCAACTATAAATGCTAAAAAATATAAAATGCTAAAAAAAAAAACACAGTAAAGTGTTTTCAGTAAAGGTACCCATCAATATCAGTTCGATTTGGTTTGGCCTTGGGGATTTGCTTTGTGCAAATACATTTTAAGTTGTTGCTTTTGCATCTGATATTCTTGAACCACAGGTTTTGAACATTGCAGCTCTTCTGTTGTTACAGACAACATTATCGTTTAGGCAAAGGTTCTATCTTTGTGATCAAATTGCCTCTGCCATCAGGGAATGAGCATTTTCTTTTTCAAGTTTATCACTGTGTAGTGATTGATTGGTTGATTGACCCTGGAAGTAAAGATTCATGTTGATGTGCTGAAAATAACTTGCATGTTGGGAAGAGCAATGGACGATTCACTGTACACCTTTAAAATGTTTAAGTTTTAATTTCGGATTTAAAAAAGGTACCAAGTGTTTTCTGGGGACAAATGGCTCGAGTCCTCGATAAGTCACATGTCACTAATTTGAAAGTCAAAGACAAGTCTTTGTCATTGGTGCTCATATATGCAAGGCTTGTATCGAATTGTTTTAATTTTTTTTAATAAAAAAAAGGAACACAAAACTTGAGAATCACCATTTCTCAACAAAATGTGCAGGTATAATTGAGATAACAAAAATGTCCATAAATGTTTAAAAAAAATCTCCTTACAAAAGTTTCATCATCATATATTTTTTTCTTTGTTAAATAGCAGCACATTCTTGAAAAAACTGTCTTTTTAAAAATATATATAATTTATATTATGTGTCTGTAAATGAATGGTTACTATAGAAACAATAGCATATTACAAGAAATGCATTAATATAAACCTGTAATTTATCTTGCAGCTGGAACAATCATCACATCTGCTCTTATAGGATAAATTATTCTTCTGGAATTGTCAATTCAAAATCTCTATTGTATAATAAATATCAAGTGATTTAAAAATTGGACCTATGTTATAGTGTGCTGTAATGCAAGCTCAGACTCCACAGTTCCTTTCAGTAGAACAGGAGTGTGCCGGGGTGTATGGGGGTTTAAGTAATAAGCTTCATCACTATGGAGACAGCAGATGCAGCTGTGGAAGTGGCAGCAGCAGCAGCAGCACTATGGGCCCACTGAGAACCATAAACATAGGCAGGCCATGACTCCCACTAATAGATCTCTTAGGAAAGGTAAGAAAAAAAAAGAGAAACAAGAAGAACTTAAACACATAGAGGTGTGTGGGCAAGCACAGTCTGTAGACATCTCCTGAAAACATGCATGATTAAAAGCAGCCATACTAATTCATACTGTAAATCAAAATGGTTCTCACTGAGCTGTGACGTTATTTCACAGTGTAGTGTAGCCATAAAATGCATAATATTACGAATGCAAAATAGCAACCCAACACGTGCATTCAATTTATAATGTGACTACATATACATCATTTATTTTTGTTTTTTCGTGTCTGTGCTTTACGTTGCACGTGAGACTGGACTTTATGAGGCATAAGAAAAGAAAAAAAATACTTGTTATTGTTTTGAATCTTTGATAATTTTTTATGCTATATCAGTTGTAAAGGTGGGCCTGGAGCCTATCCCGGGAGACGAAATATAGCCAAAAGGTGTATATGTAGACGTGTTGGGGGTCTGTACATTGAAAATGTAACATTTTATTTTTTATTTCTGATCAAAAGAATGAAATGACTCAAAAAAGATTTGTTCAATTTGATGAACGAGAATCAAAGAACTAAATCACTAAAATGATCCAAACTTCCCATCACTAATAGCTATGTGTATCCAACAACCATAGTCTGATCTGAAACAGATCAGAAAATAGCTTAACAACTAAGAATTAAAACTATTTAACCAGCTCACCTAATGGAGGGCAAATGGCAAGTTGCTCTGGCAATATTAGCTCTGCCCTGTGATTGTCCATGACCTTAACAACGTCCCATAGGGGAGCAAATTAAGTGTGATTACATTAAACAGTTTTTTTTTCTTCAGCACAGGAGATTAATATCTATAATATCTAACACAAATATGTTACAGATGCAACAGATAGAGATTAGAATAATAAAAATAAATAAATAATGGATTAAGAAATCAACCAATATGTATGATTTTATATATAAATAAACTGTAACCTGTTATTTCAGGGGAACAAATTTCTCATATAATAGCTAACCATAATCAATACAATGTGACAGTAGAATCAGGGAAAGCAGAAAGGTGTGAAAGATCACTGTTTTTGTTAACAAAAGGTGATGTAGCTCAGGACAATCCTTGTTAAAAATACCTAATTATTATTATTATTATTATTATTATTATTATTATTATTATTATTACTGTTATTATTATTACATCTTCTTCTTCCAAACAACAGGTGCAGAATCAATCATCAGCATTCAGCAGTGAAACCGGTTGAGGATGGAGCTAAGAATACCACCGCTATCATAAAGTCAGGTGAAGAAGAAGCTGAAAATACTTCATCCTGACAGGGCTGCCAGACTGGAAAGCTTTAGTCCCAGAGTCATGAGGCCTTGTCCTGACATGTTATCCAGAGTGCTACAGGGATTGTTCATCTTTGAGCCTGTATTAGACCTCAGAATACAGACTTCTATGCCACTCAGGGAGTCGTGAGAGCAGGGTGGATTTCACTGAAACCAGAGGGATGTCCAAGTTTTAGCTGGATTTTTCTCATGCAATATCCACTCGAGTATTTCGGTTGTATTGTCGGACACTGTTACAATATATCGCCCTGGAATTTATGTTTGCGGCAGATAGGGAACATGGGGGTGCCAGTTAAAAAGCAATGCATAAATACATGAATACGACACTATTCATTAATTAAATAATTAATAATATGATTGACAGAAACGAATGGTGGGACATTGCTTATTTTAAGAATTAAGTTTTAGATAAATAAAATCAATCACATGTCACATTATTTTTTACAATTAAAATTTTCTAATTGCAAGATAAAATTGTCTATGCACATTACAATTCTTTAGCACCATGTGGTCATGTTAACTTGTGTATTGTCAGACCACAGGAAAAAAAAAATAGAAATGTGATTGTTTGTCCAGTCCCTGGCTAAATATATGATAATAATAATAATAATAATAATAATAATAATAATAATAATAATAATAATAATAATACAATTAAATCCATGTCTGAGCTACACACTAGGGGCGTCCATGCAAGATTTTTTTGTTTCATTGTAGTATAATAATAATAATAATAATAATAATAATAATAATAATAATAATAATAATACCAATAATAATAATAATAATAATAATAATAATAATAATAATAATAATACAA
Organism: Clarias macrocephalus; assembly: GCA_011419295.1. NCBI lineage: Eukaryota > Metazoa > Chordata > Actinopteri > Siluriformes > Clariidae > Clarias > Clarias macrocephalus. The sequence goes on along the minus strand of JAAGKR010000192.1, from coordinate 84,998 downwards.
TAAATCCATGTCTGAACTGCACACTAGGGCATCCATGCAATATTTTTTGTTTCATGGTATTTTATTATTATTATTATTATTATTATTATTATTATTATTATTATTAAGTAATTGATTAATTAATTTATTTAACATCATATTGCATATGTGACATCACACTGCAGTTGACCACAAAGGAAAACATACTATCTGCTTCTTCAGCCTGCATTTTCAATAACTGTGGGCAAGTGCTTCTCTTTAAAGGCAGTGATCTAAAGGCTGTTAAAAATCTATTTTGGCAAGCTTGGAATAGTGACCTACATGCAGGTAAGTTTAATAATCAGTATGGGGAGCCCAGAAAATCAAAGCAATCTTGAGCACTTGTGTAGTACCGCTCTGCATATGGGAAAATTGTTCCCTGTGTAAATATTCAGGTAACTTTTGAATTTAAGTCACCAGCTGTCTTGTTGTAAAGATACTTCATAAAATGCTGCAGGGCCACCTCAGACCTCTGGTTAATCTATCACTTGATCTCTTGCAGTTTACATATTAATCACCTTTTAGAATATTGGATAACAATTTGTGTGTTTGCAGAAGCTTGGTACTAAAAGTGGAGTAAACAACACAGAGAAGGTTCCCCAGGGGGCCGCCCTTTCCATCCAGGCAGGAGCATCACGCCTGATACCACACATTAGTCATTTGAAAGCAAACTCTAGTAGAGAACAAATGAAATAAGTTGGTGCTCCTGTTTGGTTGGAATCGAAACGCGCAGCAACCCCAGCTCACGTGAGATAATACAGCACTTTGGAGTCATGTGACCTGCAGAAGTTCTTGTATGATTATGAAATAAGGATGGTAGTCGTTAGGGTTCTCTGATATTGTGTGAACTTTCTCATGCCTCTGTCTCTTTCATCTTTCTTTGTTCTATGTCATATGTCCACAAAACAACCCCCTCTTTATGCTTTCTCATTTATTATGTATTGTAATAACTTCTATGGCTCGCAGGAACCCTGTTGTCTCTATATAACATGCGAACAGGATTTAATGTAACAGACACTCAGGAAATGGATTAGTGCTTATATACCTCTTTTTTTTCTGTGAATAAACCAGAGAGAACATTCAGACACATCATGCATGCTGTGTTTATTTATGTGTGTGTGTCTCTCTTCCCGTCATGTGCTGAGGCCGGCTGGGAAGTGTATCGAGGCGCGGAGGATATTTCATGCAATTCATCCCTCAGCTTTAAACTTAACAGTGGCTCAGGTAGCCTACTTCTGCACAATCCAAAATAAGTAGATGTGGACGAATGAGAAGAGAAAAGAAGAGGAAAAGGATTGTGTACAAATACTTGATATATGCAGAATAAATCAAGTATACGATAAGTATGTAGGGAAAGTGAAGATCCCATGTAGGGAAAGGGGCCTTTCCCATGTGCCGTTACTTTTTGCAATACTGAATTTTTGGTCACTTGGTTGGTCACATGTTCTAATCACCTCCGACTTGACTACACATCAGATCTAAAATGTTAAGATGCTTAAAAATGTAAATCATACTATTTAGTAGTTTAGTGCTATTAAGTAGTATTGTTGGATTTAGTCATTTTATTAATGGATTTAGTATCTAAGAGAGCATCTCCTTTTACCGATTAGTGTGCAGGGTTGGATTTAGCCATTTTCCTATTCTTCTGTCATATGAGTTTTACATGTGCTCCATTAGTAAGATCTCAAAGCTATCCACATCAACACTAAACAAGGAAATTCTACATATTTTGGAGTGGTTTAGGCAGAAATCACATACAAATCAACCTTAGAATGACGTTGACTTTTTTTTTTTTTTTTTTAAATCGGTGACTATGTTTCAAAACTTTAACCAAGGATGTAAAATTTTACCTCACTAGAATTTCTTCCAAACAACGACAGGCCATACTGAACTCTTAGGAAGTTCACTGTTCACTGGATGATACTGTAGAACCAGTGTATATTGTATAAATGATTTATTTAGCATTTTATTTGTATATTGCATATACCTTTGTTTTTGTACATAATCCTATTCCTGTTCTGACTCCGCCACATTTACTTATTTTGCATTGCACAGCTGTAGGCTACCTGAGCCACTGTTAAGTTTAAATCCGAGGGATGAATTGCATGAAGTATTTTCTGCACTTTGTTCTAGGTTCGACTTGGTTGTTGTTAGGTGTTATATAAATAAAGTTTGAATTCAATTAAATTGAATCTCTCTATAATGTTCTCATCTTAATTTGGGATAAAATTCAGGAATGTGTGAAGGTCGCCTAACGTCCTACACTGGAATATGTGGTCATGGTACATTACAAAGGTGGAAAGTGGTTGCAAAATTGATAGCAGCTGTGTGAATTATGTAGTGCCTGAGCAACTATAGACATGGAGTTTAAGAAGTGTATGAAACTTTATTTTAAGCATGCTCATAACTACCATGTTCTCTCTTTTGGTGTGCTGGTGTCTTGCCATAAAATAAATAAGGCAAACAGTATGATGAATCTCACAGAGAAGATGTCATTAATAGGTGACATTATTTCTTCTCCTAGTAAATTTCTCCCATGCTTTTAATAACACATACTTTAGTTTGAGTTGTAGTGTGTAGAGATGCCACCCAGTTGAACAAGGTAATTAGGACAGGTAATTCGGGGAGCGGTCTGCGGTTAGCTTTAAGCTTGCAGCTGTAGTTGGTGATGAAAAAGAGGACCTTAAACAAAATGCTGTCCATCACGTCCAACAGCTGTCACCAGCTGTATGGAGTTTTTGCCAAGCATAAATACTTACTGATGGACTCAGAAACTCGTTTGCTTCCAGGACAATTACACTGTTTTAACAACTCTTTATGCTTTTTGGGGATGTAACTGAGATCCTTGGACATGAGGGTCCCTCAACCATTACTCATCCTCTGTTATACATGTAGCTCTCCTTTAATAACAGACCCACTGTTCAAAGTCATATTTATCACTTTTTGCACTTCTGTCATTTTTCTCTAACTTAGTTACACATCTTAATTTGCACTACTCTGTCCACTGAATACTCATCCTCATTTTCTATATTTGCACATATTCTATCTATCTATCTATCTATCTATCTATCTATCTATCTATCTATCTATCTATCTATCTATCTATCTATCATTTTTTAGTTTGCCTTCTTTGTAGAGCGCTTAAAAAGCCTGACCTTCTGGACCATATGGTGCTCCACACTACACCTTCTCCAGAGCCAGAACCTTTCCTGCCATGTCCAGGCTGCTCACTAATATTGCAGTAATCCACATGATTATGGGAGTGGTTATTAAAACGAATATGGGTGGTAGCAGAGAAGCAGATGTCTGATGACCCACATCTGTGTGTTCATGCTGAGTGGGATGAGTGGGATGAGCATGTGCGTGTGTCAGCTATGGGCCGGTTGCTCTGCTGTCCACCCACCGCTGGCAGTGGTGCCGTGTGCTCATGATTGCCTTTCAGAGCGTTCTCTGTTTCACATGTTTGAAAGGGATTTGACCTCTGCAGTAGAACATCTATAAATACCCCAACCACCCAAAAGCAAAGTTCTCACCTCCTTTGATATGTTAAGGTGTCCAAAGTGTCTAATTGCAGTGTATACCAGATAAAAAAGACACAAAACAGCATTATGTACATCTATTGCCATTGACGTACATTAGTATATCACTAATCCTCAGTATATCCTGGTATTGTTCTATTGTGTCTATTGATAATGCTCAGATAAATCAGTTGCAAGACAAAAGTGAACAGATTATTTCATACCCAAGAGCATGTTTACTATATACTGTAGCTATACATGCAGTGCAGCAATAGGAGCCCTGTAGTGTTGATTTCTCCCTTCAGCTCTATGGATGTAACACAGTAGGTTGGATTCAGGCATTTCCCTACTGCCATGCCATGTTTTGGACTCCTGCGTGACTTTCCTACACAGCTCTATATATGACTTCTGAAGCCTATCTATAGCTTTTGTGACTCTACAGAACAATGATCAGCTGGAGGCCACTAAGCAAGGCACAAAAAACAGAAGGCTGAGATGGGGTTTCCAATTTAGCAAGCTTGATTAAGAGTACAGAGCAGAGAGTTGCAAGCAAAACCTGCTCAAATCTTGCACTGGAAGACCATAAAGAGCAGTTTAATCCATTTAATAGTTTTTTTTTTCAACCTTCAAATTCGAGGTCATTGAACCAAATGAGTTAATAGGAGCAACCATTAATGGGAAGAGTACCATTTTGTTGTATCCTGTTTTTTCATTCTCTTTTCCCTTCTGTCAATACATGGCATCTTTCTGAATAGCAATGTTCAAGGCCTCAGTAGGAGATTGACAGCTAAGGCCAGTTAGGTGACTTGGGACAGCGGTGTTAGCATAATGGCTGCTCTTCCTGCCCCAAACTCAGCTTGAAACAACCACTGTTAAAGCTCCACCATCACCATCATCATCATCATCATCATCATCATCATTACAGCACAGCAGAGAGAGAGAGAGAGACAACCAGTGTTTCCTGAAACCATCTTCCTCCGACTGCCATAAATCAAAGGGAATCTGCGGGAACTTAATTAGCTTAATTGCTATGTTTGCTCTAACATAACACTGATCACTCCACCGATCCAGCTACAGCATTTGAATAGGGGTAAAACAGATGGCACACTTCAGTTTTTATTTTTTTTTTCTGGCCTCATAGAAAAGCATCTGGGGAAGACGATCAGAGTTGTTGGGGGGGCATCAGCATTCAGTGGGGTTGGGGGTGGTTTGTTAGAAATATAAAATTTTTTACCCCCTTACTCTAAAGAGGGCTCTGATGTCGTATCAGCATGTGCCACAAGCTGATTTATAAAGACAGATTTCTTAGCATCATAGACATTGCTATCAATATCAATGCGGAATGACAAATGAAGGCTCTCCAAAAGAACTATTTCCTTTCAAAAAGGAATATACAAAAGTTATAGCGTCTAAAATTTACAAATTGTAAAATTGTCCAAGTTCCCTTCGCTCAACATGCTACCAGACATAATAGGTCAACCAGGAATACAATACTAACAAGCTGAAAGGGGGGCACCTATCATAGCCAAGTCAGACATACTCCAGTCAATAAATCGATTCCTCTGTTGTGTTTGTATAATATGACAAGAGCAGTAGCACAATTAAATGATGTAACTGACCTATAACCATAGCTAGGCTTAAGTTAAGAAAGGAAGCAGTCATCTGTTCCATTGAACACCCGACTATACCTATTTAGTCATGTTATACATCAAAATGACTGGACTTGTGTGGTAAGATGTTTTTTACTCATTCAAGGGGATTTATCAAATTAACATAAGAGCTTGCAGAACCGAAAACTGTTATAGGCTGACTAAAATCAAGATTGCAACACAAGTTTGTACACCTTGACCTGTCACTGCTACACTTCCAATATTATCTAGATGAACAACAAACCAACCAAAAACCCAACCAACCAACCCCCAAGAAAAAAAAAAACCTAAAGGAAAGCAAAGTGGACTTATTTTTGTACTTTCCATAAAAAATCCTGTTTTATTTTTAACAGCTAGCTTGTCATTGTTTATCAAAGAAAATGGCTGACCATGGCATGCCACCCTCAAAATGCTATTACTTGCTTTCCTAAAGGTTAACATGTGCATGATTGTGGTATCCAAAGACTTGTCAATGGCAGTGGATTTTAAACCACTCCGGATGATTGAATGTTACAGCTTTTGTTAAGATTGTTAAGATATTTGAATGTTTTGTTATTGTTGAACGGTCTGGTCATTCACCAAGGCTAAAATCACACGTTCTCTTTAAGTAATCATTACGTTGGTTTAACAGAGCCGACATACCATTTTTATTCTGCCTGCTCCTCAGTCTTAAATTGTGCTTTTGACTTATCACAGAGGGGGTTAGGTCTTAATGCTTTATCTAGTTTAGCTGAGTGGCAGCTATAATACTGTACGTATATATATATATACTGTACGTGCAGTGAATTATTATCCAAAATCATATGGCCAGTCCACTTCAGGGCACAAACCTGTCACACACGCACTCACACTACGGGCAATTTGGAAATGGCAATTAGCCTAATCTGCATGTCTTTGGACTGTGGGAGCAAACCCAGCAAGCACCATGCAAACACCATGCACAGACCCAAAGGCGTGGCTCGAACCCTTGAACCTGCCAGTAAGAGGACAAAGTGCTAATGACTATGCAACTGTCCCCCATGCAAATTTGTACTGTATTTATAAATTTATATACAGTATATATACTGCATATACAGAAGATTGTCACTGTTTATACAGTGGGCGGCACGGTGGTGAAGTGGTTAGCACTGTCGCCTTGCACCTCCAGGGTCCGGGTTCGATTTCCGGCCAGGTTCGATTCCCGTCTGTGTGCATGGAGTTTGCATGTTCTCCCCGTTTTTGGTGGGTTTCCTCCGGGTACTTCGGTTTCCTCCCACAGTCCATAGACATGTAGGTTAGGTTAATTGGCGTTCCCAAATTGGCCATAGTGTGTGAATGAATGTGTGTGTGTGTGTGTGTGTGTGTGTGTGTGTATTTGTGTGTGCCCTGCGCTGGATTGGCACCCTGTCCAGGGTGTACCCCGCCTTGTGTCCTAAGTCTCCTGGGATAGGCCTCAGGCCCCCGCTGACACTAAATACAGGATTACATGGTATAGACATTGTGTTTATACAGTGGTCTGAAAAAGTGTTTGCCCACTTACTAATTTCTGCAAAGATGAGTGGACCAAAATTCCTCCACAGCGCTGTAACAGGCTCATCGCAAGATGTCGAAAATGCTTGATTGCAGTTGTTGTTGTTGCTAAGGGTGTTTTCCCTTACTAATAAAAACCTTCATTAAAAAATGTACTTGTGTTATCTTTGACTGAGATTTACGTTCATTTGATGATCTGAAACATTACAGTGTGACAAACATGCAAAAAAAAAAAAAAATTGCATTGAAGTCAGTAAGGGGGAAAACACTTTTTCACACCACTGTACATCAGGCTCAAATGGACTAAGTAAGAGGATTTTACTGTTTAAGGTTACAACTACCACTTCATGCCAATTAAGAATATTTTATAATAATTGCCTAAATGTTTACCTAAGTAATACTATGCACCTTTCCATTCATTCATTCATTCATTCATTCATTCATTCATTCACTTTCAGTAAGCTATTTATCCTGGTCAAGGTTGCAGTCCATCTGGTGCTTATCCTTTGGAACACTGAGCACAAGGCAGAAAATATTACAGTAAACAATTTTGTAAAATAATAAAACATCTGACAGCCTAAGATTTTAAGCATACAGTATAAAGTAAAGCCTGCTTGGAGGTGTATGAAGTGTATAATGATTTTGGCATGCTCACATGTCATTTATTCACTATATATTTCTCTATAGTTATCTTATTAATTCAGTGCTCAACTAAACAAGACAAACATGTCTTAGCTGACTACATTTTATGTAAATGTGAAACCCTGGAAATTCTGGGAAGCATAACTGGTTTCATCTCCTCAATAAAAGTTGCTACTGCTTTGGCTTCTCTCGGCAGGTGGCTGAACATACGGTTGCAAGTTTTTTGCCCGGAACTTTTTTATTTATTTATACCCCTCCCAAACTTATCTTGGATACATTCTTATGTTGAAAGATCTTAAACAAGGCTCACACAAGGTACTTTTTGTGCTATATACATTTGCAAAAGGATCCAAGAAAAAAAAAATTGGAAAAAATGTGTCTTTTTGAGAACAGATGCATTTTTAATCTGGAGCCTGCTCTCTGTGATCAAAACAGCTTCCACACAGAAAGTCTCTGGCTCCTGGGATAAACCAGGCTCTTTTCTGCAAGCTTCCCCTTTCTGCACCGGGGTTGAAGGTTCTTTTAGTTCATCGCCACCACTGTGAAATAACAAAGTGTTTATGGGAGAGGAGCCAGCGGGTTAGATAAGACCAGGTCTCTGCTGCAGCTTTACAAGGCCTCTGCTGCCCCACTGGTTGTGCAGTAAAGGGGAGGTGGAGAGGGTGGCATAGGGGTGAGGCGTCTCTCTCAAAGCTGAGATGAGCTTCAGCCTGCAGGGAGCTTCAACCTTAGCAGTACCGTTTCTTCAAATCCAGACGAGTAGCCTGGTGCCTGTCAGGAGGGTCAGGGGGGAGGTTCAGAGTTTCAGAGACTTTGATTTCTGGATTCTGACCCTGACAGAAAATGCATTTCCATGGTATGTACTAAGCTCCATTAGAAATTCAACATGTTCAGGATTTCCAAACGCATGAATGAGATATAGCAGGTTTTTTGGTGATATTCTGTGATTGGCATCAAGAAGAATATATGTGGCTATGTTTAGAGCCCCAGCAGCAACAATGAATATAAAGTGTTTGGCTCACTTCACTTCAGGTTTCTTAGAAATAAAATATTTATCAATTCACTGAGCATTTTGACAGCAGCTGAAGGCAAGTTTAATCTGCAGCACACTCTCTTTGGTTCCCCCACTCACTGAACTGATAGTCCAGGCATCAGAGAGAGAGAGAGAGAGAGAGAGAGAGAGAGAGAGAGAGAGAGAGAGAGAGTGTGTGTGTGTGTGTGTGTGTGTGTGTTGAAAGAGGAAGAGAAAGAGGGAAGTGTTCTCTCTTGCTCTTTCTGTATATTATGATTCTTATGTTCACTTTCCTAGAACATCCCTGACAAACCTTGCTGCTTATTTTTTTTCACAGTTTATTATTATTATTATTATTATTTTATTATTATTTTATTATTATTATTATTTTTTTTATTTTTTTTTTTTTTACAGTTTGGGACGATTAGAAACAAACAACTCATTATAATGCGGTGCAACAATTTTCCTACAAAACTGTAGTAGATCCTGTCACTACACTAGTAAAAAGCCCTTTCACTCACCTCATGCCTCTACATTTCCCAGCAGCTCCCCAACCTCGGGCACTTATCTAATTAGCCCTGGGAAAAGCTGAATTATTAATGCCACCTAAATCATTCAGAGCGCCTGGCCAATGTCTGCCACGTTTCTAAACACAGGAGCCTGAGGAAGCAGGTCGATAACGTCTCCACCTATTGTCCTTGCTCTCACAGGCTTTTGTTCTTTGAAAGATGTTTGTCCAACTCTTCCGTTACATGCCATTCTTGAATGACACAATAGTTTAAGTAGATCCTGTCATACAGGTACGTCTCTTTAGAGATGTTGTATTTGTTAAATGTCAGTAATATTAAGCTTGTATGGGAATGATTGACATGCTTGTTCCATTTCTAAGCAGCTTGGCTTAAATGTAACGATGAAATTAAAAGGGCACCGAGTGCATTTCCACGAGCGATGTAAATGTCTGCGAGTCAACTGTTTGAATTCAAAAATTGCTGGCGGCTTTGCAGTTTATCTGCTTGGCAAACAAGCGTTCCTCCAAGTGCCGTGAAGCCTTTCTGTGGTCAGAGGATTTATACTGGTAACCACCTTTGGCACATCTTAAATCACAAGTTGGAAAGAGAAACAAATGTTGGTTTATAGGAACCATTTGGACTAAGACTCGAGTTTCTGCCTTATACTTGACTTCATTCCAGAGAGACACTGCTACGGAGACTTTATCTATTCATAGAACATGAACTTAGGATTTGATAGGAAATTATCAGACAGAGTTATAGAAAAAAATCCACCCAAAAAAGTCTTCAAGAGTTTTTTTTTCTAATACAATCAAGAAGATCTAACCTGTAGTTAAAGATAATAACAACATTTTTGCCATGTTTGAAATTAAATAGCTATTTGAAATAATACTTTTTACTTTTTTTAAATTTAACATTAAAGTCTCTTGCTTGACTCAATCACCATCTGAAATAAAACATCATGCAAACATACTGTTGTGTCAACTTGTAGGTATGTTCACTTCATGCAGCTTTGTGACTTTTGTTGTTATTAAGTGTCCTAATACTTTTAGCCACATTAAGACAACATATGCAATAGATCATAGTTCTAACTGCGCACAAAACAAGTGATGTCACTAATTAGTTCTTGCCCTTCTGGTTGAAGAGTTGTGCTGGTTTAGGTAATGGATGGAACACATATGTGGCAGGATTTTAACTTTCCGATGCCGAGCACAAACTCATAAAAATGTCTAAACTTGGGAATTTTCAAGTGAATTGTGAACATCTGTGGTAAATTTCTTTACGTGATCTTCAGGAAGCAATCGAGCAGGCATGGATTGAGTGAGTGACACCAGAGTACTGCAGACGTCTTTGTCACTCTAAGCCCAGCTGGATACAGCAGGTTTTGAAGAATGGAGGACTTCATACTAAATATCGATTGCTTTATAGAAATTTCATTGCGTAGTATAATGAAATATTCTTATTATTTTGCTTGTATTTATTTTTAAAATTTCAAATTTGAGAAAGTCAGTAAAACATGGAATTTAACGTTTATCTCAATACATTTAATCACTTCTGGATATGAACTTCTCCTCTGCAGCAGAGGCTTCCTTTCCTGGAATGGTCTTTATGAGAGCCAGTTTCATCATGGTGCTGGAGGGGTTTTGCAAATGCACTCCAGACAAAAGTTTGGAGATATCTTCTAATTTAATGTTTTTATTTTTATTTTTATAATTTCTTTTAAGATTTAAAAACTAAGAAATAACACATCTGGAATTATGGAATTAAGTAACAATCACAATAACAGATAGTTTTTTTTTTTTTTTAAGACATGAAGGTCAGCTGTTTCAGAGGAGTTCTTGCAAGAACAGTATTGTCAAGTGCATTTGCAAAACCCCTCTGGCATCATGATGAAACTGGCTTTAATGAAGACCATCCCAGGAAAGAAAGACCAAAACTTAGTTCTGCTGCAGAGGAATAGATCATTTAGAGTTATTAGCCTCAAAAATCACCAATTAACAGCACATCAGATTAGAGCCATTCTGAAGGCTTAACAGAGAATACAGTAAGTAGCAGAAACATCTAAATATCACCAGGAGATTCTCGCATATTTTGCCTTCAGCATTGTTTAATGTAGATAGTTTAATGGAATTAGTAGGTATGTCCAGACATTTGATTGGTACAGTACTGTACACTCATTCATCGTCTATACCGCTTTATCCTGTATACAGGGTCACGGGGGCCTGGAGCCTATCCCAGCGGACTTGGGGCACAAGGCGGGGTACACCCTGGCAGGGGTGCCAATCCATCGCAGGGCACACACACACCAAGCCACACTCATTTACACACTATTGGCAATTTGACAACACCAAAAATCAAACCTGCCTGGGAATCCAAGTCAGACTCAGGAGGTGCTAGGCACCAGTGCTAACCACTACACCACCAGACCGCTGGTAGCAGACTTAGGGTGCTTATTTTCATGTGTGAATGTTTACAAGTGAAATCAGGTTAAAGTCAAATTTATTTTAAACAACAGGAACATTTCTTTGTAAATGTAAGACACTAACCAATTTAACTTTCTGACAACAAATATATGTTAGTGAGGTGGCTAATGCGATAATGACTTAATTGTTGAATTAAATAAAAAAAGAAATTCAAGGTTAAATATTCAACGACAACAAAGAGTTGAGTCAGATTAATTAGCTTGAAAAAGCTTGAAATTAGCATGAAACTATAGAATGTAGGTACAAAAAATGTAGGTAGGCCAAAAATTGTTTGCTGTTTCAGAAGGGTCAAATTATTGACCTACATCAAGCAGTGGAAACATTACAATGGCTGGAATTGGGTTAAGAACTGCCCAAAGCTTTACCAAAGCCTGCAACTGTATGCTGAACTTTGTGGAAGAAATGTGCTCGGAAAAAAAATCATGAATGACAGTTGCATCATATAAACTGTGTTTAATTGTGAAATGAAGAGCATTTCCACATGCACAATGCAAAAACTAAACTAGAGGATTGGAACTAAACAGCTGTGTGGCCATAAGGAAATCACTTGCTTGTGAGGCTCATCAAGAAAAAAAGATTTACTTTGTAACAGAGACTAAAGATTGGATTTTGGAGCAATTGAAAAAAATCATGTGGTCTGATAAATTCAGATTTATCTCATACAAAGCAACGAATATGTTGTATGTTGGGGTAAGGAGGAAACCTCTGGATCAGTGGTTGCTTCACTTAGTTAGGGCGAGACTCAGCAACGTTATATATATATAAAACAAGCGTATAATGTTTTGTTGTGTCCATTCACTTTATTGTTTTCCATAGGCCTGTATCTACTTGCTTTATAGAGTATAGCAATGGCAGCAACCAGGTAGTTTACCGAAGCAATCAGAGTCACTAAAACAGCTATATAATCTTGTCACTATCAATAAGTCACGGCATCATGTCCAGGGCTTCCTTTCCATTAGCTTCTGTATATTAATAATCTCGCAGTTATTATTATAATATATATTTTTTCCTGTGTTAAAGAACAACAACAAAAAAGCACATTTCCCTGCGTTGATTGTTTTTTTTTTTTTTTTTTTTAATTTCAACACAATACTGCACTGAGAATTGGAATTTTAAACCTTTAATTTTTAACAAACTTAATCAATGATTTATTTTTAGCATCTGAAAAGCCACAGCTCCCTTGAAATAAAATAAAAATTAAAAGCTGCTACTTGCCTTGGTGTTCTTTACTGTAAGTTCTTAAAGATCTTTTTTTTTTTTCATAAAACAGACCAAGTTATACAATATTCTAGCTGTATTCCAGTACTGAAACCAGTCGAATGTTTAATATAATTTAATTTTTATAAATTTTACTATTAAATTATAAAATAACTATAAACAAATTGATAAAACGTTTTATGTCTTGTAGTGCCTCCAAGGTTTCACCAACTTGTAAGTCAGCGGAACATAGCGGATGAATTGTACATTTATTTATTCATTATCAATTCATACTGTTATCCAGGTAAAAAATAAGTAGAGTATTTCTGCAGAAAACTAATCTCTACTACACTTGCACATTCATGTTTCAAAAAGTACCTTCAAATGTGTTTAAAATACTTTAAAAGACTGTTTATCAGTAACTCAGATAGATACCTAGAGAAAAAAAAAACAGTTTTCTTGTGGAGTATTTGTACTTTTGTACTTAAAGTACATTTTAGAGCAAATACCCAGTTTTTTTTTTTTTTTTTACTTGTAGTGGAGTATATTTTTAGGAAATTTCCCTTTACTTGGGTATTGAGTTTGTATACTTCTGCCACCTTTGCCACCGTTTTTGCATGTTGGGAAGAAAACCAAAATCGTAAAGATAACATGTAACATTCCACACAGATATACAAGCTGCACTTTGTAACTTCTGACTGTAAAATGTAAGTGATCAGTTTTAACAATTGCAGTAAAACATTTAACATAAAGAGCAGGTAAGTCAAGATCATTTTTTTAAATTGCAATAAAAAAACCTTAACATTTGCTGATAATAATTTAAACAGAAAGCCAGTGATTTCCTACACTTCCCTGTCATTACTGTCACTGTCTCTGACAGCATGCATGTTTTTTTTTTTTTTTTTTGCCACCTCGTAGGAGACATTTATTATGACACATAGCTCCTTCAATAATAATCACATAGCTGGGCTAAACAATCTATAGAAATGCAACTATAATTATAGTTCTGCCACGTTAGTCTTGAGCAGAGCCAGTTTAGTCAGTCAAGCCTGGAGAGATTGTGTTCCAACAATATCTGTAAAATTGTGTTTTGGCCAGGGGGGTAAAATTACCTCAGAGATGCAATTCATAGACATGAATTATTTGAAATGTGCAGTATGTTGTGAATCCTGATGATGCTCCGTATGCTTCGTTCTGTTTTTTTTTATTCATAGGAATTATGCAATACACCATTTGCCACTTTCCTAAATGTCTTTTAGCAATCATTACAAAATGCAGAAGGCTGGAAGACCTATCCAAAGAGAGAGAGAGAGAGCTCAAAGCAGAACAGGAAGTGTATAGTAACTCAAATAAACACGCTTTACAACCAGGGTGAGCAGAAAAGCATCTCAGCAATCCACAACACATCAAACACAAAGGTGGATGGCCTACAACAGCAGAAGATCAGATCAGGTTCCTCAACTCTCAAAAGTCACCAAAAGTGGACAGTTGAATCTTAGAAAAAGGCCAGGTGATTTGTTTTCTAATCTTCTCATGTTCTCACAAGCCTCATTTTTGCCCCTTACAGAAAGTATACACATTTGGAAATGTTTACAAATGATTAATTTATTGATTATACGCATTGATATTATATGCATATTGATCAGCGTTGTTCATATAATCACAGCAAACGAAAAAAGTGCACATGAAGGAAACCACACAGCAGAAACTTGTTAGGATAAGCAATCCTCCACCGCTTCATTTCACCTGTGAAAATCATGGTTCAATTAACAGCGATTCATGATTAACTGTGTAAAATGAGATTTCCTGGATTACACTAAATCATCCTGGTCTTCTGAATATGGAAAGCAAAATATAATGTGTGGAAAACAGTAAGGAAAAGCAGGAGACAGAAAAAGAAAGTAAGACAGAATGAAAAAGAAGAAAGAAAAAAAGAAACAACAACAACAACAAAAAAAAAACACTGGTTCTTTATTGCGCAGAATGGTTTCTTTGCGCAGATTTGTATTTCAAAATCACATCCCGAATCACATTTATAAACTTGATGGCGAAATTTTATCACTCTGTGAAATTATTAGCAACAAAAAAATGACGGCTGAAGCAGGACCATGACATTTCTGTAAAGACCACAGATGCTCCTTTACTCTCAGTCTCTCTTTCTAATCACCTCTGTCTGTGCCCGACCGGAATGATTTATGCTTCCACAATTACTGGATAATCCCCACTGTCATTACTGTTAGCATCTGCTCTGTCACAGTACTAAGGGCTTTTGGCTGCAGCTCACTCAGTTGCTGCATGCATAAAGCTGCGCTACATGCACACACTGCCTTTAAAATTTGGAGTTTGGGATAAGAAAATGATTCAATTGTGGTATTGCAGTGGTGGGTTTTCAGCTGTTAATATTCCACTTCAGACTCATTATGTTGAGCCCACGGACGACACTGTGACAGAAGACCAACATAGTATCACACAAATTTATAACTGTTCACAAATTCCAAACTCCTTAATGTGTGAGAGAGTATTCATTCAAAACCTATATGGTGTATTCATTTTGTCAATGTACAATAAAATAGGAATAAATTCGCAAGATGTAACTGAAGTGGAGACTTTCAATTTTTAATCCGATGGGTTTAATCAGGATATTGCATCAGCTGTTCAGGAATTGAATGCATTTATTTATATAGGCCCACCATTTTTATGGGCTCAAAAATTATTATACAATTGACTCGTGTGGTGAATTTTTTATGTCAATATAAGAAGATCAAATCTCTGAAATTGTTTCAAGGATTGAATTAGCCTTTGGTAGCTGTTCATGGAAAATCATGATACAAGGATACAAACCATCATATGTGTGGGAAAAGAAATAACCTATCAGCGAGATAGCAGAAACTTTGTGAGTGGCCAAATCAACAATTTGGTACATTCTTAAAAAGAAGGTATGCACTGATGAGCTCAGGAAGGGGCGGAATGCAGAATTCTTTCCTTGACGAAGGAAAGTACTGTACTTTCATGAAATCTAGCCAAGTCAAGGACACTCTTGAGGACATTGGGGTATCATTGTCAAAGTCTACAATCAATGGATCTCTCCATGTAAACAAATACCAGTGATAGCATTGAGGGACAAATGGAGGGAAGGTCAAATTAGACCGAAAAACAAACAAACAAACAAAACAAACAAACAAACAAAACAAACAAACAAACAAACAAACAAACAAACAAACAAACTACCCAGTTCCAGAACAAGATTTTTTAAACAGATCAAACCAAGACTAACTTGCAAGAGAAGAGTATCTAGAAGGAAAGAAAGGGCCCATGATCCAATATATTACACATAGTTAGCCAAACATGGTGAAGGCAGCTTTATGGCATGAACATGTACAGCTGTGAATGGAACTGGCCCAATGTTGTTTACTTTCTGTTTAAATTCGGTCATTTGCTGCAAAAGTGGAACAGCGCTTCAGATAATGATCAAAACAATATTGGAAAAGTAACCCAAGAGGTTTTAAGATAATGAAACTGAATGTTCTTAAATGGCTGAGGCAGTTGCCTGACCTGACCTCAACCCAATTGAGCATGCCTTTTACTTACTAAAAACAAAACTTAAGGCTGAAAGAACCACAAACAAGCAGCAACAGGAGGTGGCTGCATAAAGACCTGGCAAAGCATATCAAAGAAGGAAACTCTGCATTTGGTGATGTAAATGGCTTCCAGGCTTCAGGCAAGTGTTTAAAATTATGAAGTATATTTAGAATTTCATTACTTTGTCTGATT
Source organism: Clarias macrocephalus (assembly GCA_011419295.1). Lineage (NCBI taxonomy): Eukaryota > Metazoa > Chordata > Actinopteri > Siluriformes > Clariidae > Clarias > Clarias macrocephalus. The sequence goes on along the minus strand of JAAGKR010000192.1, from coordinate 68,690 downwards.
ATTTTTGAGGGATCGCTTAAAATAGATATGCCCACAGTCGGTAATTGCAATAGCTTAAACTCCATTAAACCAATTTAATTAAAGCTGAAAATCTACACTTCAATCAAACTTATATTGTTTTAAATCCATCATGGTGGATTCATCATCATCATCATTTTTAGCATTTATAAAAATAATTTAAAAAATTACCTATGCACCTGATTGTATTTGTCGAAAGGTTCACGGTCTTTTAGTGCTTTTTGTTTTGTCTCATCAATTACAATTTTCACTTTAATGCATGAAATCTCTGCAGTCACATTAGAAACCTCCAAACTTGATAAATATGAAGTTCAAAACCACCAAAAAGCAAAACTAGCCATACGCAGCACCTTGAGGAACATTTCAATTAAATGTCTTATGAATGTCTTCTTTTCACTATCCCTATGTACTGACCTTCCGTTTTTTTTTCTTAGTCTCTCTTAAATCTATGCCATTCATTTATTTTTCTATGATGAATGTCCCCTTCTTCAGCACTGTGTCTTGTCTCCTTTATCAGTTGTAGTAAGTTGGCCTTGATATTCTTGTATTTTCAAATCATTCGCGTTCCTTGAACAATTATGCATTCGCAATGGCCCTTAAAGCATGCAGAGTATTTTTGCTCCACTCTCCTCTTTTTTTTCCCCAGCACATTTAACAAATTGTTTCTTGTAAACAGCATTTTTCTTTCCCCAGTTGGGGGAAGAAAAATTTCTTTATAGAGTTGGTTTGTTTCCTCGCCCATTGCGGATGCATAATCTCGCGCAGCATGCTCTGTCATGACTGAACTCTGTGGTGGTTTGGGTGACACCAATCCAAGAGCGAGTGATTGAGATGAATGACCTGTTTTTGTCAGCCATTTTGCAGGAACACATTGTGACCCTCCACTCCGGACCCACCTGAGGCCACTGCTGGCAACGAGGTGAAGTGATGATTAAAGACAGAGGGGATCCATGGCAGAAATGTGGATTAATGGAATCCAAATGAAATTAATAGCCACGATTTCCCTGCAGAAGAGCAAAAGCAAATGAAAATATGTCGAGGGAGAGGGGGAGGCTTGCTGATTGTTTTGGTTACAAGGTGACAGGAAAAGAGTGAAATTACACCTGGGATCCTGAACTAATTTTCGCTGGAGTGAGTGAAACGGCTAGGAGCGCTTTGATCGGCGCTAGTAGAGGACGTTGTCTAAGAATGTTGCTAGCTCTTACTTAAATCACTGACTGTTATGAGTTAAATACTTGGCTCTAAAGTTTGACGTTTAACTAGAATATGCTAGCCAGACTGCTACATTTGTTTTTTCCCGAAAATAATTAATAAAACAATATTGAACACAGTGCCTCTATGATGCAAGTTGCATTTACAAATTAAAAGAGTAATGTTCAGTTATAGAAGGGCAAACTAGGAATTTCTATTACAAATAAATGACTCATTCAGTGGGTGCTGATCCATGAGTAAATGTTTAGTCAATCTTGGTTAAGTATTAGCTCTTTAATAGGAGTTCCTCTGTTCATGGGAAAAAGGTCAGTGTTGCAGCTTTGCGAAACTGAGAGCAGTTCCCATGAAACGCTTTATGCAGATCCTTATCATAAACGCACTGTATGATAATATGACCTGTCTTCATATGTTGATGTGTTGATTATTTCTTTTGTGTACACGTGTTACAGTATATGAATTTTTTCTGGTTATATGCAACTAAATATGAATGCTTTATATAACGTTGCTGAGTCTCGCCTTGACTAAGTGAAGCAACCACTGATCCAGAGGTTTCCTCCTTACCCCAACATACACCATATTCGTTGCTTTGTATGAGATAAATCTGAACTTATCAGACCACATGATTTTTTTCAATTGCTCCAAAATCCAATCTTTAGTCTCTGTTGCAAAGTAAATCTTTTTTTCTTGATGAGCCTCACAAGCAAGTGATTTCCTTATGGCCACACAGCTGTTTAGTTCCAATCCTCTAGTTTAGTTATTGCATTGTGCATGTGGAAATGCTCTTCATTTCACAATTAAACATAGTTTATATGATGCAACTGTCATTCATGATTTTATTTCATAATATATATATATATATATATATATATATATATATATATATATATATAAATTTTTTTTTAGAAAGGTCCCGGATTCCTGAGAAAAATGTTGAGATCTTTCAAGAGGTCAAATATGACACTTGCAAGATAAACATGAATCATAACTGTATGAAATGGATTTCAATTGTATATCCTGTATCTCTAACAAATCAGAGTTATTTCGCTGAGCGTTTGATTCAAATCTTTCTGGAAGCATAGTGGTGTATTTCATATTTAACTAATTAAAACCCTTTGTGGATAGACCACACCTACCTTTGGTTTAAATACGAATAAGGAATTAATTTGGAATGTTAAAACAGATCCAGATGTGTTACACCCCAGTAGCAGTGTATACATAAAGTTTATAATCTTTGCAACACTTTGTCGTTGCACTTGAGCAGGGATATTTTCAGGTTGCTAAAACACTCCAAGATGAAGGCTCAGTGGCCCCGGGCCTCAGGTGCTGCATCTTTCCTCATTTAGCTTCTCGCTGTTCTCGGCTCCCCCACCAACCACTGCAGGCATATGAGGATTGCTCTGGGATGCACAGACCCCAGAGGCTTCTATTACCACTTGAATTTGTGCGTTGTGTTGGTGTGGTTGCAACAAAGTCACCTCGAGGAAACTGCCTGCTGCTTTTCTGCCTGCTATAGAATCCTCCTAATTGCATTTTCTATTTTGACTTCCCTCATTTAAGGGAACTCCTGATTGACTCTATGGTCTAGCCGGACTGGTTTATACCTGAAGTACGAGGCCAATATAGACAAGAAACTCAAATTTTGTTGTTGAGAGATAAATGTCAGGACGAGGGAGTGGCTCTATCTATAGCAATGTCGCCCTCACCCGATTTCGCTTTCCATGAGGCTTCTTGCTTCTCGCTTCTTGCTCAGCTTAGCGTGAGAGCGAGAAACGACATGGATTTCAGCTTGCAGGTGTTGTCACCTCAGGGGATAGGCGACCATGACAAAGAAATCTGACAGGCTACATGTCTCACCTATTGTCAGGTGTCTCTTACACTGAGCCTGCTTCTGTTGGCAGCTTCCTCCTTGTGACTTGTGACTAAAACTAACAAGAGCGACAGCTTTGTTCTTTGGTGAATGTAGAAAAATAGCTCTCAAGAGCAACTGGAAAAACAACAAGGCAGGTTTCCTTGGCTAAACATTCACCATATTCATATGCTCCAATAATATTATGTTTTATTTAGCTCTTAGAAGAAAAAGAAACACCCCCCCCCCCCTCTCAAAACGCAGTTTGTAATGCTATCATTTATCCTTCTGTGAGACGCAGCAGCACTCGGTTTTCCTTGTGTGGATCTATGATACTGTTTAAAGAGCATGACAGCATGTGCCTGCTGTATCTGCCATCACCAATCACTCTGAATCTTTCTCCTTCTACATTCTCGAAGGAGTGTGTGTCCCAGCTGTTCTCTGCACATTGCTGTTACTAACGTTGCTGTTCAGCATTACAGGCGCATTAGCGCTAATCAGGTGGACTCCTCTTCTTTGCAAACAGCCAGGCCCCCATGACGCCATGACTCCATGACTCCCGCGGCAATCTCAGCCCGAAACAGCACCTGTGTCACCTGAGACTTCTGACCCTGTAGTCAGCTTTCCCCTTAGACTCCCTCCTCCCTTTTCTCTCACTCTTTTCCTTTTGCTCTCACCATTGTTTAATGGTTTGTCACTGCTGCAGTCCTCTGCAACCTGAGCCATGGACAACAAAACACTTTTTGTGGGTCTTGGAGGGAGGGTGTAGAAATGAAGCCAATAAAGGGGATGGAGAGAGAGAGAGAGAGAGAGAGAGAGAGAGGATCAAGTCTGGGAAGGTTTTTACCCCAGGTGATTGGTATACCATCATGGCCGTGACTTCACCCAGTGCAGGTGTTGTTTTTATTTAACTTCTCTCAGGGGGCCTGGGATTTAGGTGACAGAGATGACCTCGCTATTCAGCTTGGTCCAGGTTTTTCAACAATCAAGGGAACAACTTGTCAATGCCTGATGAAAACAGCACATCTCCACTTTTCAGATTGTCTACAAAAGTTTGAAAAAGTCATATACACCTCACTCTACCCAGAACACTAGAGTTGATAAGTAACACATTATTGGGTAGCAAGGCAAGTTAGTGGTTAGCATTGTCACCTTGCCCTTGCAGGAGTGGGGGTTTGAATGTCATCTCCGGTTTGTGTGCATAGAGTTTGCAAGTTCTCCCAGGGCTTGGTGTGTTTTCTTTGCGTACTCCAATTTCCTCCTGAGGTCCATGTGGAAAAATTAAAAATTATGGACGATAGGAGTTAGAAATTTGCCGATAGTGTATAACATGATTTGTGAGTGTGTGTGTTTCTCACTGTTATAGGCTCAAGAGCCCCTGTGACCCCTGGATGATTACAGGATGGAAGCTATTAACAATGGATGGATGGATGTCCGCTAGTTGCCAGTTTATCAAAACGGCATATTTCTCAATATTTTCATATGACTCATTAAACATCCTAGTTTATATAGAATTTGATAATAATTACAGTATCTAGACAAAGTATTTAGCAGCTGCGGAGAAGAATATGAGACATTGGAAACCATCAGAAGAAACCTGTCAATTTTCACTATATAAATTGTACACTAACAATTCCACGAGGCTTAGTTTTAGATTTGATAAAGAATTGTGTCAAAATTCTGTTTATAAAAAGTCAAAATTTCATGTGGCACCTAAATTAAAAAATGAAAAATTAAGTGAATATTATGTAATTGATTATAAAAAGAATCACTGGATTAATGTAGATCCCCATTTTTTATTGCACAATGACCTTGGAATTAAAGTTAATTAAAGATAATTGCCCATAAACAGTAGGCATTTTGGGGCTTTTCACCCAAAAGTGCAAAATATAGAACAAGGTATTAGATTGATTAAGCACCTGCAGTGTGACTAAGTCTGAAAGTCACTTCAGGAACATTGACTGTGTACAGAAATCAATACACAGGAAGAGCAAGTTATAAAATTAGTAAAAACATCCTTTGCTTTATTTAAAAGCAAATAAAGATTATTTTCCAAAATGGCTTTATACTGTACATTTACCCAAAACCACTCTGGTTTTATTGTTTATAGATTTGAGATTTAATGCAACAAAAATCTAAATGTTATACAATACATGAATGTAGCGCTGCATTGATGTCTGCAATCTGTAATGTTGTGTTCACATCTGTTCTATACAAATGTTCGGATGTGGTTTCCTGGCATAATGCATAATTACCCATAGTTATGGCAATTTTGCCATCTCTATGAGATTTGATGCAATTTACGCATTTATTCTTTGTATGTTACCTGCACACACACTTACTAGCTGCTGATAAAATGAATGAGACTGACACACACAACTTAATGAGTTTTCTTTGGGATCTTATTAAATTAGAGCTCTGATGTGAGGGATGAACACTTTCGATACAATCTCACACTGGCAAATTAGTGAGTATGCACAACTCGCTTCGTATAAAATGTTAAGTTTTTTTTAATTTTTTTTTTTTTTTACCATTTTTAAAATAATAAAAAAATAATCATGTAAAGAAACCTGTGCAATTTCAGAAACATCTAGTTATATTTGCAAAAGAGAATTAAATTATTGTGGCTATACCATAGCACACATGCAGTTAAATACAATACATTTAACAGCGCCTGTTTACACACAATGTGGTATTGAGAAATGATACTGACCTAGAATGTGACCCTGAATGTGAACCTTCTCCATCAACTCACCAGCCAAAAGGCATGTACAGGCAATGTTTCCATGTTTCATTGCTTTGTCAGTGTCAGCTCTGATGGAAATATTTTTCCCTTTCCATTCTTACCTTCTCATTCCTTTGCAATTAGGAAATGTAAATCGAGCAGGTGCTTCTGGCACCCGTTGGAATTCGTATTTGTCTTTCCTGAGGCCTCGGATCTTCCTTCTTTCTTAACAAAACACACCAGAACACACACACACACACACACACACACACACACACACACACACACACACACACACACACACACACACACACACACACACACACACACACACACACACACACACACACACACACACACACACACACACACACACACACACCTATCAGCTTGAGTGCACTTCTTATGTAGCACCAACTTGCTTCAGCAGACCTTCTGGAGTGACATCGGTTTTATTTTTTTCTTTTTATTTAACTATTTAGATTTTGGTTCCATTTAGAAGAATAACAGAGCAGAAGCAAACAAATAGCCATAAGTGGGCAGTGCCTATAAGAGGTCACAAACCTTAACTCTTTACATTTATCATGTAAACTATTTATAAATGAAAACTTTATTACTAATTTTTTTTTTCAAGAAAAAATGTTTTTATGTTTCTTCGTCTGTCTTGAATGCACAAATCTGATGTTTTTCAGATCAGATCTGAGTCAATTTCTATGTGGTCCTAGATCAGATGCATGTCCAATACACAGTCATGTGACTTGTATGAGAATGGGCAGATCGGACTTCATGCAATTTTAGCCTCTACAGATGTGTGGGGTGCTGACATCATCAGTCAGCATGGCTGCGTAAAGATCTCATAGCAGTGCTCGCAGTAGCTTTTAACAAGCACAGAATCGTAAGCAAATTTGTTTGTTAAAATCATATCCATGTGTGAAATGAATGAGCAGGCACAAAAATCTAACATTTTTACATATTAGAATCAGTTAATGGGACTTGTTATGTGAATGTAAGCCCTAGTAACACACTTCTGCTAAGTGTTTAGTGTTGTTTGTGAGTATTCAAGCATTCAGTCTGATTCATTTGCACTCACTCATTGTCTATACCGCTTTGTCCTGTGTACATGGTCGGGGGGTGTGTGTGTGTGTGTGTGGGGGGGGGGGGGTAGCCTGGAGTCTATCTCAGAACACATAGATCAGGAGACTATTTATTTTTGAACAAATAATTCTGTCCACACGATCTGCGTTTAAAAAATATCTTTGTTCAAATGGAAACGCAAAACGCCCTGTTAAGTGCTGTTAGGAACATCCTTAACCAACAGGGGCCAATCAGAAGCCTAGACAAAAAGTCATTACCTGTTGCACTTTGTAGAAGTTCAAAACCGGCAATGCTGTCTGCGGGGTCTGTGTCTTCGTAGTTGCATGTGTATGTACACGCATGTAAAAAGTCCAGCAACGTTAACACAGTCACTAGTTTACTGTATGTAAGTAAAGGATTGCACAAATATCCTCATAAACAAAGCTGACGTCAAATCAAGGAGACTAGCACACAGAGAATGACATCATAAGGTGGCGTTACAACAAGCCAAAATCTCCATTTCCCCTGTCCTGAAAACGGAGTTCTGGAAAATCTTCACTTTGGACCGAGTTTTCCAAAAGCTCAGTTTTCAACGTCAAAACCTGCGTTTGCATGTGGACGAAAGACCAAAACCGCAGATAAAAATCTCAGTTTTTAAAAATACCAGGGTACGTGTGTACATGGCCTTAGGCAGGGTAGACCCTGGAGAGGGGGCCAATATACTGCAGGGCACACACGCATACTCATTTGGAAATGACTGTGGGAGAAAACCAGATGACCAAGCACAGGGAGAACATGACCCGAGGTGGGAATCGAACCCGGAACCTGGAGGTGCAAGGTGACAATGCTAACCACTAAGCCACCATGCCACCTCTGATTAATTCTCTAACACAAAAAATATTGAATGAACTATTAAATAGGTTCCAGCTCTTCTTACATCAGAATCAGGTTAGTTAAAAAGCTGTGATAAGCGACAAACTGGTAATGAAGCTGTAAGATGTGAGAAAAAAGCAGTGTTATTCACCAATGAGCAATTTCTAACTGGTGCTAATTAGCCATTACTAAGTAACTAATATTTTTCCTTTGTTGCAAACAAATCCTTAAGTAAATCTATCTGGACTTGATTACTTGATTTAAACGGTATTTTAATTGACACACAATAGTATGACTAAGTAACAGTGTTCACTTTCTCTCTGAATCTCTGGGCTGGAGCTCTTTACACTTGTGCGCAATATGTAAAATGTGTGATTTCGCAAATCACAGCCTCCTAATTGTTATGCTAGTGCTTGTGCTTGGAGTCAGAGATGCATCCTGACCGTTCCATAAGCCTGAAGTGACAATTTTCTGCCCAAAAAGCTCCCACCCATTGTCATCTCCTAATTATATTGGTTTTC